>CM059186.1:58703465-59303465 GCA_030323885.1 Branchipolynoe longqiensis | reverse complement strand
TTGTCTAGAGTTCCTTATTCCTTTAGTCTTGGATATATATTCCATAATAGTAGACACTACACAAATATGTTGATCCCCTGGGAAGCTAGTGAGATGCACTGAAGACAGTGGATCCCTGTACGGTTAGATTTCAATAGTTTGTCTAAATCAAACGTCGCCTCCTTACTGTCTATCTCTAATCCATTTAGAGACAGTGCTACAATAGTCTGTCCTCTATGTCCAGTTACCACCTGTAACGCATACTATCAGCAACGACTCAGTCATACTAGAATCAGAACGGGGTACTCACCACTGAGTGGTGGCTACTACCTACTGTTCTTAAGTGCACCAGTCCACCAGGCGGACTTTCGACATCCAAGTTTCACTCAGGCCGGCCCCCAAGCACACCAACAACAACTTCATTAAGTTTTACTCTCATGTTTAGCGCCCACCTGCGTATTTTTCAACCTCACCTACGATTCAATTATTTCTAAATATCAATTTTGAGGCGAAAATGGAGACATTGGAATCCACAGACTCCTTTTTTAAATATCGCCGTCAATGTTTTCGGTGCTCCTGGTTCACCGACGCAACTGCCCCCCCCCCCTACGTTATAAACAACAAAATCAAAACTTGTGTTCCTCTTCATCGGATTAGTTTCCAGCCTGCCATACGATTCAATTATCTTTGGACACTAAAAAAAAGATAATAGAAGTGGTCCTTGCACATATTTGTGCAGATATTTGTGTGTCGTGCCCTCTGTCGCTTAGAGCCACTTAGGGCCGCCCTCATCTTAACAACAACAAAATGCCTCACCTAATTACTCTCATCTATCTTTATCTGTCGTTGTAGGATTGTCCTCTTCGGTTCAATGCAAATAAGATATAGAATCAAATGAGAATGAGCCGGGGTGCTACACCATTCCGATTCTTTTTTTCTCCGAACAATATTGCCGCCCGCTGCCTTTGTTTACATCTGCCAATATACTCTAGGTGGCACCAGCCATCGCCCCGCCCCCCCTTTGGTAACTTAACTCCTGCTTCCCCCACTAGGAGACACCAGTGTAGTGCCATAGTCCTGCCTAGCACTATAGCACTACATCATTCAGTTCTTTTATTTTAACTTACAGTCATGTGAATGAACAAGTGATGACAATAACAAATGATTAAACTACATTTTTTATTTTGCAGGTATGGTAATAGGGGTAAATGTTCTTTATCTGTCTTTATCTATGGAATGGACCTGAAGAGATTATATATTGACAGCTAGGTCCTATATATTCCTTACTGGTAATTGATTTAGTACGCATTGAGATACCTTATCTTTAGTTCTTTCGTGAGCTTTGATTTCGCTTCTGCTCTGCCTTAGTGGAGATGCATTGTTTGCTCTGGTGTTCCCTTGGTTGGTGGATTAGATGTTTATTGTCCCAACTATAATTTCTGTCTCGACTGTAATTTGCTCTGGTGCTCCATAGTTATTGGATTAGATGTTTATTGTTTCGACTATATCCATACGCTCTGGTTTTAGGTGGATTATTCTTCCCTTTTCTAATAACATTTCATAGTTTTATCATTTCTGGTGGTGTTGAGTTCCCCATATTGTGTCATTGTTTTTCAGTTGTTATTTTGCCACTAAATAAACACATCGGATGTAAACTGCCCACAGCCGCTCAGGACTTTTCAGAGTTGATGGTTGTCAAAACAACCTTTGGTGTGGAGTGGAGTGGAGTTGGCGGCCCCAACAAAATCAATGTGCTCTTGAGGCGTCATTAAATAAAACACTTTTTACTTTTGTATGTATGTATGAATGTATGTGTGAATGTATGTTAGTATGTATGTATGTATATATATTCTCAATTGCGTTCAGCCTCTATATCTTTACTTTCGTCGCTTTACCCCAGCTCAGTATCTCCTTATCAACAGCTGCGTTTGTCTGATTAACACTTAAACACTTAAAGGAAATAAAACCGAAAATAGTCATTTTCTGCGACTCTTCATTTAGTAAGTCTGTATTTTATAATGTGCTCTAGACAAAATGTTATCCCCACTTATATTTATTTCACAATATGGACTCGACTATCTCTCGAATAGTCTGTCGTTTTAATTTTTGCTAAACCAGTCTAGTAATAGCAGGTCCCACGTGTACCACGCCAGGACCTTGGTCGATGGTGGGGGTGGTTTTATTAATGGGCGCCGGGTGGACGCTATCACCAGACGTGAGAAACTTTGTAATAGTTATCTGACCCGATTACTTGATCACATTTCTTTCCTAATGGAGCAATTTCATATAATATATTTAACACGCAGTGCAAAACATTAGTTTGAATCATTTTAATGTTGTATGTCGAATGGCCTAATTCAACTTGAGCATTGACAGAGGTGTTGTAAATTTTTTAAATGTATATGTAAATGTATGGAAAATACCACAACCCGATTTGTTTCTACAGAAAATACCAAAAATAATGTATATTTTAGCATATTACATCAGCCCAGCGCAGCCCGCCAGTAACCCCCCCCCCCCCCTCTTAACCAGCCCCCTCGAGATGAATGCGCCACTGAGGGGGCTTGCGCGGTGTCACAGTTTCCACCGTCCGTGGTATCCCTACACTTAAATGCATTGTCCATGGTTGTGAGCATTCTTCATACAGAAAAAGTGAAATATCTCTAAAACCACACGACCTAGAAACAAATTGCTTGGTACACATACAGAAAACATCTGTACCAAAAACATTATATTAAATTTATAAGGTTAGTGACGATGGTGTTTGATTTTGACGCATGCGCAGAAGCGATGCGTACCACGGAAATTGTTGGATGGCGGTAACTGCGACACCGGGCCTTTGACTGGTTGGTTATGCCAGAATGTTTTAGGGTTAATTTAGGTCACCCCAGCAGCAGCCCATGCCCGACGGGCTTCTAATCACCGTGTTCTAATTCTGATTGGTTGATTTGAATGCAAGTGGGCATGTTTTAACGGACCGGATTATAACAGAGGACTGATATATGTGTATATACATACAGTGGCCACTATAGGTTGTACACTTTAGTGCTGCCTCTGTTGCCATCGCAATCACAATGCAGCATATAAACAATGTTGGTTGGAGAGCCAATCCCCGGCCAACTGAGCTAGTGCACCATACACAGATTGTCAATGGCATTAAAAGCAGTTTCTATCATTGGGAACCTATTCGTAATAATTGGGACACTCCAGCACAGCGAATCGCTCAAGACCAAGCTCAAGCTCAAGCCCGACTTCTAGCTCAACGTGAGGCTCCAGCTCCAGCTCCACCTGAAGCAGAACCTGCACCTGCACCTGAACCTGCACCTGCACCTTGTCCTCCATCTCCACCTGCAGCTGAACCTGAACCCGCATGTCGACCACAAGTCCAACAGATTGATGAAGGTATTTACTTTTATACATGCATGTTATGTTTCTAAAATGTCATTGGTATGTGTATTTCTATGAAACTATGAAACTCCAATCATATCAATGTCACTTATGTGTGCATTTACTTTTATTCTAACGGGTGGAATCGACAGAGGAGATAGGCATGTACTTAAACTGAAAATTTCATTTAGATATCTCGATTATTTAGGAAGTTAGAACAAAAAATGGCTCAATTATTAAATATATAGGTTTTGGGTCACACGCTTGTCATGCTAAAACAGTAAATAGCTATATGCGAAAACCGCCGATCGCCGCGAAGCTCCATTCCGCTGCACGGAGCTGCTTTGCAGTAGGTGTTACCTTTCAGGTCGCCAAAAGGAGGGTTTTCTAGGTACAATTTCACTGTTGATTTCATGACATAGAGCACATATTTATCTACATCCTCCTTTTTTATTTGTTTCAATTGGACCAGTAATAGTTTCAAAAGTTGAGGGTTGAATTTCAAGTTTTACTTTTCTCCACAAAATCTTCATCAAATCACTCAAAGGTGATTAAAATATCCTATCAAACTATGCAAATATTGTTCCGTTATTAGTTCCCTACATGTTGTGAAATTTTAAGGACGTTTGATAGATATCCAAGAGAGTTATTCAATCCGCAGCACTTGCTTACAATGTCCCCTCAGTCTCACACAAATTGGCAGTTGGCATTCATGCCTGAGCCTTGCTCATAAAACGAGTAATATGGGCCACAACTTTTTCGCTGGTTTACTATAGAACAAAGGGCCCATAATTAGGCATATTTTTCAGGTTCAAATCGATGTAACTTTCTTGATATTTACATTAGAAAAATTATATGACTACCAAGTTTAAGGTCTCTTCAAGCTTTCCATTGGAATATGTTCCATTGAGATAAAATGGTTCTAAAATAAATACTCACATAGCTACATTAAAACAAAGGAAGAAAACTTAACGTTTCATGGATATATGATAGTTATACTAGACTTACCTGGTAGTTGACATATTAATGAGATTCTTATGAATCTACCAATACAAAGGTAAGGAATAAGGATGAAAGTAGTTACAATGGACCCATGGATATACTCATTAAACAATGAGAAATTTCTATAACATCCTTCTAAATCACTAATGTATTCATTTAGTTTGATTTTATTGTCGTATATCCTCCAAGTCACTTTTATTTTAATTGGTGAAATCAACCACTCTAGCACAGTTAATAATCAATCGATTGACACGATTGTTGGATTTTTACAATTTTGTCCACATTGCTACTCAATCGTAGATAACTTTGGAACGACTAATCATACTTACTTGAATAAAAAAAACCTTTAATCTATTCTGGGAGCTCAGTCTGTTTCCCGATTTGCAGTACTGTGCAACCATTTAAATTAGGTATCCCATGTGATTTACAAAAATAGTAATAGAGTTTGATTTCACGTGTTAGTATATTGAATTTGAAAAAATATGACGCTTCATTTGTGAATCTAATATTAAATAAGATATGGACTTTTTTAGGTTGTTACTTAAGCCCACACCCAAAACTAAAAAGATAGCATTTTTGATGGCCCCAAAAATTAAAAGTAACCACCGTATCAGACTTCTTGATTAATGGAAATGCCCAACGTTGAGCACGCTTATATTGGTCGGGAAAAGCACCTGTACAAGATAATAGACTACATCACGGTTGCTGATACGCGTAGGGCAATACTGGTATTTTATTCAAAATAAATAGAAATACATAACAATTTTACGTTATAACCAATACAATTTGATAGATATGAATGTTTACACAGAATAATATTTTCACACCCTGTGTGCGGGTGTGTGTGTGGGCGGTGTGCCTAGTCCGGTAATTTTGACTAATATTCTTCACTTCATTCCAGGCCTAACCATGAATGCCCAACACCAAGCTCAGGCAGCGTGGAAGTGGAATGCAATTCGTCCACAACTAACATGCAGTCATTATCATTCATTTGCACCACTGATGACTACATGTGCGGTTTGTTCCCGAGACACAGTTAGGCGTCCGATCTTATGCCCTGACTGTGGGCCAACAGCCTACTACTGCGAACAGTGTTTTAAAAAACACCAGAAACTTGCTCCTCTTCGCATCGCCCTTATCTGGCAGGTAGGTTACACACACAACTTTAATTATAACAGATTTCATATTAAATGTAATTGTTGTACCTTGGTATATAATAAAAAAAGTCACTAAACAAATTAAGGAAATTCTTCTTCATATTCTTGATATGTTGATATCTTTCCAAATCACATCCAGGATTCTTCTTTTTAGTTAGTAAGTTTTGAATTAATGTTAATTTGCATTACGACAGAGTGCCACAGAGATGAGTGATTAACTTGTACTAACTATATACAACAAAAAAGCCAATAAAGAATTAAGGAAATTCTTCTTCATATTCTTGATATGTTGATATCTTTCCAAATCACATCCAGGATTCTTCTTTTTAGTTAGAAAGTTTTGAATTAATGTTAATTTGCATTACCACAGAGTGCCACAGAGATGCGTGAATAACTTGTACTAACTATATACATGCTCTATCAGATGGTGATTTTTGGATGTAGGCTGAAATCTTGACGACAGAGATAATGGACTAACAGGGCAAGATAAATTTGTTCATTGCAGGGTGAGCTCTTTGTCCCATTGACCCGGCTGCCATCACCGCCTATGCAGTTACCATCTCATGGAAACAATGTCCATGACACATGTGGCACTGCTCCGGGCCCCATGACCATCTTCGATGTGTATGGTGAGTTATCTGTAACCTGCTCTTGCCATAATGATATTATGAGGTTATATAACAAAAAAGCAATTGTTCTTCAAACTCTTGAGATAACCAAGCTATATGTTGCTTTATGATTGATATGATTGATACGATTGACCTTGCTTTTACCAATATTAAGAATTGCACTATTGAAGGAAAATGATCCAAAAAGATGCTGGGATTTATTAGAACTAGAAGAGATGATCTACAGAGCTGTTGATAAACATTGCCCACTGGTTGCCACAGAGATGAGTGAATAACTTGTACTAACTATAAATTCGCTATCAGATGTTGATTTTTGAATATAGGTTGAAATCTGGACAGCATATTATAACAACATTATGAGGTTATCACTCCATCCACACCTTTGATTGTTTTGTTTTTCAATTTCCCATTTAGTAAACGCTTCCAGCTCAATTGTCTAAAGCTTATGTCACCAGGACCAGGATGTCTCTTTCCCATGTAGTAAATGCTTCCCGCTTCTCGCTTCCCGCTCATATATGTCTAAAGCTTATGTCCCACCATATCTCTCAAGCTTATGTTTCTTTTCCAGGTAGGAAACACTACCAGGACTTCCTGTTCTGTAGCTGCATGGACCGGACAGAAATGCTTTTCCGGTTAGATTTATGGCAGGTTACACCTACAACCCCTACTTCTGCCATTGACATGCACCTGATGGACCGTGCACGCTCCTTCTTGCTGGGAGGACCTGTTGCCTTGAAAAAGTTTTGTGCCCCCACCACCGATCATGTACAGAGCATGCCACACACCAAGGAAACGAAGGTAACATAGTCCGGGGGAATGAATTGTCATGACACTGGTGATTAATAACCCAGCTAACAAAAAACATATATTGTATGCAGTTAAAATTTGTAGATGATGTTATTTTATAACGTCACAATTGTTAAAGTGTACTATTACTAAAATGTAAATAGGGTTGTTGTATTTACTCTCCCTTCACATTCAATATCAATAACTGTAGAAGACCTCTGTCAGTGCTAAACTAACAGTATGCCGTTCGACACCTACTTGCACTGCAGACGCCGAAATTTTTCCCCAATTGTAGAAGATCTCTGTCAAACCTAAACTAACAGTATGCCATTCGGCACTGGCAGACGCCAAAATCTTTCCCCAATGCACCAATTTGCCTATTTTCATGAGAATGATTCATATTCTTTCATAGTGCAAGCCTATGCATTTTGCTTTCTTAACAGTTTGCACTATATCGCGCTATCCTGCAATGTGCTCCACAGCAGAGACAGTTTGTCTATGATGTGCATCGCTCGAGTGATCTGTTGCCTGACATCCCAGATGGCAGAAAATGTCCCATCTGTGAACATACCAAAGATGAACTACCATTGGTATTGAGTCTCGATGGTAATTTCCCATTGGTGCGTAAAAGTATGGCAGGTCCCAGCTTCTATCCACCATAGCAAGGGACAACATTCTTCATTCCTATAAGTATGATCATTACAATTAACTTAACGGTCACAATCTCTCGTCCTACTGTGTTTGTCCCACAAAAAGCCATACAAACAGCCTTGTCACGTCAACTAATTTTCAATAAATTTGACAGCGCAAACCAGGCGGCAACTGGATATGCACAGCAATTTACACTACATTTCACAGTGCTACTATAGGATACTTTTTTTTTCATGTTAACAGCTGTGTCATGATTTCCGAGCCGGGGGTTGTGGCGTCTTCATCAACCGTGGCCTTCCCAGACAGCACACAGCCGTCGGCCCAACATCGGCCCAACGTCGGCCGCTCTGTCGGCCCGACAGTGGAAACTGCCGTCGGGCCGACGTTGTTTTGTCCAACCTCCCGCCGTCGACTCGACGGTGGCTGCCGCCGTCGCCCCGACGGCGAAAACCGCCGATGAGCCGACGGCGACAAACGCCGTTGGGCCGACGTTGTTTTGTCCACCCTTCCGCCGTCGACTCGACGGTGGCTGCCGCCGTCGCCCCGACGGCGGAAACCGCTGACGAGCCGACGATTCAAATCATATTAACACGAATAATTCCATTAATACATCCTAATAAATTACAAAACTTTTACGTCGGCCCGACGGCGTTTGTCGCCGTTTTGTCCAACCTCCTACCATCGACTCGACGGCGGCTGCTGCCGTCGAGTCGACGAGCCAAGAAGATGTTCCTGGCGTTTTCGGCTTTGTCTGTGTCCACGACCATCCCTGCCACTTTATAAACATGACAGCGGGAGAAAAGTAGGTCTGAGCTTTTATTGCTTCTTTTTGTAAGGCTTTTAACAGTTTGTAGATTGCCAACATTCCCAAATCCAGTTCTCACTATATCACTGATGCTGACTCGACAGCTAACCTTGTTCTTTACCATTAAACCTGCTGTTGAACGTGGAAAAGCCCCAGTCACACATAGCCGGACGAGCCCCGGATTTTGAGCCGGACCACCCACGGATCAACGGCCCGGACTGTGCCGGACCACGCCGGACCGCGATGGATAAAATCACTGTTTTCATCGATTTTTGCCTTGCAGTCACACTTTCCCAGACGAGCCCCGGACGAGGCCCGTACCACCCCCGGACTGGGCCGGACTGGGCCGAACCGGCCCCGGACCACCCCGGACCACCCCCGGACTATCCTGGATCACCCCCGGACTATCCCGGATCACCCCCGGTCTTACGGGGGCAGTCCGGGAGTGGTCCGTGGCTAGGCCAGGGGTAGTCCTGGATAGTCCGGGGATGGTCCGGGTCAAACCGTGGCTCAAAATGACCCCGGACCACCCCCGGACAGGCCTGGTCCACCCCGAACCACCCCCGAAATACCTGGACCACCCTCAGACCTCCCCCGGATCAGGCCGGATTGAGCCCGGATCGCAAAATCCCCTGGACCGCCCCGAATGTTTTAAACATTTTAAAACATCTGGGGCTGAGCCCGGATGGCGCCAGATGAGCCACGGATCAGGCCGGTTCAGGGGGTGTCAGCACGGACGAGCCACGGACAAGTCACGGATCACCCCGGACCACCCCGGACGGCGGTACAGGGCTTGTCCGGCCCCTGATCCGGGTATGTGTGACTGGGGCTTTAGCATACCCCGCCGTCGTTAAAATCAAACTTATTGAAACAGCTCTTTTAATCATTAGGCAACTATTGGTTGAGATAGGTTTTCTGTTTCTCCTGTGGCAGGTGGCAGTCGGTTCCAAATGTTTGCACTTATGTTAGCTATGTGTGTATTTTTTTTTGTAGAATGGGATATCCAGTCTCTGTCTTAAAGAGAGTAACCGTGCAAGCTGGCAGGCGGGAGGTGAAGATCCTATACGATGTTGCCTGCAGACTTCGCCCACAGTTGGCAACTTCCGGGGTGCCCATGCAGCAACTCTCTCTTGCAGTACCAATGTTCCATGGTTACTCGCATGATGGCCGACCGCATAAAGTCTAGCAGGGATGCTTGCTTGAAAGCCTTTCTGATGGTTGGTGGAGGAGATGTGACACAAACCTCAGTTGGGCTCATAGCCAAGGAGGACGAAGGTTGACTACAACCAAGTAGCATGCCATCCTAATTCTCAATGGCTATGGGTACAACAGCCATTTCCCAAATGCTGTCAGACTCCACCAAGGGCAGCTACAGTTGGATGGGGGAGAACTGCAGCTGCGTGATCGGTACAGCTTGACGTGCACGGAATTGTGGGAGATACCTGGACAGGTTGGTGGGGAATCTCAACACAGACCTCAACAGGAGCACTCACAGGGGCCTTCACGATCCGAATGTCAGCCGCCATGATGGCAAGGAAGTACTCCTTATGTAGCGCATTCAGGTTGACAATTGGACCAGGAAGACCCACCATGACTGCCCCTAATTTAGCAATGGCTTCCAGTAGGACCCTTCCCACATTGAAGCCTGCAGTACGTCCACCAAGAAAGACTTCTGAAAACAAAAAATTACAAGGTGAGTAAAGGCTCGGAAGAACATCATATATATTTTGTCAGTGGGTGCTGAAGGTAGTGCTAGAAAGTGAACTACTGTAATTAAGAAAGAACAAGTTCTCCGGAACATACTGTTATTGTGCTAGATATTGATTTTTAGATTTGATCAGGATAGGTTTGCCTATGCTTGCCTCTGCTTGCGGGATTTGAGGCAGAGTTTTTTTTAGATTTGATCAGGATTTAACTAACCTAAATTGCAATGTACCATATTTCTTTAAGATTGCCCAATAATAACATAAATAAAGTGCAATGTACAATATTTCTTTAGATTTACTGGGTATTAACAAAACTAAATTGCAATGTACAATATTGGGAATGGATTTCATAAAGGTGATATCAATATGGGACACGGATTTAAAATCCTAAAGGTTATCAAGTTTTAGATCGTACCCAGAGCATCCTGCAGTTTGGTCAGCTATGTGACGCGCATCCGATCCTTGGCGCTCATGGGTGGAGCGGGAGAAGCAGCAGGGGCAGCAGCAGAACAAGCAGCAGCAGCAAGGGCAGCTGAAGAGGAGGATGTCGTCACGGGCACGGTGCCATCCCGCTCTGGTTTCCCTAATTAGTTATTTAGACACTCTTAATAATTATTGCTTGCATTATTGGTTTCTACTATAAATATATGGAAGCACACCCTCACACCATTATATATGCTGGGATGAAAGTGCCTCCCGGAAAAAAAGCGGAAATGCTGATATTCTCCCATAGGTCCCATTGTCAGGGAATTGCGAAAAATTCCCGAAAGTCGGGTTTCATATATATTGGTATACATTGAAGCATGTATTATTAGTGTATGCTGATAGTGCTGCAGCACTTGCAGCATTTTTTAGTAGTATACGCTGATCATGCTGCGCCGTCTGCACCACATATTAGTATACGCTGATGGTGCTGCGGGATTGAAAAATCCTGGAAACCCACGCAATCACAGAGATGTACGCCCTGTGCATAAGAACTGACATGATAAGGTGTCGCAGCTCTTAAAGCATGAATTGCTGAATGTTCAGAAATCCCACTGGCCAAAGACAAGTTATCTACACATTTTCTAGGAGACTTAATCTCACCTTGAATCGTTTTCAGAACCTGACTATCTGAACTAGAAGATTTAGAACTTCCCTTAGAAGAGCAAGACTTGGACAAATCTAAAGAAGAACTATTTGGACTATCCATTTGCTCAGAAATAACTAAACTACTCAGACATGATTTAGTACATCTATGCTGCCTAATAACAGACCTATCACTAAGAATTGACATTTCAAAAGCTTCCTCAAGAGATTTAGGACGATTTGTTTCTACATACCACATGGTATTATCATCGAGTAAGGAGTAAAGAAACCTAGAAAGAAGTATCTTGAAGGTATCGGTACCAAAGACTGCAGAAGTAAGATTCCAACCTTTAGCTGCAGCAGTTTTGAACTGCTGGCAGTAAGCAGCTACTGTCTCTCCTTCATTTTGTCTCATAGACATGACAATACTTTTCAAATGACTACACTCATCTGCTGTTAGCAAAGCCTTAGCTATGACTTCTTTTATGTCCCCCCATGACTTAGCACCTTTGTGTTGGAAAGCAGTGAACAGAACCTCATGCAATGTACCAGTTGCATTAGACAATGCCAAATGAATTATATCTATTCTAAGTCAGAAATATCTGCTAGAGCCCCAATACGTTCAATTAAGTCTATCCACTCGCGTAAAGCTCCTCTGTCTGTCCCATCAAGAATGGGTACAGACTTCCCATACGCTTTTAACGACCTATTGCGTACTTCTCACTGACAATGCTCTACCTGCAATAACTCCCATTTTTCCCTCTGCTCTTCCCTGTCCTCCCTTAATTCAGTACGTTCCCTCGCATTAAACAATTGCTCCTCATTCTCCTCCCTAATGATATCAAGACTCTGCAACATGAACCTACTCCATGCTTCTATCTTATCAGTCTCAGCCGTATATGTACCCAAATCACACTGACCTTGAAACCAATGCTGAAATTTGTCACGCAATTGTTCCTCCTTATGTCGTGTGACAGGCATTGTCAAGCTGCTGTTGTATGCGGTGGTAGAAATAAATTAAAGAATTGAATCCAAGTATAGAGTTTTGCCTGTAAAGCAGAAGAAAAGTGAAAAGATTTCTTGTAGTGTATTACTATGCCTTCTGTTCACCCCAAGGTTAAATGAAAAACCGAAAGTAGTTCCAATAAAAAAAATCTATTCACCGGCTACACGAGGCTTCAATAACGGCAATTTACAGTAATACCATTACCAAAGACTAATGTAGTTTCTAAGAATAGCAGCGTGCTGTCGGAAAAGTCGTCGACAAGCTAATTTTTTTTTTTTTTGTGACAAGTTTTTTATTCTGCCCATAATGTATAAGCTCCAATGAGGGTGCTTGTTTTCAACACTGGACAGCTGTGATACTGGATTGGTCTGGTCCCGTAAAATTGTACCAGTCTATCCGATATAACCCGTCGTGGTCACCTATTATAAAGTCCACGGCTGGAATCTGTGGTTGTGTAGGCAGGCTATGGTGAAATCAATACAGGCAAAAAGAGAAAGGAAGAGTATAAAGAGTGAAAGTAGAGAGAGAGCCAAGCCCTCAGGTTTATTATTTATAGTGGTACATGGATCTGGTATGGCATACCACCTGACCATATTCTCCAATGAGAATCAAGCATCTACAACTCTACCAATGAACATCAAGCATTCCTGTGTCCCCATGGTTACAGTGCTCTGCCCACCACCACCATGCGGCGTGGCTCCCTTGGCCACCACCTGCCCTGAGCTGAGTGTGTGGTGATCCGTGACTAACAGAGGGGGGGAGGGGGTAGTGAGTAGAGCTCCAAGTGCCCCTTACACACTATCTAACTAACACACAATGACTATTGACCATGAGTAAAGACTATTGACCATGAGTAAAGTATCACCAGCAACTACATAAACACACATCCATGCACCTGGCCCTATGTACCTTTTCCACCAATAGACCATTTGCATTCCCCCACCAATGCGTTTTATCGGAATATTTTACACCTGTATATGTCTCAATATCTTAATAGAAATTGCTCACCTCCATGTCTTAATCAGCAGGGCCCCGTAGAGTAATACAAACCCAATGTGCTCTAGCCAAATACGATGAAGGCAGGACTCTTGGGTCGCCCCGTTATACATGAAGATGGTCTGTGAGCCAATCATAAAAAGTCAGAAGGTGGACAAACAGAAATACCAACGCCTTAGGAAAAGAGATGGCCACAGTGGTTGCACGAAATGGGCCCATAATTTCGCCCGGGGAAGCCTGAATACCCGTCACGTCACCAAGCGGGCAAAACAAACATTATGCCCGGCGCCTCCCTCACCCTCTCGAGCGGGCTTGGCACAAAGCATGACGTCATCGGAACCAGTCTTCCTCCGCGCGTGCGCTACTCTGCGGCGGTTCAGTCAAAGCATTAAGCTCATAAGCTATCAATTTTTGTTATATTGTGAAATAACTATATACTGGTATCTTACTTTGAAAGTTTTATTTGAATCATGTATGTTTAGGGAATATAAATATCGATACAGAACTGGATTGGTATATACTATAAGCTTAATGCATTGATGGCTTATGGGCTTAATGCTTTGATGGCCCCGCCGCAGAGTAGCGCAGGCCGCGTGGAGGAACAGTTACACTGGTCCCTCACTCATCATCATGCTGTCGGTCGCGATGCGACAAAGACTGCTTTCATTACTTGACTGCCGCTCTCCATGCTCTCCATTTAGCTCTCTGCTGTGAGAGTTGTGTCCCTCACTACACGTCTTCTATATATGGTCCGATGACGTCATGCTTTGTGCCAAGCCTAAGGACTTGACCGTGGCGGGGAACTAAGCTGCCCCCCCCCCCACCCCCGCTGACCTGCATTCGGCGCATACACATCGGTCAGGACCATTGTTTTACGAACAGAAATGCCAATGCTGAAGGAAAAGAGAGGGCTGCAGTGATTGCGCGAAATTTGAGCGAATGTTGCGGCGAGCTGTTGACAGTTCTGTGGACGCCATTAGAGCCCTCCCGCTCCTGGAGTAAAATTAGGATTTTGACCTCGACGAGAGCCATTTTATCTATAGCCCCGTTCATACAGCACAACTTTAGGCCGAACTAGATAAGGCAAACTAGATGAGGTGAACTAGGTGTGAAAGTGTGTCGTATCCAGACATCCAGTGCTTGGGGCGGTTTAAGCCGGAAATCGATATCTGCGCATGAGCAAGTCCATACTAACAAGCACCACTTTCGGTTAGTCGACGTCGCCATGAGAGAGTGTGGGTTCGACCTAGATATATATAGACTGAGTAGTTTTGGTTTGGAACGGTCAAAACTTCTGCTGGGCAGTGAAAACCTATAAATAAATTATGAAAAAAATATCTGTGCACAGCTAGCGGTTTCATAGACCAAATTATATAATATGCACTTTTGATCGACCGGAAAATCAACAAACTCAGGTCTCAACTGCGCATGCGTGTGACGTGCTAAAGCCGCCTCAAAATATACCGCTATCGTCCACACAAGCAAGATGGGCCGACTTAAGCTAGTTTGCTTCATATATACTACCTCGCGACGTGGTTTACTTGAAGCGAACTAGATGAATTGACTCAGCCCTAATCCGCTTCAGCGTCGCGTCCACACGGCGAATGTGAGGCGAACTAGACAAGGCGAATTAGTTGAGCCGACTTAACGGGCGTGTATGAACGGGGCTATTGCCATGAACCTTAACAAATTGAACAATGCATAGCATACATGTGGATGATATGATGTCTCTGAAGTAAGGAATCCAAAATGAAATAACACGAATATGATTGATATCTGTGCAAAATTACTATTATGGATTATACATTAAAGTTGCATAGTCCTGTAAAGGACGTCCGAACTGCTTGAGATCTGGTTGACAAGTGGTTTTATTATCGGTGACCCCAATTCGCCTCAGTGGGCGTTTCCGCCGGCCTTTCCTTCGTGCGTACATCGATACCGATATATATGACAAGTCCGATGGCTTGTGAGTTTTTCAAAACTTTTTGAGATAAATATATTAAATTGATTGTTATGATCTACTTATCATTCCCCTGAGTTGGTTTTGATGACAGCCAAGTCATTTTGAAGATATTTGAAGTAAATGCATTCAAAATAATTTCGGAAAGCTTGCCGAAACTCCCGGGCTGGAAGCCAAGGCTGGGACACCATTCCCAATCTCGCCATGGTCACGTGGTGTACTGACCTCATTACCATACTGAACTCACAACTTGTAAACAGTAAACATAGCTTCTGCCAGTTATGGAATTTATATCTCTTCAATCGCACATTAAGATCTTTTTAATCGACCTAATGAAAGCTTTAAAATTTATTTTGCAAAAATAAATGCTCTGCATAGACATAGCATTGCTGGGGCACAAATTACCCTTCGCAAGTCATTGCCAGGGCTGTCACCCACAGTGATATCACGCCGACATCGAGAATACTGGCATGGAGTAAACATCCTGATTCCCACACTTTCAGTTCAATATCAGTGACACTTTATAGGGTTAACTATCAATTAAGTGAGTGAGATAACACAACTTATAATCTAGCTAATGAGAAGAAAAGCAGATAACAGAAGCTCTGCTGAACATAAACAAAGCAAAAATACCTGACCTGGTGTGAAACTAGGCCATGACCACCAAGAGTCTCAGAGAGGTCACAAGATTGACCTGCATCTTAGAAAGTGAGTTCTGAGGAACATGGCTTCCTCTAGCAGTGGTGTGAATGTACAAATCGGATTTATTCCATAAATACAGCACCAATTGATTAGTGTGGGCACCAGTATCTAAGTTAGATATGTAGCACCAAGTCTAGGTAAGTGTTTTAGTTTTGAAAATATATTTATACCATCGGACTATGCAACTTAAGTTCAGGCGCAAAAACCGATGAATCCATTTTAAGTTGTTTTCTGTCAAATATAATTTAGTGCTGTGCTTTCTAGTTAGTCTATAACATATTGAGTAGGGCAGGACTACACGGTCCATATGGAGGGGCTGTAATGATGTCACGAGGCAACTTTCGGTGGCCATATTGGATTACATACAAAAGGCTTGCACCTGTCTACATTGTGCTTATTTACCTATTTGTTGGTTTATTTGTCACTATTTTGAGCAGTTTGGCCTCAGAAGTTGTTGTTAAAGTGCTGAAAGTAAACACATTGGATGTAAACTGCCCAGAACAGCTCAGAACATAAGGAAAATAATGTTACTGCATCAGCATACATTCACAACAGGGCTAGGCAAGGGTGCTCGTAATCCAAACTGGCTGATTGCTGACCTCTGACCACTGAGTGATGACGTCACATGCACTCCATCTATAGGGAATGTGGCAGTTTCTGCAAACAAATGGCTTTGACTATCAGAATGATGGCACCCTCAGGTCAAACCTGGCAGGCATGGTTTCAATCGGCCCGGATGATGTTTATCGTTTTTTGCGCTTGAACCCTGCATACTAAATTCGTAGACTCCCTATCTGTTATATGATAAACTATGTATTAGGCTATATGGCACTATGAGTCCATGACATACTCTAAAAGTAGGAGACATAAGACACGATAATGAAACATGGCAATATGTCATAAGACAAATATGTTATGAATGATGGCTTATTTTATATGACAGCACTTACCGGTAAACACATAACGACACCGCCTAATGTGATCAGATACAGAAAGGTGGGACTGCCTGTCAGTACAACCTATACGAGATAGAGATCATTGCATTTTACTGTTGCAATAACCAAGTACATGAGAATGCCACATGCTCAATGAATTATTGATGTTCTAAAAAGCAAATAAGCTTACTCCGCATCCTCTTACTTTATCATATCAAACACGAGAATTGGGTACCTAAGTGTATTATTACTATTATTATTATTATTATTATTATTATTATTATAAAAACACATGTGCCAATTGATGATAACGGGTAAACAGATTTTAAATGATCGATTTAGGCCAAACAAAAAAAATTAATGCAATGCCTAAAAAATCAAAAGGCATGCATCACATGGGTATTCGGGGGATTCGTTCCTTTCTTCTTTAAACAATTTTTTTTTTTAATTGTTAAAGCACCATAAGAAATATTTGAGTTAGTTCCGATTCCTGACTAACCCTTGATTCCCTGTTGATAAAGACGACACTTGACATGCTCAAAATGGCCAGGATGACGACACTATTCATGATGATGATGACAAAGCGAAAGTTCTCATTTCGGAAGAACAGACACTCTCTGGAATCCACGCACGACGTGCACCCCACAGCACATGGTAGACAGTGCCACCTGGTAAACAAATAAACCAATGAACACCTAGCATATACCCGAAAATAGCTCGACATGTGGAAACAGCATATTTAAGACGCATTCTATTGTGTATGGCTAAAGACTAAACTCTCAGGTGCGGAATGAGCTCGTCAGTGGCTAATTAGATAAATGGCTCCCACAACACTTTATTAAGGGGAGGAGGCATATTTGAGAAGGTCATATGACACTGATTCTAGTGTCCTAATCGGTAGAGTGCGGGCCTGGTGTGCGGAAAGTGTGCGGAGTTTGGTTCCCGGTCAAGTCAAACCAATGACTTTAAAATTGATACTTGTCGATTCCTAGCTAGGCGCTCAGCATTAATAGAATAGGGCAAGGACTGGTTAGCTCAGTGTTAGGATATGACTGAGTGGGGTATCAGGTCATGGTGCCAGTGGCATGATTTCCCAGTGAGGCAGCACTATAAAGTTGTTATGAGTGCAAACTGTCACAAGTCGGTACCCATCCTGATATGACCTTAGATGTTGCTAGGACATACAAATTGATACTGATTCTAGTGTTGAGGCTTACAGCCCTTCCTTGTTCATATTTATTATGGCCGAGAATGAAATTTACTTATAGTGAGTGACAGGTGGTTTCTCACGATATAAAATCGATATCTATAAAATGCCGATGCACCAGTTGCTATGAGTGATCTGCCAATCACTGGGTCTAACAGTGCTAACTGTTTGGACTGGAATTATATACACCGGGTGTAGAGTGGAGAAGGGGGTAAATATAATAGAGAAATAGGAATGATGGCCAAAGAAGATATAATAAGGCTGGTAATCCAAACAGTCCAGGAGGAACTAGCAAAGGAAAAGGCAGGCAAAATATGTGTGGACGGAAATGACAGAAATGAAACTGACACCGGAAATGAGGATGGAAAAATCATAACAACAACAACAACGGAAAACGAAAATGACTACAGGAGCAAACTACAGGCACTACAGGTAGTGTACAACACGTTGCAAATTGAATGCACATGGTACAAAGCTGAGTTTGAGAAGCTCAAAGAACAAAAGAACAACACGAATGAAACAAAGATACAAACAATGCCAGGACTGCACCCACGGACAAAAGGAAGCCACCCACGGATACAGCCCAAACACAGGCGACAAAAAGTGATGGGAAAAAAATCAGTATCATAATACACAGCCTCCCGGAAAAAGAAGACGAAAACATCGAGAAAACCGTCACAAACATGCTAAAAGAAGCAGACTGTGACTTTGGCTGGACTGTAGTGACCAAAGCCTTCCGTCTAGGAAAGAAAATGAAAAAAGAGACAACACCAAAAAACCCACAGACAAGAACGAGCAGACATCAGACAAAAATAAAGACAAGGAAACCACAGATACACAAACTCAAAACATCGAAAAAATCATAAGCAGACCAAGGACCATTAAAATCCAGCTGGAAAAGGAATCACACAAAAAAGAACTCTTCCAGAAAAAAAAAGCTCCAGTCAAAAGAAAACTACAGCAAGGTAACAATGAGACCAGTCAGATCAGAAGCCGAAATGCTGAATGAGAAAACAGTACAACAAATGTACACTTGCAATGGAGAATAAAAACGAAAAAATAATGTCAATCAAAATGAAAGGATGCAATATAGAGGTAAATGGAAAAATCTATAAGCCCAACGAATTTGATAAAATAGAAATAGCAGAAATCATGCCAGAGAAGGCAGCAACTAGGGAACACACATGGGGGGTGTCTTTCCAAGGACACAACTCCCCCTTCAGTAATCTCTACAAGTGTGAAATCACTGGAAAGGATGGGAAAAAATGTACATCAGCGGAGCAATACTACAGCTCAATAGTGACAAAATACCATGAGAAACATGACATAATGAGAATGATAGACAACACTGAAAATCCATATACGATAAAGGCAATGGCAAAGAAGATATGGAGAACACAGGAGTGGTGCAAAACCAATGAAAACGAATTCGCACAAAACGAAAGCCTAAAGGAGAAACTAATAAATGCTCCAGATAACGCATTGCGAGGATAACGAGTGCTGTATACAGGAAATACAAAATCAAAACTCCACCAGCACAAATATATATGATGGCAGGAATCTGTGACCTAACAGTAAAAGTAGGCCACAGAGATCTAAAGCCAGCCTTCACAACCAAGGTGGCACTCATGGACCACCTAGTGCAGGAGTACACACAAGCCTATGACACACTCAACCAGCTAACTAAACTACCAGTGCTATGCGAGCTCGTGGGCATGGACCTGGAAAAATACTGTGGCCACAGCCGAAACCAAGATTACCAAAGGCTGGTAGATGAGTGCATACCAGAAGTAAACGCCTACATCCACCACCTAAACAACAACCAAAACGGTGGTGCAGCCATGCCAACATATGCAAACCACATCCATAAAATACGGCATGGAAAGAAAGCGGCACGGTATGGCATTGGCATGACGGATGGTATACACTACAATGAGGAATATGCCAGATACGTCAGTGCCAGGCTGTCAAAAAGCATCACGGAAAACTGGAATGAGCACCAGGGCTCCAAAACATAAGTATCAGAAACTTTTATAAATTTCACTAACCAAACCCTAAATCATAAGTATAATCAGGTACAACTAATACACGCTATAATGTGTATGCCTTCCTCCATGCGCACAGGTAAAAGTAAAAGTAACAGAGGTACGCATGGCTGTCTATCAAAAGGGGCCATGTGTGTTGTATGCACCAGCACATACGCCCCAAATCCATCAATCACAAAGCTAAAATAAAATCAAAACAAAATCAAAAACTCATGAAATCAAGCAACCACTATCCTAAAAATATTATTTAAAGTAAGTAAAATAAATATGGTAGAAGAGATTGAATGCAAACTGGGAAGAGGCACACACTTCGCCCACCTAAACTGCTAGAACGCATCCAATAAAATAGACATAATAAAGATGCATCTAAAAAAAGACAATCTAGATGTACTAACATTATCAGAGACATGGCTCACTGACAAACACCAAAACAACACCCTCAATATAGACGGATATAGGCTTGTACGTAATAACAGTCAACACATTAATGCAATGAACCAAACAAAGAAGTGTGGAGGAGTTGCCATTTACTGCAAAGCCACCAAAACCTAGTCACTGAAAGGCTAAAACCAACAAACCTCTCAAATGAGCACATAGAACCACGATGGTGCCTAAAAACAAGCAAATGTAGCCATAGCGAGCCTCGATAGGCCATCCTCAGGTGAAATTGAAGTATTCCTTGAAGAACTAGAAAAGAGCATAAACACTTTACAAAAATCAACAAATGCAGAAATCTTTGTGCTAGGGGACTTCAATGTGAATTACAGCAGCAATGAAAAAAATAAACTAATGCTGCAAACCACCATCAAAATCTTAGGCCTGCAGCAGCTCATCACTGAAAGGTCAAGGCTAAGCAAAGCATTTGACACAGTATACCATAAAATACTACTGGAAAAACTAAAAACCATGGGAATAAAATCCAGCACTATGGATTGGATAAAATGCTACCTGAGCAACAGGCAACAGAAAACAAAAATAAACAATACACTATCAGACAACCAACCTGTCACATGTGGTGTAGCCCAATCGTCAGTGTTAGGGCCACTACTCTTTATAATCTATATAAACGATCTGGGAAAATGGTTGCAAACTGAGTGCCTCCAACTATATGCAGATGACACCACAGAAGAGGAGGTAATAACTAAACTAAATAAACTCCTACTAAAGCTAGACGAGTGGTGTGAGTACAACAAAATAACCATCAACACAAGCAAATCAAAAACAGTACTCTTCTTGCATAAACAAATGCCAGAAAGAAAACTACACTGTAAGTTAGGAAACCAAACATTCGAAAATGTCATCATCATCATGCTGTCGGTCGCGATGCGACAAAGACTGCTTTCATTACTTGACTGCCGCTCTCCATTTAGCTCTCTGCTGTGAGAGTTGTGTCCATGAGTCGGTCTTAATGTCTCTCAGCTTCAGGTTTCTCTTGATGGTATCTTTGAACCGGAGACGGGGGCGCCCTCTCTTTCTGTAGCCAAAAGACAGTTGAGAATAGAGGATCTGCTTTGGTAGCCTGTCTGATGACATCCTCATGAGGTGTCCAGTCCACCGGAGATTCTTTTTGATCAGAAGATCTTCCATAGAGGGAAGACCCATCCGTTCGAGTATTTCCTTATTCGTCACTTTGTCCTTCCAGGTTAGCCTCATGATTGAACGCAGATGTCGCATCATGAAGGCATGCAGCTTTTTCACCTGCTGTCTGTACGCTGTCCAGGCCTCGGCTCCGTATAGTAGGGTGGATAGCACGATTGCGCGGTAGATCTTACCTTTGACCCGAATGGACACATGGTGGTTGTTCCAGAGTCTCTGGCGTAGTCGGCCGAAAGATGCGCTAGCCTTGGCCATCCTCCTCTGTATCTCAGCATCAATGCGTCCATCACTTGATATTGTGCATCCGAGATAGGTGAATTCCGGAACAGAGTTCAGCTTGTTTCCGTCAACCATGATCTCCTCCTCTCGGGTTCTTGTAGAGTTGGGTTGGTACAGCACCTCCGTCTTCTTGATGTTAATTTTCAGGCCAAACTTCTTTGATGCATCGGAGAAAGCGTCCACTATTTTCTGGGTCTCTTCAGCAGAGTGGGCAACCAGTGCACTGTCATCTGCGAATAGTAGCTCTCTCACCAGTATCTGAGTAGTCTTGGTCTTCGCTCTGAAGTGTGCGACATTGAATAGGTCAGCGCTCTGTCTGGACTGTATATAGATGCCATCCCCCATGTCTCGGAAAGCCTCGTCTAGCATTGCTGATAGGAAGATGGAGAAGAGCGTGGGGGCCAGTACACAACCTTGCTTGACCCCATTGGTAACCCCAAACGATTCCGAGACTTCCCCTCCAGCACTAACGTTCGCCATCATTCCTGTATGTAGAGCCTCGATCATAGTTGTGAACTTCTCTGGGCATCCGTACTTCCTCAGTAGCTGCCATAGCCCGGTCCTCCTGACTGTATCAAATGCCTTAGTGAAATCGACAAAAACCATGTACAGTGGTCGGTCCTGCTCAATGCACTTTTCTTGTAGCTGTCGGAGACAAAATATCATATCCACAGTGCTCCGGTTACCTCTGAAGCCACACTGTGACTCTGGAACTACACCAGGTGTTATGTGAATAGATAGTCTGTTGAGTAGGATCCTGGCGAAGATCTTTCCTGCTATGGAAAGAAGAGAGATTCCTCTATAGTTCCCACAGTCTGTTCGATCACCTTTCTTGTAGATGGTTACAATGCTGGCATCCTTCCATGCTTGGGGTACAGAACCCTCCTCCCAGGCATTGGTGATTAGTTGGTGCAGTCTTTTGAGCAGATTGTCTCCTCCATGCTTCCATACCTCGGCAGGAATTCCATCACCCCCAGGTGCTTTGCCATCTTTCAGGCTGGCGATTGCTCTAGCCATCTCATCCATGGTTGGAATCTCATCGAGGCATGTTTTGGTAATGCGCTGCTGGATGTTGTTCAGAGCTTCGTGATCTATGTCACCAGGGACGTTGAGTAGCTTCTGGAAGTGTTCGCTCCATCTTGCCACAACTCTCTTGCTGTCGGAAAAGGTCTCCGTTCCATCTGTTGATTTCAGGTGAACAGCTCCCTTCTTCACGGGTCCCCACACTTCCTTCAGTCCGCTGTAGAAGCCCTTCATGTTGTTTCTGTCTGCAGCTCTCTGCAGCTCCTCTGCCTTCATTTCCCACCAGTCTGACTTCAATGCACGGGTGCATTTTTGTAGCAATCTGCAGGCATCTTTGTATGCTGCAGTGGTGGATCTAGTGTTCCTGGTCTGCAACACTCTCTGGTGGGCTTGGTCTCTTCTGCTCATAAGATTCTGTAGCTCCTGATTGTTGGGGTCGAACCAGTCCTGATGTTTTCTGTCTGGCTTGCCGAGATAAGTTTTAGCTGTGTTGTATACAACCTGCTGCAACGCTGCCCATTCCTCATCTGGTGTTGGGCTTTCCTTCTCCTCCCATTGTGTGAGAGTGCTGTCCATCTCCCGCTTGAAGCTCTCCCTGTGACTGATGGTACTTAATTTTGCTGTGTTGAGCTTTGTCGGTTTATTTGTCCCTTGCCTGTTGTGTTTTTTCTCGTATTCTGAATGCCACTTTTGACCTTAGCATCTGGTGATCGGTCCAGCAGTTAGCTCCACGCATGGCTCGAGTACTGTGGATGTCCATCTTATCCCGGCACCTTGTGATGATGAAGTCGATCATATGCCAGTGCCTGGAACGAGGATGCATCCAAGTGGTCTTGCGTTCATCCTTCTGCTTGAACATGGTGTTTGTTACTATCAGTTCGAACTCAGAGCACAAAGCCAGTAGGAGCTCACCATTGGAGTTGCATTTCCCGATTCCATGTTTGCCCATGACCAAGGGCCACTTGTCATTGTCTCTTCCTATCCTTGCATTGAAGTCTCCTATCAGCAGTAGCTTATCCGTGTGAGGGATGTCACTGAGCGTACTTGCCAGCTGGTTGTAGAAGGCCTCCTTGTTATCATCTGGGTTTGTCATTGTTGGAGCGTACACACTGATAATTGTAGCAAAGTTGTCCTTGCTCAAAGGTAGTCTCATCGTCATGATTCTGTCACTTACTGGCCGTGGCATTTCTGTCAGCTTTGTGACGATGTCCTTTTTGATAGCAAAGCCCACTCCTGCCTCCCTTCTCTCTCCTTCGGGTTTGCCACTCCAGAAGAAAGAGTATTCCAGGTCATTGAGACTACCAGACTCTGAGAACCTTGTTTCGCATAGGGCGGCAATGTCGATGTTGTATTTTGCCAGTTCCATTGCTACTAGTGCCGTACGTCTTTCTGGTCGGTCAGCTGCTTCTCGGTCGAGAAGAGTCCTGACGTTCCATTGGGCAATTGTCAGTAGTTGTGTTGTGTTGCGTTGTGTTCCTCCTAGCTGATTTTCCGCTGTCGACGGAAGATGAGCTCGAGCAGCGCGGTCCTTGATAACCCGGGCGACGACCGAGCCGGTATGATGTTTTGTGCGGTTGTACATTTCATGAAAGCTGCCTGCAAAAGTGATGAAGTGCTGCTGGCTTTTGCAAGTTACCAGCGGCACTCTCTCGGGGAGCAAATAGAGGTTTCACACCGGCAAGAACATGTCAAGACAGGCGCAAATCTATTTGTCCCTGCAGTGGCTGGTCGGGAGATGTTGGGAGTTCCATACATCAACCGCCCTTAATGCTGCCACAGTGACATGGTTTTCTGTTTAGGGTTTGCTCCCTTAGCCTTCGGTTCTGTCAAGGACCTGTACCACAAGGCAGTGGTTTAGAACTCTGCAAGGCAGGGGCGTCAAACTCCCTGAGGTATTGCTATACCTGCTATACCTGCATACCTGGTAATGTAGACCATTACAAATACCTAGGCCTTGAGTTGGACAGCCAACTAAACTATAACCTATGTATAAATAAATTATCCAAAAAGTAAACCACAAACTGTGGCTATTTGCAAAGCTAAGAGACTACATGATACAAGAAATGTCAATAAAAATATTCAAGGGCATGGTGCGCCCCTATTTTGACTATGGAGATGTAAACTACATGGGTGCGAGAAAAGAACTACTAAAAAAACCTGCAAATACTGCAGAACAGAGCCCTAAAAATAGTAGACAAGCTTCACCCCACCTATGACATACACAAAAGAACCAACGTGAAATTACTAGAAAATAGGAGAATAATTCATTTGAAAACATTAGCATATAGCTATAGTCAAAACAACCAACTCCTAACAAAACCACAAAGGGCTACTAGAGCAAATAATGTGCCACTACTAAAGCAGACCAGAAGCTAAATAAAAGCTCATGAGAGAAGCATGCTGGAAATGGCTGCCAAGGTGTGGAATGCCCGAATGGTAAAGGAACAACAAATTCCTGACCTAAAAACTTACAAAAAATATCTGCGCATAATAAGGCTAGGAAACCCCCACTAAGCTGCACTGCAAAGGGGCATATGATATGTCACGGCCCACCAGCGGGACGCCCAATGGAAGGTAACCACGCCAAAAGTAGCCAGATAACACACCACACAGCTACGTACAAGCCTATGATTCTTTTTTTTTTTTTTTTTGTGACAAGTTTTTTATTCTGCCCATAACGTATAAGCTCCCGTGAGGGTGCTTGTTTTCAACGCTGGACAGCTGTGGTACTGGATTGGTCTGGTCCCGCACTCAGGAGTCTTTACCTGATTTTTCTCGGGCCAACCTTTGCAGTTTTGGGTGTTAGTAGTTTCTATATTAGTTTTTTTTTAATTTTCAAGTTTTTTCCTAACGTGTATATGATAACTTAGCCTACTATGTACATCTACGCAGATGACATACAGGCCTGTGGGAGAGGATCCCATCCCATTGTGGTTTATTACAGCATCCTTTCACCCATGGCCTGTCCTTAGATAGTACACCAGTGTGCCAGAACTCCCCTGGACCCTTCAGGACTGCGACTAGGTGGGATGGCTGTGTTGTATGGTTAGCCATTTCGTATTTCAGGGTGATTCGGATGCATGACCGTGGCCTGCCTGGTTCTGCTTTGGTTTGTGCCAGTACACATACCCAGACGGACTGCGCCCTATGGTGATAGTCATTTCGAATTCCTTAGTACTTAGTAGGGCTAGTTTCCGTATTTGTAATATCTACCATCTTTTCTGGCCGGTCTTTTGCTTTTTGTGCCAGAACACAGCAAGCAGTGACTGCGCCCAAGATCAGGTGAGATATTGTTTCTTCAGTAGGTGGTTGTGTATTATGTTTTCTATGAACGCTGCACCCACTAGGTTCTTTTTATTGATACTGTTTGCAATATCAGTTATTAAGTTAGCAATTGTTTTTATTGTCGAGTGGTATTTTCTGAAACCGCCCTGTTTACTGTTTAATATTTTGTGTTCGTTTAGGTGGTCCATAATATGTCTATGCATTATTTTTTCCATTAGTTTACCAGGCAGTGGGAGTATGGAGATCGGTCTATAGTTTCCCAGTACCTGTTTATCCCCTCCTTTGTGGAGCGGTGTTACTTTGGCTAGTTTCCAGCAGTCCACATAAGTACCTTCTGTGAACGATTTGTTGTATAGCTCACATATAACATCTGGGATGCATCCGAATGCATCTTTCAATACTATACTCGAGGTATTTTCAATGCCCGAAGGCTTGTTGCAATCAATTGATTTTATGAGCTCACTTATCTCTTTTATTGTGGTTGTGCAATCTCCAATGTCTGTGTTTAATTGTTGCGCTTTCGTGGTCCAGTTTGTGTTGAATTGTTTGGATAGTTTATTGCCTATGGTTGAAAAATGTTTGTTCATTATATTAGCAGTATCGTTGTTGCTGATTTCCACCCCCTCGTTGTTGTAAAGGGTAATCCATTCTTTATTTTTATTATTTGGTATGAGTATTTTCACATTGTTCCAGAATTTGTGTGAGTTTTTTCCCCATTGCTGGTCTTGTTTGACAATGTACCGTCTTTTGGCTTTTCTCACTGATTTCTGGCTACGATTTCTTGCTTTGTGGTAGTTTTCTATGTCTAGTAGTTGCTCGCTTGCTTTGGCTAATTTGCCTGTTTTATATTTGTCCATAATTAGGTTGATTAATTCTGGGGTTACCCATGGGTCTTGGTTGTTTTTGATTTTAAGTTTTTTTATTGGGCAGGTAGTGTCCAGATGCTTTCTGACTTCCCCAATGATATAGTTCCATTGGTCATTTACACCTATCTCAGTTGGAAATGGCAATTTAATTTTCTCTTTCAGATGAGTTTCTAGTGCCTCTTTTGTGTAGTTTTTGTATGATCTACCCATACGGGGAGTAGTTTTGTTTTTTGTTTTTATTTTCGGATTTCCTCCTTATTATCCTAGTAATGCATCATTTGCATCATTTCTGTTGGTCTTACATAAAAACCAATGAAAAAGTGATGGAGGACATTGTAAGGGAATTTTATTTTCCTTGGCCACAAATAATATAATTGTGAGCTTTTTAATTTAATAAGTGTCCATTGACACATAATTGAATCATGATTTTACATGTAAAAAGCGAGGGTTCAATAAAAAAATGAAGAAAATATTCTTGCCGTGAATATGGCCTATGATGCTGACACTGAATAGAGAAACCACCAATCAACCAGTCAGTACTCGTTTATTGACACATAATTGATTGTATGCTTTTACATTATATGTAAAAGCGATGGTTGAATAAAAAACAAACAATTTTCGTTGTGAATATGGCCTATGCTGCCGACAAGATGTAAAGAAACCACCAATCAATCAAAATGAAGGAAACAAACCATTGAAAAATAATAATAGAGCAATAAAATACTAAAATGGGAATAAGAGGCATTATCTTTTATAAGATGGCATCCCATAAAGTCTTATATCCTATCAACTCTTAAATCAGCGGATTGGGTGGGTTATTTCCTAGGGAGTTGGAAGTTAACAAGCAACACGATAATACCCTAAGTGTTAAAAATGTAATGTTGAATTATGCCAGGGGTTTCTGACTATGAACTTTTTTTTTTTAAACAAACAAAAAACAAGGCATCGCTGATTAAGCAATGCTAGTATATATGTATATATACTAGTATATATAAACCCCCCCCCCCCCCCCCCCCCCAATGTGTTGCCACCTTGTCATGGTGGGGAGGCTTGTGTGCCTCCGTGACCATGAGAGCCATACCGGTGGGGGCTAGCCCCCTGGCAGGTTTAACCAAGCCGGGTAGGACTCATGGTAGAGGACAGACTAAGAGCAGCAACTGGTCCTCCAGGTTGGGGGTTGGGTGTGGGGCCAACAACCCCACCCTGGAAAAAGAACAACGTTACAGAATCACAAACAAGAAACTCAAGGCCCAGGACCGGGAAAACTGGAGAGCCCTTGTTTGTGGCCTATGCCCAAAGTTGGGAGGTAGGCGACACGTTCATCTAAGACACGGCTGAGGAGGTGTTTGTGTGGATGGGTGCTGACGCCTCAACGGGCGAAGAAGAAGAAGTATATATGTACGTGTCTATATACAGACTTTAATTTGATTTAATCTCACAGTTCTTCTCGGTAGATCAACAATTGAATTGGTGCCAATTCAAATCAATACATATATAATAATGCTACAATAACGTGTACTATACAAATATGTGAGAACAATTCTTTTAAAAATAAAAGCAATAAACAGAAGAAAATAGGATTTGAAAAAAAATGAAAATATCGCTAAATAGTGACCGATGAAAGAAAATAGGACAACTAATATTTATATTTCTTATGTAATATCGTTTGCATGCAACATATTATCCCCATTATATGTACTAAATGATTAACAGATGATGCCAATGAAAAAATAATAAACAAAATTCTAGAGTAATTTTCAATGTATATTGGGAGGTATGAAACAAACCAGCATGGTGTCAAAGTCAGTGTTAGTGCCAGAACGCTGTCGTAGGGTCTCAGCGTTCTGCCTTTATACACACATAAATAAATGAACAAACAGATGTCGACACAAAGTGTGAATGTGCATTTTATGCAAGTATTTGAAGCCCATTCATTCTTCAATTAAATTAATTAGATTAAAGATGCAACCATTCACCTAAAATAAATTAATCATATTAAATGTGCAACCATTCACCTAAAATGACTTAATAGTATTAATATCCAACCATTCTCCTAAAATGAATTAATAGTATTAATATCCAACGATTCGCCTAAAATGAATTAATATTATTAAAAATCCAACAATTCGATATAGTGCACAATACAAAAGGTGTTTTAAAAAAAGAAGTAGATTCAGATTAACATAGTGAGCATTAATGAGTGAACAATCAATGCAAGCTTTTGCTTAAAATTAAAATTTATATTTAATACAAGAGACAGTAATGATCAGACAACTATATATGATATGGAAATATTCTTTCAATTATTTGTAGCGTTACATATATCAAGGATACATTTTTATTTTTCATTAATATTTCACGACGGGTTGACATATTTTAGCGATTAAGATTTTAACATATACAATAGGGTTCGAGTCCTAATTCTGAAGCAACCAAATAAGGTTGACTGTCTGAGGTGCTTCAGTGAACGCCTTTCTCGGTATATAGTCAAACAAAACCCTTGTCCTCCACTGTCCCACCTCTCTTACTGCCCTTATGGAGGCGCCGGCACATGCACTAGCCTGAGCTCTCCCTCTATGTAGGCTATGCAAAGTTATTGCTTAAAGGCCCTGTCACGCATCACCGGATTCGGGGAAACGGAAAGAAACCGAACAAAGTCCGGTTTGTGTCCGTACAAGTTTTGAACATGCACAAAACTAGGAACGGATGCAGCCGGATTGACGTCTACGGTTCTTGTCCGGTTTGAGTTCGTTTCGTCTGTTGGCTATCCGTTCATGTCCGTTTCATGTCTGTTTCATGTCCGTTCATTCGGCGGCCTTTGACCCGATGTCACAAGACTTTGACACATTTTAATACATTTTGATACTTATCACCACCGGACTAGACAATTCTGTCCGTTGCTCAATCCGACATAGGCACTTAAGGGTTTAAATGTTTATAGTGTTGAAGTGCCATACGTATTGCATAAAGGAGGGTTTTACCTAGCAGTGACCGACCATTAGTATGTAGAAAGGCTGTAGTGGGGCGGATATGTGAAATTGGTGTGCACTTCTGGAAAGAAGCATGAAACTTTGTCCCAGGGGGTTTTTGGGTATGCTGATTTAAAAAATTGCGGGAACCATGACGCCACTACAACGGTTCCCGTCCAAAATTAAGAAATTCAAAATGGCTGCCTCAAAACACGTTTTTGCCCATAAAACGGCTCTAAGTGCCCCAATTACCATGATCTTGATGTCTATGCCTATGTTTTTAAGGTCAAGGAACCCAATAAAATACATTTGAACTTTCATAACATACATGTTCATGGTGAAAATATTAAAAAACGCTCATAACTTCAATTTTTTTGCAACAGCATATATGTAAGTGTACCGATTACCATCTTAGTACCAATGTTAAGGAATCTGATTGTGTGTCGTACATTCTGATAAAGGGACACATATGCCATAGAACTAAATGTCTTGAACAAGTTTCAAGAATTACCACCAGGGGTTGCGGATTGTTCCAGTAGCCTATATTCTCAGTACTATTCAGCTAGGAAGTTATCAGTTACCTCTTTTTGAATATGTTTTGCTCAGAACAGCTGGAACTGGTTATGGCAAAAGTGTTCCTTTAAAACATTATCAAATTATTGATCTTCTTACAAACTTCTTTCTCTCGGCTACACTGTCCCGAACAAAAGCACAACTGTGTACATGGCAGATTTGCCTTGACACACTTGCATCTTTTAGTGCAGTCCTTTTTACATCCACATTTTAACAGTTCTTGACAACCTTTGGCTGCCTCTGAGAGAGTGGTCCAGCATGGAGTCCATGGAGAATCATCTTTCACACTCTCCCAGCCCCATAAATCTGGTGATGGAACATTGGGTTCTCCTATAAGTGATTGTCCCCAGATATGCCCTGCCTGAAAAACAGCCCTTTTCACATGCTATTTTAGGGCATGTAATGTTGGAGGAATGTTTACCCTCTTACGGTTATGAGTGAACAACTGCTTCCTGACTTCATTCACATGGCTAAGTGCTGATGTTCGCTGATACAAAAGAACAACATATCTTTCTATTTGCTCCATTTTGTCTGGGGATATCTGAGTTGGCACATGAGATAAAAGAAGGAAAGTAGGTGTGAGCTGAGGCATATTAAGCCATACAGCCCAAGCTGTTTTCTTTCCAATTCCATAGAAGGCGTAAACCGTATCACATCCTGATATCGCATGCAAGAAGAGAATACTCCATGATGCATCATTGCCTAATTCAGCTGAAATCAGGTGACAGGGGACGTTGCATAGTTTAGATCCATGACCAAATGCTACCCATATTTCACAATCCTTTAAGACACTTGACACAGCAATTGTAAGAACCACCACGTCGGTATCTGTTGCATGTATCATCAGCTTGGTAAATCCTTGATGGAACGAATGGGAAGCATGAAACAGTAGCCGTGTGTCTGCTTCTTCATGAGTGCAGGACAAGTCGGAGAGGTCGGCTATGGGAGATGAAACAGAATTCTTGCCATGTGTGGAGATGACTAGCTTACTTTGAGGAGGTTGAAACTCCTGTATTGCATTAGCTAGAAGTTGGAACAGGCTCTCTTTGTTTGAATCACAATGAAGGAAGTTATTCCAGTTCCCAGGATATTGGCATTGACACCAAAATTCTGGTATTGTGTTTTGCCTCTTCTGCAGTCTTTATTGTATTCACCACGATAGCGGGCATTATCCGTTTGGTGTCAAGCGTGTAGAGGTCCGTGCTTGTATCTGCAAAGGGGTTGCCAAGTTCCTCCATCACATCAGTGATACTTTTGACTTGAGATAGGAACATCTTCTGTACACTTGGTATCTGTTCATGGTGGCGATCTGTGTCCTTCTTGTTCATGGAATGTTTGTCATCATACTCCGTCAAAAGTCTAGCTGTTTCTGGACCGGCCACCATCCAGCGTGTCAGTGCGGCTTCATTTTCTGTGACACCTATTATGCCTCTGTCTCCTTTCAATATTGCATTAGCTGTTCATGAACTTGGTCATGGGCTAGTGCTGAGAACTTGTGCGTTGTTTTCTGTGTAACAAAGTTGCCCTTGAGGAACTGCACATGGAATCTCTTACATGAACTGACATCCAGCGAGCATAGTGGTAGTGGTCAAGAGCGAACATCCATGGAATAATCTTTCCAAGTGATTATTCCCTCAGTTGTAACATTGGCTGAAGTCATCACATAGGTCCAACCACTTCCATCAAGCCAATCACCTATGACTTTCAACATGGCCATTTCGATGTGGAGACCCCCCATCAGTAAAACATATTGTTTTTCCCCATACTCATCCGACCATTTCCACTGAATTCTTTTGGCGATCGCATATAATGGTTGATCAACAGTGAGCACAGGTATCTGTTCTGGATTGCAACATACTATGATCTGTTGGATGATATTCATTCCATGCTTGACCATAGCTGGTGAGTGTGCATCATCTCAAAACATTGGCAGTAGAGCGATAATTGCAGGAGGCTTGGGTACATACAACTGTAAGCTGGCAAAATAGGCTGATCAGTTTGGTTTTCATCAGCCAAAGCTGTCCTCACGTTTTCAAACCAAGGCATTTGCATTTGATCTTCATTCATGGCAACAGGTATTGGAATTGCTAGGTCATCAGTTACTTGTGGAATGACATTGCCAGGGAGCGATATTGGTGGCACATTAGTATATGACTTCGGTAATGACTTGATAGATTTAGACTTTGGCTGGTCTCTGTTTTCAGGAATCTTCTGAAGGACCCTAAAAACACCCGGATTGTCATTTGTGACATGCTGTGTGATTGATATTGCTGTGCCATGGAAAGAATCAAGACTTGAAGTGGATGACGGATTGTGATCAATGTTATCCAGGTTTCCAGTTGTGAACAGATTGTCTCGGAGGGTAGACGGACAGACACTGCCCTCATTCTCATAATTGTCTATTACTCTATTGGCTTCCTCTGTGGACAGTTGCAAAACCCTGTCATATGATACAGATAGACCTTTCTCAAAAAGAATGTCAATGAGATGACGTTTTCGTGTTCTATTGTGAATGAGTAGGCCTAGGTACAATGGAAGAACAGTCTCATGGTCGGAGTTGTGCCGTACTGCTACAGATTCTCTCCTACCACGTTTGACAGCATTGAAGACTAATAACTGCATAATGGATGAGGCAGCTGTGCTAACTTCATTGTCATCAATACGTTGTCCTGCATTTGAACCTCCTAGAATCATCCCAACCAGAGCAGATAGAGACGCTGGGAGATCGTCATATTGTTTATCACATAAGGAACCATTGAAGTGGTATTTTTTCTCAAGCACTTCTTTGTGAATCAGCTTTGCTACTCTCATCAGCATGATGGCTTCATCATCTGGATCAAGGTGGCAGACGTTGAGCAAGGCATCACCAACATCATCCTTGAATGAAAATACTGTGCCAAACTTGCTGTGATGAGCTTCAAGATTTGGAATATGCTGGCCCACGGCGCCCTCGCCGGCCCCTTCCACATTCCCCCATTTACCCCCTGGGCCCAGGTCTTGCTCATGATGACCCACCCCAAGTCCGACCCCGGGAAGAGACGGGTCATCGTCGATCTCTGCTAGCCTCCCAGAGGCAGCGTCAACGCCGGCATTCCCCGCTGGGAATACCTCGGGAAGCCCCATGCCTACAGGATCCGTTGCATCGCCGACGTTGGCCGCTGCCTCGTGTGAGGGGAGCGGGGCCTACACCTGGACTGCCGACATATCCCGGGCCTACCGCCAGATCCGTCCGACCCCCTCTCATGCCCTCTCTATGGCATAACCCTCGACGGCGCCACATATGTTGACCTTGCCCTCCCTTTTGGCTGCCGCTCCTCGGGCGCGGCCTGCGTCTGGGTCACCTCCGCTGTCGCCTGGATCCTCCGTCGTGAGGGCTTCCATGCCCTCGTCTACGTTGACGACTTCGTCGGGTGCAAGCTCACCTACCTGAGGGCTCGCCAAGCCTTTGACGGCTCCATCGCCCTCATCGGTGCCCTCGGCCTGGAAGTCGCCCTGGGGAAGTGCCACCCCCTCCACAGTCCACCTCACTTGGCTCGGTTTCGCCATCGACAGTGAGGCGATGACCATCCAGATCGCCCCCGAATAAGTCGAGGACCTGATAGCTGATTGCGAGGCCCCGATCCTCCGCCCGACTCTCGGGCGCCATGAGCTACAGAGTGTCCTCGGCCGCCTCAACCACATCGGAAGCTGTGCCTCCCCACGAGGAAGTTTATTGGCCGCCTCCTCGCGGCGCTGCGCAGCTGCTTGGGCGCCGACTCCATCACCCTCGGGGAGGAGGCCCTCTGCGACCTCGGATGGTTTGCGGCGTACGGACGCGCCTCCAACGGCCTCCACCTCCTCCGCGCCCCTGAAACCCGCCGCCTCGTCATTGAGTGTCACTCCTGCCTCACCGGCGGCAGGGCCTACTCCCCGACGGGCTGCTATGCCCGAGGGTAGTCCGAGGGTTTCCAGGCGCGCTTCCCCACCATTCACGAGCTGGAGGCGGTCAACCTGGTCATGGCCCTCCGGACCCTCCTCTCGGACGATGTCGCGGGGGCCACGGTTGTCATCAACACCGACAACATGGCCTCTGCCGCCTCCCTGGAATTGGGATGCGCCCGCGACCCGACCCTCGGGACATCTACCCGCGAGCTCTGGCTGATGGCGGCCAAGGGCTCTTTCACCCTTTCCATCCTGCACAAGCCCGGCACCGACCTCGTCCTCGCTGACGCCCTCAGCCACGCCCACCTCGTCGGTCCCTGGGCGGACGTGGCCCGGGCTGAGGTCGCATGCCTCGGGCTCGCGTGCCTCGGGCTCGCTACCTCTATCCCTGCCACGACGACTTCCCCTACAACCCGGGCCTCTAATTGTAGGTTACACCCAGCTAGAGCTCACCACGGTCGACGGCCGCCGCCTCGCCTCCCTGGCCCCTTCCACATGGAGAAAAACGGCAGACTACAAGCAGAGGGATACGTCACCTTCGCCTCGGGCCATGACCTCGATCCACTGGCACCCTCGGACTTTGATGTCGCCGCCTATGCCGCCTCCCTCTATGCTGGCGACATGGCCCCCGCCTCCATGCAGGTCACGCTGTCCTGGGCGCGCTCCTGGGTCGAGGCGGCCGAGGACGACCCCTCGGCCCCCACCTCGCCCGAGACGTCTGTCGCGGGGGCGAGCGGGCTTCCGGGCACGTCCTGTGCCCCGCCCCCCCTGCTTACTCCATGGCACCTCACGGCCATCACCGCCTACCTTGATGGCTCAGGTGTCGTTCCTCGGGCCGCCCTCCTCCTCGGCCACTACGGGATGTTAAAGCAGTCTAGCCTCCTCTCCCCCAGCCCCGAGGGGTGGGGCTTCCCCCACGCCATGACCCGCGCCGACGTTGCGCCCTCTGGAGCTCAAAGAGGATCTCGTTGCTCTCGGGCCTCCGAGACCTTCACTCTCCACAGCTTATGGCGAGGCGCCGCCCAGGCCTGCCAGCAGGCAGGAGTGCCTCTCACAGACATGGCCCAGGGCACTTGGACCTCGGGGGCGGTACATGCCTACCTCACCCGCCTCGCCCCTTCTGCTGCCCCTCGCGCCCTCTCCTCCTTTTTGATGGAGGGCTCTTCGGGGCCCCCCCTCCCCCTGATGTTACCCATGAACACTGACTTTTACCTCATTTGCATTGCTGTTTAGTTTAGTTTTTACCTGTATCTTGCTCCTCAGTTGATTATTGTACTTTCTTCAATTGCACTCTGTATGTCCTTCTCGCTCATGAATAAAGTGCTCTTATTCCACCCCCGCCTTGTCTTCCTCCTTTGCTGCGTATCATATTTATAACCAAAGCTACTGCATATAAAATTCCTAATTCTTAATAAAAGCTAAAGCTCTAGTATTATCCGTTCGCAAACGTATTATGTTTTTATATATATTTTTACATCAGCTTTCAAGACCAAATAAAATTGCCCTTAATTCCAATGCATTTATATGTACCAACTCTAATTAATGTTATCTGCCTCATGTCTGCTCGTTATCTGGTTATGTCTCTCAGCCTAATTGGGAGGCATCTGTAAATAATTCCAGATCTGTCACAGCTTCACTTCGAATGACTTCAGGACCAGGCAAAACCACTTGAACATCATCAATGTTGTCTTCCGCTCTTACTTTTGGCTTCTGCATGACCAACTTAGACTTTCATGGTTTCTTATGCATTCGGGAAGGATCAATGTTTTCTCCTTCCGATTCGCTCATATTGTGGGCCATTTAAAAAGGCTAAGCATCATTTTGTATTGTTTTGCCATATTGCGACCACTCCGTCTACTTGCAACGAATGCTTTCAATCGGCCAAAGGCGCATACCGGGATGCCAACTCTTGCAATCTATTCTGGAAGACAATAAATACTAATGCGGAGTAATTTTACACCACAATTCCATGAAAAACATCAATTAACCATTAATAGAAATTCATAGAAAATTATCAAGAATTAATATTAAAAACCTCCTTCTTAATTGCACTGATCAAACTTGGATTATATAGACTGTCAATTTCCAATTGTAAGATGGCCGGAAGCTCCGGTGGTGACAAATGTCATATTCAGATGAATAAATACTTTACAACAACAAAATAATTTACTTACCTAATGTTCCATTATCTCTCAAGACACGCCTGAACATGCCTCTGTCGAGTTGCAAACTGACACTTGTTCCCTACCGTGCAAACTTGTTCCTCTCCCCTGAAACTTAACTTCCCGTGTTCGGAAGATGAAGTAAGAGCCCATGCTACAAGCAACATGTTCAATTCAAATTGAAATTTTAATGCATCTGTAGAGTAAAGCGATGGTGATTTACATGAATGCATATTTATGATATTCTGATTTATTTTAAGAGTATTTATTCTCACTTCGCCGGGACTTCTTGCGACAAAGGGTTTTGAAGCATGAAATCCTCTATATTCTTCCCTTCGAAAGCTTGGTAGGCAGAGTACTTGTCTGGGAAGTAAAACCCTTTTTTGCACTTGCAAAGATATGATCCTATGGTAAACGCAAACCCAGTAAGCGAAAGGCACTGAAAAAGAAAACTAATTGGAACACTTGATTCTACATTGTTAGGCAATAATATGAATGTGTTTGTTAGAATTGTGCTTGATGGAACCATCATTTATTGAAGAGAAATTTCACTTGACAAAATCGATCTTTGTCCACAAACGTGGAGCATTTGCAAGAAAGTATACATGGTCCATTTAATTATATCAGTAGTAAAGATGTTTTTTTGTATTTGATTAAAAGTAATGCTGGTAAAAGAAGAAATGGGATTATTAGCATAAATAGAATGAAATGTGATGGGTAGTTAGCTTTAGTGTACTTGGAAAATAGTGATGTTTGTCTGGATAGTTGGTTTATGCCGCAGCTTGGTTATCATGTTATTCAGTTGTCTCTTAACATGTTCATTCTGGAAGGTGAATATGTGATGAGAAATTAGATGTCTGACAAGTTTGCTCTATGATTTTCTTGTGATTAGCTTTATTTTGAACATAAATGACGTATGTTAACACGTCAACATAGTTAATTCACGAACGAGGCTAGTCGACCCTTAGCACCTGACCAGCCACTCCCACCGGCCCGCACTTCGGTCTGGGATCTTGCACAAGCCACATCAAATTCACCCTCACTTGGTGGATACACCTCCTTTCACCACCTTCACTCACGAGTCATGCTGCCGAGGAATCTATTCTATGCCGAGCCTCTCTATGTAGGGCGGTGAGGGCGCTTGCTCAGCACGCACCAAGACACAGAAACAATGCAGGTCTGTCTCCACCACATCCAGCTTCCTCTCATGACGGCCCTCAGCAAAACTCTTCTGATATGGCTACAATGCTGCAGCTTCAGAGAGAAGCGCTACAAGTTAACTATTCTCTTTCGGTGAGAGTAAATGCGTGGGAAAGGATAGCAGCCATCCCTCAATGCCCCATAGGTGCCTCCCCAGCACATTCCTCGAATTTGGCTCCGCCCCCTGCATCACCGGTCCCGGCGCCTGTAGCAGCACAACAAATACAGTACGCTCAACAGGTCCAGTACCAGCTTCCAGAACAACAAGTCCAAGTACCGGTGCCCCAAGCTCTGCCCCCGGTTCGCGCTACTACCTGGCAGAGGTAGTGGACCTGGCCGAACCACCACTACAAGATGCGTGCCCCACCCAAACAGTCGAGACCCACACACAGCAGGCAGCAGCAGCCATCGCCAATATGTTGTTGGACAAAATCTTCTAACTTCAAGAAACAAAGAGGTACTGCTTTCCTTCCTCACCTATATATCACTAGGGAGAAGCGTTTAAAGGTATCGGAATGGGCGAGGCGACATGGAAGGAGTATTTTGAGGCTCTTACTAAGTCTTAGAACACTAGCTGCCCTTCCTACACTGCCACCCTCTTGGTTTAAACATATTATCAAACATGAGCAGGAGCTAGCCCATATGGCCACTCTCTGGGAATGGCCGACGTCCTGACACTGGCCGGAAAGTGTTTAAGATGATCGCCGACGGTCGTTTCCCACTTGGCTGGGAAGACCAGGCAGCTATTAAGGACCTCCAGCGAGATATTTGTACTGCAGCAGGTAGAAGAACATCGAACCCATTAGCCCACCAGTTTCCTGACCAAGCTTTTCTCCACCAAGCAGCCCCTCCAGCAGCAGGGGCCCCCTTTTTCCTCTTCTGCAGCTAACGTGCCCATAAACATTAAGAACGAATACAATAAGGAGACTGATGGCCGTCCCTGCAATATCTGGAACTGGGGCGGGAGTGTGGCTTCAGGAACACCCATGGTGTTCTTCAAGCTAAATTCTTGCACAACTGCACTTGGTGAGCATATCAACTGAAGAAACGTCATATGAATAGGGAGCAGGATTGTCTTAAGAGAAGGGCTTTTCATGATAAGAATAATGTTGGTGATAAATCTACATCTGTGACTGCTGTAAGTCATTTTGATACCATTGACTCTATACACCCATGTCAGAATCTCCCTTCAGTACCCCCTGTCCCACCACGCCTCTGCCCTCGCGCCATTTCTCCCGCCTCAAGCTTTCCCGGCCCCCCCACCCAGGCCTGTTCCTCGGTAGCCCTGCCCTCTACTCCACCGCCCCACCTCTGGTAGGTAGGAGCGTGAACTCAGGCATAGTTAAAGGCTCTATCAGGGCATCCCTTTTTCATTCTCGCTCCTTTCAGTATCTATCTACCTTAACCGACCAACTAGTTAAGACAGGTCTGGACTCTTGGCTCTGTCAGGAGACTTAGCCAGAGCCTACCCAGATAGCACACAGCCGTCGGCCCGACGGCGGCCCGACGGCGGCCGCTCCGTCGGCCCGACGGTGGAAACTGCCGTCGGGCCGACGTTGTTTTGTCCAACCTCCCGCCGTTGACTCGACGGCGCCTGCCGCTGTCGCCCCGATGGCGGAAACCGCCGATGGGGCAACGTCGGGAGGTTGGACAAAACAACGTCGGCCCGATGGCAACAAACGCCCGAAGGCCATCTTGTTTTTTTCCGAGAAGACACTGTCACTATAGTGTCAATACGTACAGGTGCAAAAATATTAGTTTTATTTTAAATTAATAGAAATCGAGAACCCTAACCTTATAAATTTAATATAATCTTTTTGGTAACTAATATTTTGCACCTGTACGTATTGACACTATAGTGACAGTGTCTTCTCGGAAAAACCAAGATGGCGGTCCTTCGTCAACATTCCATACCGGGTAGTTCAAATCGTATTAACACGAATAATTCCATTAATACATCGTAATAATTTACAAAACTTTTACAAAATAATCTAAACATATTAATAAACAAACCTGTTAAATAATTCCTTAAAATTCCTCCGATTTCTGGAGTTATTTGTTGAAAAAGAACGCTGCTCAACGATCGCACATGTTCCGCTGGCGACTCGAGCCGGAAACTATATTTAACGAACTGCGCATGCACGGATCAACACCGTCGCCCCGACGGTGGGCCAACGGTGGCTTGAATGTGGAAAATGAATGCAAACCAGCGGCGGGCTACCGCCGTAGGCCCGACGGTGGCCCGATGGTGGCTCAAAAGTGAAAAGGGATTGAAACCTAACGTCGGAACACCACCGTCGGACCAACGGTGGCTCGAATGTGGAAAATGAATGCAAACCAGCGGCGGGCTACCGCCGTCGGTCCAACGGTGGCCCGAGGGTGGCTCAAAAGTGGAAAGGGATTGAAACCTAACGTCGGAACACCACCGTCGGCCCGACGGTGGCCCGACGGTGGAAAGTCGATAGCGACTGTGCGACCAATAGCCGATGTCGGGCCGACGGCTGTGTGCTATCTGGGTATAGGCAGCTGAGAGTTTGTCCCCTCTCTGCACTGCTGCTAGGCATTATGCTCGGGGGTAACTGCTATATAGATATTGCGCCCCCGCTTGGCTGTCTCTCATCTGCATTAACATGTGCCCGGACAACCCGAGCAGTAGTCTGGCTCCTAAGAAGGCAGGGTTTCTTCACACTGTGCTACCTCAACGATTTCGTCAGGGTAGAGGGCTCACAAGAACGAGCGAATGAAGCCTACTCCACCTTCATTCAAATAACATGCGACTTCAGTTTGGACCTGGCCCTAGATAAGTGATATATGCGTAAGAGAGGTCTAGACACGTCTGTAATATATGCAAATGAGATGACGTCACATGACTAAGCGTGCCGGAGGTCTAGACCCCTGTACGCAGAATAAAGCATTCAGTATCCAGAAGTCAAAGTGTTCAGATGTTGTACTTTCACATGGTGTCAGATGAGGAAGAATGCCGCCCGCTAATACACTGCCGGATTTGCGGCCGCCTGGTCAGCTTGTCCTCAGCAACAACGCCAGATCGAACTGGAAAAAATGGATCAGAGCATATGACATATACACCACTGCTGCAGGTGTCATATTGAAGACAGAATGAGTGCAATGTTGCATCTTTCTTCGCGTCGCTGCCGAAGAAGCGCAAAAAGTTTTCGCCAATATGTCCATCGCGCTCGCTGACCGAGACAGGATGGGACCACTCACAGACAAGCAATCAGAACGCCATATCTGAATGGACAGATTGGAGGACAGGGCCCTAAGTGATGGCCCACAAATGCACGGATGCCTAGAGGCACAGACACGACTGCACAGATGTTTCACAAGTGCTTTCCACCCACACAAGAGCTGGTGTGGCTCGGGTTTACCAGTAACGCCCCCTCATGACAGTCACCCTTCCTCAAGCGAAGATAGATGAGGTCTTGGCAGAATGCAGATTGTGGAAGACAAAAACAGCTGCTTCCAGGAAACAGCTACAGAGTATTGCAGGGAAACTTCAACACTTAGCAAAGTGTGTCAAACCAGCCACAAGATTTGTGAATAGGGTTCTTTCCACCCTTAGAGCGGCCCCTCCATTAAGTCAGCCCACTTTTCCTGCCATTACCCTGAAAGACATAGACTGGTTTCTCCCCGTCCTGATATGACCTTAGATGTTGCTAGGACGTAAAACAACAACAAACAACAACTGGTTCCTCCAGTTCGCCTCCTCCCTAAACAAAGTCATTCTCACTGCCAGCTTGCTACTCAGTTCAGTACCCAGATGAAATCACAGACACACTTAAGTCCATTACTCAGCTAGAACCATGCAATCTCGTACTGGCAATTACCTACCTCCTTCCTCCTGACTCACGTAACTTCACCATAACAATAAATACAGATAACCAAGCTTCCCAACAGGTGCTGTCCTCAGGTGCAGGCAGGGACCTGTTTCTGTGTGCCTGTGCACAACAGTTGTGACTTATCGCAGCTAGACATAACACTACTCTCTCCATTAAACATAAGCCAGGCAGCGATCTCATCTTTGCAGACGCCCTAAGCAGGGCACCTCAGTCCGACAGGCTAGGAAGGTAATGCTAGAACAGGTCGCCGTACGCCACCTAAAGCAATTACCTGTCTTCCGTCCTTTCTGTAATCAACTTTGACATATAATTCCTCGTAGCTGGAAGATAACTAATATGTTTTGGTTCTATCTTCCAGGCTACACCATGACTCAGCACATCCACCTCCTAAGCGCCTACAGCAATTCGTTGGCGGGGAAGGCATGTGAAAGAATAAACGCCTCCACCTGTCAGTCTACCTGTCCTTCTGCCATGCCCACGATGTCATCCCGCTTAAGCCAGCGCTCTATGACATCCTAGCCTTTCTTCTCCACTTGGTTACACGATCAGTATTCAATTACTTCAGCTCAGTTAAAACATAGTTGTCAGCAACCTCAGGTTTACCAAATTTATTCGATGTCTACCAGGTGCACATCCTTAAGAGGGGAATTAAGAAAGACTCGCCCCATGTTATTAGAAGGGCTTCTCCCTTGACACCTAATGATCTAGTTCGTTTCGTTAAGTTCCTTCTCGGCATAGGTCCAGAAGCCGCTGTGTTTGTAGTAGCATTACTGATAGGATATTTGACCCTAGTTAGATAGAGCAACCTAACTTCCAGCTCTGAACTGTTAATCGGCCCACACACATTGATGTTCCATGATGTTGTTCCTCGTCCCTCAGCACTAATTGTTATGTTTCGTTCCACTAAGACCTGTGCCCAGTCCCAGCCTCCCCTGCTTTCTCCCTCCCTGCCTTTCTGGGTTCCCCATCTTGCCCGTTAGCAGCGTTGTAATCGTACACAAAATCCTTCCGCCCCTCCCAGCATTCCCCTGCCTTCCTCCTTCCCTCCGGTGCTTTCCTAACAGCCTCTGCTCTCTCACGAGCCCTTGCCACGTCGGTTGTCCTCCCACGAGACCCTTCCCTCACCCTCCACAGTTTAAGGCGTGGGCCACACAAGCATGCATATCAGCCAACCTCCCCATCTCCGACATACAGGAAGCTGGTTCTTGGACTAGCAATGCTATTAATGACTACCTGAAACAACAACCCATCACCGCTGCCCCATCAGCACTTGCAACCATGTTGGGCTAAGTGCAGATCTAAACTTTTTATGTTTGATGAGTCAATATTTTTCAAACATTTAACTTGATTATACTCCAGCCTCTATAGTCAACTTCCGGCTAGCATCCGTACATGAACACTGGAAGCCAGCCTTCTCAGAAGCCAGCTTTCCATGAACTCACGGCGCCAGCCACCAGCATCTTGAGCCAGCCGCGTTCACCTCCTGGGGCACTGATTATGATTTACTTATTTTGTTGAATAAATTTCACATTATAACTACGTCTCCTTTCTTCTTTGTCTGAGTGAAGCGAATTACATATGTTGACACATCAACGTAGTTAATTCGCGAATGAGGCTAGGCGACCCTTAGCACATGACCCGCCACTCCCACCTGGTTCTCCCTCTTGGCTCTCGCACAAGCCACATCAAATTCACCCACCCACCCAGCCCTTTTCTATAGGGGTTAAGCGCTGATCTAGACTTTTCATGTCTGATGAGTCGATATTTTCCTAACATGTAACTTGATTCTACTCCAGCTAGAACTCGGCTACCATCCATACATGAACACTGAATATGGACACCGGAAGCCTGCCTTTCTGGAAGCCAGCCTTCCATGAAACCATGGTGCCAGCCACCAGCAACTTGAACCAGCCTCGTTCGCCTCTTGGGGCACTGATTATGATTTACTTATTTTGTTGAATAAATTTCACGTTACAACTAAGTCTCGTTTCTTATTTGTCCGAGTGAAGCAAATTAAATTCTGCCTTAATAAATTGGTAGGGCTGTTTTGGTAGTAGGTAGCTTTACTTTTCTGCGTTTATAAACAAGATTTTGTACCATGCTATTGTGTCGTATTTTCTCCACCATTCTATTCTCGAGTTTTGTTTCCAATTATTCAATGGATGGAGAGGAGAGAATATCCCTCCGGTGAGAAGGGTGTGGATAAATGAGGGGGTGAGTGGGTGGAGGGTGGGAAGCAGAGCCAGAGCAGGGTAGCTCTTGTCAGTCAGTGAGGTGAAGGACCTGTTCATACTCTACAGTGGAGAGAACTTTAGATAAAAGATTCAACCCCTACCCAGTGTAGCCCTACTCTGGGTAGGTAGCCCTACTTTGGGTAGGGGTGCATCTTTTTTCTAAGACAACTTCAGTTGGCAGTAGTTACAACTATCATCCAACTTAAAGTTGCAGAGTCCGATAGGTTTGAGTTAAATATAGTGTGTCGATCATAATAATCTACCTTACTTTGATTTAAAGTAACTTCTATTATATATATATATGATTAACTTTTATTTTAATTGAAATGAAAACATGCCAAATTAATTTTGACGTGCACTTCGAAATGCTGGGCATCATCGGCTTCAGTAGTACCCGCTTCTATTAAATTTACCCTTCTACACGGCAGCACATGGTTATTAAGTAGGATCAAATATTGGAATAAAAGGGTATGGGCGATAACAGTCACAACAAGGATAGTGGGACATTCTTCTGATTTGTCAATGCAATGGCGTTAGGATAATGCTTGGAGAGTTGATGAAACCTGACTTCTAGGAATCACCCGCAATTCCCTGACAGTGTTAAGTATATGGGAGAAAAGCTGTGTTTTCACAGAAATTATGCACTTGCATCTGACCAACTGCAGTTCCGTCCGACATTTCCCCCATAGTTAAAGTTGCATAGTCCGATGATTTTGAGTTTCTGTCATTTTCGGAGATAAATCTATCTGGTTGATCGCTATAATGTACCTTACTTTAGCTTGAAGTAACTTTTATTGAAATGGCTAACTTTTGAGATATTTAACATGCCAAATTAATGTTGGCAAGCACGCCAAAACTCTGACACCATAGACTTCAGGTTCTATTAAATGGTATTTATTATGACATTCTAAGTTCTATGCAGCACCAAATGCTTAATAAGTACACTAGTGACTTAAGTTGAATATGTAGAATTAAATCTAGATAAGTGCTTTGATTCTGAATAATTGAGGTTTTCATCGGATTATCTATATACAACTTACCCCTTGCTTTTATGCTTGTTTGAGTTTTATGTCTTAGCAACATCTAAGGTCATATCAACTAAGGTCACATTCTGATTCTTAGCATTTTATGATAGTTAATTTGCGATTACAAAAAGTCGCGGAAATCCTATTAAACCAAACCACTTTTTTTTTTTTGGTCCATTAGTTGCTTAAGCAGGGGAAATTTCAGTCATAGACAACTGGTCTTCCTCATTCCACTGCTGGTCGATAGAAAGCCCGAGCCTACACTTTTACCGACCCAAGGGATTTTTAACCTCCCACACCACATAGACATGGTATGAGAGCAACCGGCCTTCGATGACGCTGTAAGTTATACACAGCGGTGGAAATCCAAATTGGCAGAGCTCGGGGCACGGGGAATCGAACCGCCGACCCTCAGATTAGGAGTTTCACTTAACAATATGGATATTCCGAGTTCCTCCCATTCCTCAGAAAGGACCAAAGCTGCAACCCGACAGGTCAGGTTACAGCTACAGCTTATACACAGAAATTTGGAATAGGTGCCATTCCTAGATAAAAAAAGTCACCCTGTATCTAATCTTTTATCTATGCCAGTCCCAGCCCTATCTTTCACCATAGATCCTATTCTATACTAACTTACTTTACACCGTATGCTTCCTAATGTGAAATTGTCCCAGCAAATATTTTACAGTAGATAAACTACCACTTCTGTCTGTATTCAACATCTCCGCCACCTTCCACCGCCTGATGTCCGTTAAATTTAGTAAAATGATCGGAAGCTTGAGATCGGAAGCCTGACGTCGATTAGCTGTTCCAAAATGATCAGGAATTTGGTTAGATGTGACCCGGCTTTAGTACTTCCGAAGGGACCAGTGGAGCTCGGAATAGGGCCTACCCATATTAGAGGATCACCTGTGATAGATATACAGCGCTCAAACCACTAAATATACAATATCTTTGTACCAGTTCCACACTACCCTGAATCCATAGACAATCTTTACTATCTCCAAGTACCAACTCATAATTACTACTGTGGTTGCTGTATTTGCTGCGTATTATTAGAACATGTAACCATTCTTGCAAGAGGCTATTATTCTATCATGCTATTTAAACTAAATATGTTCATAATACGCATGGCCGGAAGACCAGTGCCTCGACGCTGTGGGAAAAAAGAAGAATTATTCATTTGAATAAACATTTTAACCAACAACAAAAGGTGATCATCACCTACAAATATGGTACCTCTGTGGTATTATGGCAGTGATGAGAGCCAATGAACATGTCCGTGTTTTCTTCACTCGTCAACCTGTTATCGCACTGGTCAATCTCAATATTTTGCAAAGCAATGTCTAGTTTGCAAACTCCCCTGCAAAGAAAAAACACAAAAAAACACGGGAAACTTGCAGCATATATCAAATATGTTATTATTTGTCAAACAAACACAGAAAGCAAAGTGGATAGTGAGCCATAGCCAGATACGGCTCTTATTTACAACTGTACTGAGTTGCATTCAATTCAATTCAATTCTTTATTTCAGACTCAGGATTATGGTAGTTACATAATTTGGTCCATAGTAGGTAGATATAAAGAGTAATGTGAATAGGATATAAGTAATAGTATGAATACTACCATACTAACCAATATCAAAATGTTGGTCTACATACAGTAGTTTGTACCAATGCCTCCATATGGCAGACGTAAATCTGAGATCACTCTCTTCTAGTTTTACAAGTCCCTGCATTCATTTACCTATGTGAAATGTTTGCTACATACACAAATAGGCAGGGTAGGTTGACTGCGTCGAATCTATATAAACTCATGGTGGTTCAGATGCTCAACCCACAAAGGACAAAATGTAGGTTTAAATCCCGTTCTAGACATAGTGCCCTATTTGTTGCAACATCTGCCCACACAACCCTGACGCCTTCACCACGATACTGTACACGCAGAACACTGCATTGTGTGTTAAACCTGTCCTGTGCATGCAATAGATTGGTTGGTTTTTCGAGTTTTACATCCTGGCAAAATTTAAGGTCATATCAGGACGGGTACCAACTTGTGACAGTGCGCACTCATGGCGACTTTATAGTGCTGCCCCACTGAGAAATCATCAGGCTGTTGGCACCATTTTTTTTTTTGGTAAATATTTTTATTCATCTGAATACATATTTTGTCAGCGCCGGGTCACTGGTCTTCCAGCCGTTGGAGTGGTCGCATTTCATCTATACATAGTGGAAGTGGAATGTGTTGCATTGTGTGCAGCACAACCCATTCTGACATAAAAGAAACTGGGGGAGCAGCCTATGCTGCATAGTGTACAGCATATGTACTGAACATAGTGCAAGGTATATGCATCAAGATTGAGTGTACAGTAATGTACACTAGTGGTTAAATCATATGCTGTGTTTGTATATCAGTTAGATTTGGTTTTAATAATGGTTAGTCTTTAAATAGTGCCATGTTGTGCATGTATAGTGGTTTATATTGTGTGCATTGCTGGTTGAAGATGTAGTTATGTAGTGGTGGTAATGGGTCTAAAGTAGGGGTAGTGGGTCTATAATAGTTGAGTTATAATAGTTGTTTTGTCAAATGTGGATAGGGGGGAGGGGTTCATGGGTAGGGGGCGCGGACACGCAGGGAGAGAGCAGGCATGAGAGAGGGCGAAGTCAATGACCTGATAGCCCACTCCCATTATCCTGACACTGAGCTAACCAGTCCTTGCCCTATCCTATTAAAGTTGCATAGTCCGATGGTTTTGAGTTTCTGTTATTTTCTGAGATAAACATATTAGGTTAATCATTATAATCTACCTTACCTTAGTCTAAAGTAACTTTTATTTTAAATGGCTACCTTATGAGATATTTGAAGTACAAACATGCTAAATTAATTTAGGCAAGCTTGCCCAAACTCTAACACTATAGGCTTTTGCAGTAACACGTTCTATTAAATTGCCTCTGTATTCCCTTATATTTGACAATAAATGATTAATACGTGCACCAGTATCTAAGTTGGATATGTAGAATCGAATCTAGATAATTGGTTTGGATTTGAAAATTTGATGTTTCCATCGGACCATGCAGCTTTAATGTCAAGCGCCAGGCTAGGAAGTAACAAGTATAAATTTTATAAGTCATTGGTTTGACTCGACCGGGAACCGATCTCCCGCACGCGAGGCTGATTCGGCCGCCGCACCCGGTGCATGCAATAGAAGTACACTATCTGGATATTTGTAATCATAAGTATGAGACTTATGAGTCAAGGAGGAATAGTGCAGTGAGTCGCACTCTCCTATCCAGCTGAAATGCCACATGCATAGGTAGGCCGGGGCTTAATTGATTACATCATTGAGTCTACTCAATCCGAATAGGGGCATTGCCCAAACGCCGGAATGTATTGGATGCATCGGGTATCAGAAGTCTAACGTCGGTTAGATGTTGCAAAAATTATCAGAAATTTGAGATCGGAAGCATGACACCAGTTACATATTGCAAAATGACCGGAAATTTGAGATAGGAAGCATGACAAAAATTACATATGGCAAAATGAACACGGAAATTTTAGATCGGAAGCATGACACCAAGCCCGCGTTCATCTCTGTGATGTCTTTTTGTCAAATTTGCGTTCAACGTGTGCTTCGGAGTTGACTCCGAGGTGTCGAGCTTTTTGAGTAGGAGGCGAAAATACCTCCAAAATGGCCATGGATGTCAGCCAATCAAAGCTGTTCTTTCAATTGCAAATGGCTGCAGAAAGTGCAGGTTATGGAGGCTGCCATTTTCGAGGCACCTAACTGCTAAAACGCAGTTCAGAGTAGCATAGCATTTGGAATTTCTCCGAGGTGCCTCTCAGGCACCCACTTGAACATGGCCCAGTTATATATTATAAAATGACCGGAAATTTGAGATCGGAAGCATGGCACCAGTTACATGTTGCAAAATGATCAGACATTTTTAATAAGCCTGACGTCGGTTAGATGTTGCAAGATGATCGGAAACTTGAGATCGAAAGCATGACATCGGATAATTATTTGCTTCATGTGTCATGGTTCATAGTCTGTAGGTGCTTAAAAAGAGGGGGGGGAGCAATAATTCCTGAAGGAAGGCCCTATTTTAAACAGTTACCATGTTGCAGAGTGATCGGGAATTTTAGATCGACAACCCGATGTCGGTTTGATATAGCAAAATAATCGGAAAGTTTACATAGAAAACCTGGTATTGGTTAAATGCTGCAATGACATCTGAAAGTGTACATTAGAAGCCTGGCATCGGTTAGATGTTGCAAAAATGATCTGACACTTTCCACCGGAAGCTTGATGTCAGATGTTCCAATGTTATTAGCATTTTTGCAATGGAATTCAGAGGCTTAAAAAACATTTAGGTAACTGTTTAAAATAGGGCTTTCCTTCAGGAATTATTGCTTCCACCCCCCTTGTTTAAACACCTACAGACTATGAACCATGACACATGAAGCAAATCATCTTAGTCCAAACTTCACAAACCTGGACCTATTTGATACAGCTATGTGGAAAGGGACCTCGAAGTTCGTTGGTTGCTCAAGGGTCAGAATGAAAATCTGCAGATACCTGGTTCAAATCCTGGTCAGGCGTCATTTCTCTTTTTGCTTAATTAAAAAACTAATTTAATTTCTAGATGCATAAATACCTTAACAATAAGTAAATATGCAACCAATTTGATTAAGTTTATCTATCGTTGACATTATTATTATATAGATATCAGATCTAAATTGGTATCTGACATCGCCTCGACATTGATACAACCTATATCCGATGGTCAACAATGTGTTGAACCGATATCGGAATTCGATGTCGCCACGACGCGAATGGGTAGGCCTAGTTTGGATAATGGTTAGGACGCTTGGTCCAGAATGGCAAAAATGTGGTATCGAGGCCGTTTTCAGGGTGCACCTAGGAGGCATCTCGGAGAAATCACGCTAGTCTGAACGGCAAAAGCAGTTGGTTGCCTCGAAAATGGGCGCCTCCTATTGCAATGGAAAAGAAGAGCTCTGATTGGCCACTGAATTTGGCAGCCATTTTTAGGCGCTTTTTGTCTCCTGTCTGAAAAGGGAGATGTCTCCAAGATGATTCCGGGGCGCACCCTTAATGCAAATAAGCCAAAAATATGTCACGGAGACGACTCGGAGGAGTAGGCCTACCCTGAACGTGGCCCTGGTTCCACTCTAACCATAGCCCCCACCCCCATCCCCACCCCATGACACACCTTGTATGAACTATTAATGAAAGGACCACTTTAATTCTGGATCGATTAGGTAAAAACTCTCATGTTTTCGACAGATCTAATTGGGTAACCTAGATATAATCAGGGAGTTCAGATTAGTGTATTCATAATCTGTAATATAATAATTAAAAAAAATATGTGCACTAAAGATTCAGTATTCAATCGTTTACAAACAATTAAATTCTTATTTTGCAATATATCTAAGCAAAAACATGCTATGAACAACGGGCCTATTGAGTGATATGTATTAAAGGTATCTGACCTGAAAAATGGCTTCTTGGTGACACCGTTTAGTCCAAATATGGGTGATGAGTAGGTGACCATCCAGATGTCGCCACCACCGCAGTCAAAGTAGGGGTTTGTCCAGTGACCATCCGACAGTATGGCGAGAGGCTGGGTCAGCGTAACTGAGTTGTGGTCACTAGAATGGTTATTATATTGTTAACACATGGAAATTATTCATTGTGATCATCATATCTTCAGAACTGTAAATTTAAGCATTTTGTTGGAGCTTCATTACATGACAGTGTCAGGAAGGATTTCCATGTTCTGGGATCCAAGATATCTCCTCATGTGACATATCTGGTTGTGTGACATTGCTAATCCACACCTTTTTCATAACGCAACAATTATCTCTAATGAACTGCTATAGTAATTACAATTGAGATCGGTCATGTGCCCTTCTAATACTCAATAAGGCAATGGCTGTCAACATGTGTTAGAATTATGCAATTTGCTTCAGAAAGATGAAGATGAGTTATAAGTTTGAATGATAAATGGTTTATAAAGGTCAAATGCAGGATTTTGTATTGAAAGCAGGGAGGTTAAAATGCTAGCCTTGTGACTGGACGGACACACACATAACCTGCAGATCTTTTGCTCCTAGCCCAGAGGTCCATGCACCCCCTATTAATCTATTATCTCGGATGTCTAATTGGACACAGCACCATAGGATCTACAGTCAGTTTTCTACTTGCCAAGATTTGTTTGTTTGTTGGAGTTTTACATTCTGGCAACATCTAAGGTCATATCAGGACTGGTACCGACTTCTGTCAGTGTGCACTCGTGGTGACTTTATGGTGCTGCCCCACTGGGAGACCAGGCCGCTGGCACCATGACCCGATATCCCACACAGTCATATTATTCTGATACTGAGCTAACCAGTCCTTGTCATATACTAGTAATGCCAAGCGCCAGGCTAGGTTGTGACAAGTATCAATTTTATACGTCATTGGTTTGACTCGACCAGTCAAGAAATAGTTAGAACATCAAAACAATCTGAAAGCTCTAGTTCCCTTAGGGTCTGTCCCCCTCAAGAAAAGCTATCTTGGCAATGGCCCCTTGGCATGCAGGCAATTGCAAATATAATATCTTATTAGGCAATTGTGTATCTACCTGTATGCAACAAAGTTCTTTGTAATGAGAGGAGATGAAAAGTCGGCTCTTTTTAGTGCAATGAACCACTCAGTTGTCGGTTCCAAGTAGTTATAGTTGACTGAAATATCATGTGAGAATACACCATTCTTCTTGTAGGCATACGGACAGAATAGTCTTGACCTTAAACAATGTAAGCAGAGAATGATAACCATAAAACAGCAATGGCAGATGTGTATTATGAAAATATCATTACTTTAATATACCCGAGGTAATATTTACTTTTGGCCACGTAGTTAATCAATGATAGCACGCAATACTTTCACTGGTACAATAGGAGGAATCAATAAACTAACTGTGGAATAAAATAGGGATGACATAAGGTTTAAAATTAAAAACATCCAGGTGAAAGCAACAGGGTTTAGTATGTGCTGTCGCAATGAGCGTATTGGCCTGGAGGAACCAAATATTTAAAATATCCCTGAAGCAACAGAAGTCAACTACAATAACACTACAATACTAACCATTATCAACATGTTGGCCTATATACAGTAGTTTGTACAAATGCCTCCATATGGCAGAGGTAAATCTGAGATCACTTTGTCCTATGTTTACAATCATTTGTCTATCTTGTCAAATCTAGTAATAAATCTGACAAGGGTACCACAGGTATCCACTCTGCGCTTTATTGTTCCTAATTTTCAACAATGACCTGTCCCTATTTTCTCAGGAAGCAACATTCACCCTATGTGATGATGATGATGCCGGACTTACTGTATAAAGTAAAGATTTGGGACAAGCATCTTGAGAGGACAGAATATTTTGAATACAGCCAAAACCGAAGGTGTGGTCTATGGATCCAAAATCAGAAAAGCAAAAGCTCTTACTATCAAACTCGAGAGAGATGGAGCACAACTCACAGGTGGATTGCTATAAATATCTCGGAATAATATTGGGCTCATCTCTAAATGGCGAGCATTAGCTAACTAGACTTACACACACACTGGCGAGGAAGCTTACACCTTTAGGGGAAATGAGGGACTATATAAGTAAGAACACAGCACTGTTACTCTAAAACTCTAAAACAACAATTTTGCCGATCATTAATTATAATGATATTGTCTACTCTGTGTTGAACAAGAAGCAAGAGACCAAACCACAAAGGATCCAGAAGAGAGCAACCAGTAGAGTCTACAAAGGAAAGTCCCGAGCACGTAGGAGCTGCATGAAAGATCAGAGTTGGCCTGATGTGACATTACGAGAGACATCCACCAACTATCACTCATGTACAAGAGGCCCATGTACTAGATACCCATACTATATAGACCCATTCTATATAGGCCCATACTATATAGACCCATACTATATAGACCACACTGACAGATGCACTAGAATGAGTGACAGCGTTCTCCTCCGTGAACCAAGTAGTGTAGTAGGGTCCTATCTACGCGGGAATTAAGTAATCGGGTGTTTGAGAGCGTACATTGACCTTAGATGGCCCCAGTGTCCTTAGATGACGTCAGTATCCTCATCGATGCCGTCATAGATGGAGTCTAGGAAGCAGAGAACTAGCGGTTTTATACTCAAAAGAGTAAATAACAAACAGCCTAGCCAGAGCACCTATCAACAGAGGAAGCAAGATGTGGAATATGCTCGTCACATTCCCTGGTTAAATTCATCATTAACATGATTTGTGTAAATGGCTAAATGGCTAACACTGCAACAGTAATTATCTCATGCGTACAGAGAGACAAACGGAGAACATGGATTAAAAGATTTATTGGAGAACATCTCATAGAATAGCGTATATCAGTAATGTCTGGAGAACAGAATCGGTATTGTGTATCGTATCAAGTATCATTCATAGATCATATCGCCATACATATCGGTATCATATCAGTCAAGAAAGCAGAGAATAACAAGCAATCACATCGTTATCAATGAATCTGGGTAATAGTTAGGGTAAAAGTCATATCGTTAACTTGAGAAGAAAATCTAGTAGGTAAGGACAGAATGAATGAGAACAAGAGTCAGCCCTCAACCCTTAGAGCATCGGGAGGGAGGGTGGGTGAAATAACTGGCGAGGTCGAGTGTCATCGGGCAAGTGTGAGGAGGCAAGTGTCAGTGATATGAAAGTAGTCCATAAGGGAGAACATATAGAAGAGGGGGCTGAGACTTAGATCTAGTTTTAGACGATGTTATGGACACAGTCATCCCCGTATCTGTTAGTGTAATATCAGATGTGGTTAACGTGTGCGGTCCAAGGAGGAAATTAGGAGGGGAGGTCACATTACTTTGGCGAGACAAAGTAAAGTAGCTAATTAGCAAAGCAGCAATATACACTAACCCATGGGTTCCAAACACAGCCAAATATCTGACTATCGCCTTCAGCTCCTGAGGAGACAGAGGAGTAGCTCTCTTTGGTATATGAAGGGAGCACCTACTGACACCCTTCTTAAGCAGAATCACAGGATATGCATTAAACAGGGACGAATCACCTCCCAAGGCCTCCACACAAGTCTTTGCACCACTCATATAATTAGCTACAGCGCCAGGGGACTTCAAGCGTGAGGTCAAGTACACCACATAGACAAGGACATCATATACAGTCGGCTTCCACGTGTCGACCTGGTGACGCCTGCAGAAAGTCTTGTAGCACTGTAGATGAAGTGCTTTATTTGCCCACGTGCCTCTGGATAGAGCAGTAGAGAAAGCAGAGACTAACTCCAGATGCTCTATCATGGTGTATGCTGGAAGATAGAAGCAAAAAAAAATGTTGACTATCTTCCAGGATAACATATTAATAATCATAGGGAGAAATCAATATTCGTTAATGAAAATTTTACTGTAATCTCGGCCAAGTTACGCTTCTCGCATTCTCGCCGTGCTGCCTCTCTTGCTACCACATTATGGTGGGATCTACTCAAATTATCTGCCAAGACCAATGCTTTCCCTTCCTTATGAACAATAGTGACTGCACAACTCTGAGTCACCGCTATTAGCCAAATTTGCCTAGCAAATGCACATAGAATCGAGTCCCTTCCCGCACCCGACTAATACTTGTTGAGAAACAAGATTATCGGTATTAATTATTATGTTAAAATTACGTGGATGTTCAGGCATGAGAAATAGTAATGCAGTAACTAAATTAAACGCCTCTAGCTGGTTTATGAACTTCAGGCTCTGTATCACTTCGATCAGAAACTCTTGGGCATAGTAAGCTATTGGCGAGAACACACCTCCAGCCTTCAATGTCGCGTCACACTCTATCACCCAATCCAGTACCGGCCTCAAGGGCAGCAAGACTCGTTCATTGAATTTAGTAGCAAATTTCAGAAACCAGTCAAGGTCTTTCAGGATTTCACCCGAAAACGGATGAGCTCCAGCATTAGGAGCACTTCTTATTGCTCCAAGTACCCGGTTCATGAAGGCCCTAGCCGGTTTTACACACTTTGCTATATGCTACAACTTCCCAGCCAAGCTCTGCAATTGCTTCTTAGACGCTACCACTTTTCCCTTCCAGGCCACACACTCATCTAGAACCTCACCTATCTTCTCAGCTGGTATCGTTACAGTCATCTCAGAGGCATCTATTAAGAAACCTAGCCAAACAAGCTTAGACACCGGAGGCGAGCATTTCTTCGGGGCCAGGACTAAGCCAAGCCGGTCTCCGACATCATGAAAAAATCTATATGCTTTAATCGCACTCACTTCAGATCTTTCAACACCAACAAAATCATCGAGGTAACAAAGACAAAAGAAACCTTTCTGCCTCATCAACCAAACCGCCGCATGAGTGGTCCTCACACAAGCCAGCGCAGAAGTCCGACAACCAAAAGGAGGGGGCTATGTCAATATAGCACTGATCATCAAGCAGAATGCCTAAGAGGGGAACAGAGAGAGGACAAACTCTAAGCTGTCTATATGCTCTGGCTAAATCCGCCGCCCAAAGAAAGGAACTCGTGCCTGAAGTTATTAGTCGATCTGACAATGTGGTTATGAAGGGCAGTGAGAAGGAGAAAGGCCTACCTTGATAAAACCCTTTCTTGATGCCTGAATTCATGCGCTCCCCTAACGGAAAACTCATGTCTATTATAACCCTCCTCTCTAATGAGTCTTTTTTAGGCCTAGTCACCATTGGACTGAACTGCACCCATGGTTGAAAAGGAAAGCCCTGAAACAGACCAAGCATAGCGCCATAACCACACTCTTTTTTAACAAAAGGGGCCACATGCCCTTTTAACTCATCAGAGCGAGCGTGATTTTTAAGAGCCGGAGGAGGCGGAAAACTCACCTCGTAATCTAATGGCCATCCAAATTCAAGGTGGTCTATCAGAAAAATATCTGGATAATCAACAAGCATTGACCGCCAATTCTTAATATTCAAGGCAGAGGGAACTGGAATTCTCGCTTCGATATAATTGGGGAGGCCGTCCGCCTAACCGCATTAAATATTTCAAGATAATAATCCCAGCCCACCCAGGAATTAGTATTAGCAAAAGGCCAAAATGACTGAAGTAACGGCTTATACTCTATCGGACCAGGGGGTGCGTATGCGTCTACTGCCGACCCAGGTTCGGGATCATCTAGAAAAACAAAAGCTGGATTAAAACAATCAAAAAGAAAATCAACCGGCATGTCATCATCATCAATCATAAGTCTGCATTCATCATCATTTTTAATAACGGGGACACTTTTATCAACATCAATCTCTGTATACAAATCAGTGGAGCGGAGAGAAGAAAGAGAATTAATATCGTGATCAACAGGGCAGTTATCATCCAACTCCCCCCGAAGCACAGCAGTAGCCGAGTGACCTCGTAGCCCAGATATCAAGCCCAGGCCGGGGGGAGGGGGCGAGGAGCGTCACTGGGTCAGCCAGCTGATCATGTCCCACCGGCTCGACACCTCTCAGCACAGTCACGGAAGGATGCGCAGTGAAATCATCAACAACGCCGCCCACCAGACCGAGCGATGACCGCTTCCCAACAGGCAGCTCTGACGAACGCACCAGAGACTCAACTTCACTCACTTCCGATGTTGCCGCTGGTGTCACAGTAGTAGCTTTCTTGTCAAGGAACCTCCGCTTCTTCAAGCAGTCCTGCTCGCAATGCGGAAGCAACCTCTTATACCGCAATGCACACCACGCACAATTATGAATATACCGACCCGGCAGCTCACCATGTGACTCATTAAAGCCACACGGATCGCCCCAGTTCCACTTATGGCAAGGCCTCCCATTCACCTCCTTTGAGTAATCGTCTCTCGGATTAATTGGTTGACCAGCCGGCTGAACCGATGCAGCTACCACCGCCCCTTGTGTTGTTGTCACTGCCGGCGCCGCCTGCCTCGGCTGCGACGACTGTGCCGCATACTGCTGATACACTACTTGAGACTGCTTCATCGTACTGAACACACATCCCTCTGCAAATCCTTACTTTTTCAGACCAGTGGCGACACGTAGGCCAATCCCAGGTCTCAGCCATCTATATGTCCTCCTCATGCTGAGACAAGGCGGGCAGCCAGGCAGGGGAAAGAGACGGATGCACCGCTAGCTGTTTTAGTGCACCAAATTCCTCCGGCCAAGACGCCTCGCCCATTGCTATTGGCCTGCAGCCATCCCCCCGGGTAATGAACAAATGAGGTTGCAACGAAATACCTGCCGGCTTCTTGAATTTAGCTGAACCGTCCAGCAGGAGCTCCTCTAGCGCCGATGCTGTTTGATGGGCGTGTGCTGTCGGTGTCAACACGGGCAGCGTTGACATCGCTTCCGTCACACGCTCAGAAACAGGGACCACTTGCAAAGTGGGCGGGGCCTCGTTAGACACCGCCTCCGCCCCCACCCTCCGCTGCACCGGGACCGGCAGAGCCAGGGGCACAGGTGGGGGTACTTGAACTTGTCGCTCGCCTCTCGCTTCTGTAGCCGGGGGAAGCCGCGGTAACACAACCGGCGACCGAGAGGGCGAAGCAAGAGGCGTGGCCTGCACCCTTGACCTCTGAGAAGCCTCCACCGCCCTTTCCAAATCCTCAACTCTGACCGCCAGCTGCCTATTCCGTATCAAATTCTCCCTTTGCATCTCATACAATGTCATTGAATCCGGGTCCGGAAAATCAGGCACCGCCGAGGTCGACGGAACGGGCTCCCTCTCAGCTACCGGCGTCACCCTGGCCGGAACTGGGGGCGTTCCCAGCCTGGCCACCTCGCGCGACACTCTCCCACTCTTCCTGGACGGCCTCCGAATCACCACAGACGAATCCTGTAGTACGCGCTCTGGCCTACCTTTCTTCTTCTTCCTCGGCGCCATTTTAGAAACCACACGACGAACACAGCAGTACAACAGAAGCACGATGAAATAACTGGCGAGGTCGAGTGTCATCGGGCAAGTGCGAGGAGGCAAGTGTCAGTGATATGAAAGTAGTCCAGTGTAAAGAAAGTAGTGCGCTCGGACGCATTCGTAAATTATCCATGTTGATTCTCAACATGCGTAATCATAGCAAATGGCTACGTTTAATATATTTAAAGTGACATTTTTCTGAATCAAGGCCAAGCGGTACATCTCTGTAAGACTCCTTCGTTGTTTAGTTCTTTGTGTGGTAAATATTGTATTCTCTGGGAAGGAGAGGTGACATGTAGGAAAATGGTTAGAAAAAAACTATGTTTTCACAGCTCACTGTGTACCTATTATACGACTAGTACTACTTTTTATTTTTTTTAACCCGTTTTTTTAAATTCCTTCACGAGCTGTTTCTGCAAAATGTGCATTATTATGATTTACTTACCTTGCATGCACCCCTTCATCTAAAGCGATGCCCACACCAAAGAGGTGTGACCTTTGGTCCACGGCGGCTCGTACAATATCAAAAAGGAATTCATCACTTCTCTCCGGTAGACGATTGTTATTCTAAAGAAATATGCAAAGTTATTAATATATATCGCCAAAAGATTATCTACTGAAATCTCTAGAGTTTACCCGTTACTGTCTATACAGGAGTATGTATATATATATATATAAATATATATCCATTTCCTGTTTTATTCAGTATTTTGACATCATTAAATATTTTATATCATTAAATCGATTAGATTCTATCATGAATTGTATTTAATTTGTTCAAATAATTTATGTTTTTAAATATTCTATATTTGATGATATCATCAAATGCATGCTTCAACATTAACAGGTTCTATTAAATTGACTTAGTATCCTTTCTATATAGCAATAAATGAGCACACCAGTATCTAATTTAGATATGTAGGAATTGGATCAAATCTAGGTAAGTGTCTTGGTTTAAAAAATATTATGTTTTCCTCGGATTATGCAGCTTTAAAGCAAAATACCTCCGGCTGCACCGGTGTGTGGCGGGAGTTTATTCCAGATGGCCCAAGTATATGTTTATACTTCTTACTTGTTCAACACTAAAGTTGGACGCCTCTTATTCAATTGGCACCATATAGTCAAATGGACATACTTTTTCTTAGGGTAGAAACAAATCATCTGAATTGGACTAAGAAGTACATTTAATGCTGATAGTTGGTCCCAAGTATTCAACGTAGTTAGAAGACATTGAGGACATTGGCAGTACCTGTAATAGAATCTTTGTAATGATGTTGGATATTTGAAGGGCTAATGTAGCATACATATACCATTGTCCATGTTCAAAGTCGAAAATAATTTGTTCTTGTGTACCTCTAGTACAATTTTTGCCCTGAAACTTTGTCACATATTCCCATACTTTCATCCCTTTCATTGGTAGTTTGTCATCATCTGAAATTTGAAGAAGTATATTACTGGATGGCTATGGCAAAATTTACCAACTCATAATCCATGCATGTATGAATACGATTAATGGCTCAGTACTCAAAACAGGTAAAGAACACACCTACAGTGATGTATTATTTACACATGCACATATAGATTTTGATAATTTACACATGCACATATTAGAAACTGGAAATCAACACACTTAAAAAAGATCACTTTGGGTAATCAAAACCATCATATTTTATATAAGATATTGCATATATATATGATGTAGTTCGTTCATAGATATATGTAGAAGTGCAGCAGTGTGCTTCATCTCCATCCTTGTATCTCCAGGGGCATGACGTATGGAATGTGTGCTGCAACTGTCTTATGGACCTGTCACACTACGACGTAACACGCCAGCGGAGGGACAACGTGAAAATAAATTTAACACGTAGAAAATCTCGGCGTAATATGCAAATACGGGCCCAAGTTGGACATCAGTGCCACATTGGTGACGTGAGCTTGACGTGGGTCTAGCATAGTGCCAACGAGTGAGGACAAAGGAATTATTAATTATGTCAATGTGAGGCTAGCGAAACCCCAGCGCGCGACATCAGCATGACAGTAGCGGCAGCTTAGCGTCGAGCGGGCATGATCACACCCGTCCTAGCATGGCCACGTCCGACTCAACCGTTTTCCCTGGCGTGAGTCGACGTTGCCCCACCGAGAGGCTAGCGTTGCAGTCCTGATCACGCCCGTCCTAGCATGGCCACATCCGACTCAACCGTTTTCCCTGGCGTGAGTCGACGTTGCCCCACCGAGAGGTTAGCGTTGCAGTCCTCATCACGCCCGTCCTAGCGTGGCCACGTCTGACTCAACCGTTTTCCCCAATGTGAGTCGATGTTGCCCCACCGTCGCGCTGGCGTCGTGCTGGTGTGAGTCCAACGTGGCCAGCGTGACGGCAGCGCGGGCTTGACGCGCTCAGCGTGACCGTAACGTGAGCCAACGTGATGAAAAGCACCCGCCCCAACCGCGCCTTGGGTATATATATGAGTGCTGTCTTGCGCTCTCCTCACAACTGCTCCAGCATGCAACCGAAGAACAACCCCAACTCCAGCACCAGTTCAACTTTGAAAACCAATCCCCACTATGGGAGGGGAAGAGGGAAGGGGAGAAAGAAGATGACTCCTCAACATCACCACCATCACCAGCAGCAGCACCATCTCCGATGGTCTCAGATCTGGCTCGCCCGGACACAGAGGAGATTATGGACATGCAGTCCCTGTCTCCTTCTTCGGCGCATTCATGTGCATCATCTGCAGCCTCCACCTGGTCCGCCTCACACAGTGTCCAAGGAAAAGCAAAAGGCAAGAGGAGGGTGCAGAAGTTCGACTGCACCCTGCCTGCAGACGAGGAGCTCCTGCTTGACTTTCTCCATGACACGCCAGTCATACGGAACGTCAAGTTGACGGACTATCGGAGGACCAACAAAAAGGGCAAGCTGTTGGAGGACCAGGCCCAGAAAATGGGGAGAACCGCGGCACATCGCCAGGGCTGGTTCAAGTCCATGTATGACAGCCACACCAGACTTCGCAAAAAAAAGAGCGGTGACGGGGCACCCGAGCGGACAGAGAGGGAGCAGTGGATCCTGGACAAGTTCGCTTCCTCAGCTCATTCGTGCGGCATCGGCCGGAGCCCTGCAGAAGTGTAAGTACTATATTTTTTAATTTGCATTCATGTGGATATTAATTTCTAATTTTTTTATTTATTTATTTATTTCCTTTAGACCTCATTGTGGACAAATCTTAAATAGTTAATGGCATTATAATATGCAAGCATCTGGATTTATTTATTATTGGCCTCTTTGTGGATAAATGATTGTATATATTTCATGGCATTATTGTATGCATTCATTTATTATTGCCCTCATTATGTAAAGTCATGTTGTCTTGTATTCATTGTACTTGTCTTGCTTTAGTGTTTTGTCTTGCAGGTGTTGGCCGCCGTTGACGCAGCACGAGGCGATCTGGGGGCTGCTGAGACTGCCTGCGCTGACCAGCAGATCGGGATGGAGCCCCAACAACCACCCCTATCCGAGCCGCGATGCAAGGGCAAGCAGTCGACGACGGACGAGGACCTGCTTGAAGTGCTTAAACGATGTCTCGGGTGACATGTTGGACTGCTTAAGCGTGCGCTTGACACCGAGGATCGCCCTCGCGAACTACGTGCGGGACTGTTTGTCCAAGGGGCAGTTCACGTATGCGCGGGGGGCGATGAAAGTTATCCTGGGCCAGGTGATGGAGTCGGAAGTGGTGGAGGACGGGACCATGATCTCGGGGCCGGTGCTGTCGCAGGTCGGTCCCCCTCCTGGCCCCATGACTCAGACCGTGCGGCCCCCCTCTGTGACGTCCTGCTACTCCTCTTCGTCAACGTCGAATACCTCGTCGTGCCAGTCGCCGGGTGACGGGTTCCAGCCCCACCCGCACATGTGACGACACCAACCACCAGCCGGGACCCCCTGGGCATCGCAAAGCAGTGAATATATGCAGCAGTACATGCTGCAGCCACTGCAACCTGCCCTGCTGCAACCTGAGCCGCTGCAACCTGAGCCGCTGCACCCTGCCCCGCTGCTGCCGATGCTGCAGGCCCCGACACCGGCAGCATTCAGGTTCCCTGGACCCACGATGGGTCCGCCCACAATGCAGTCTTCTCGGTCACCCCGGCAGCGGCCTGCAGCACACGCGAGTGGCAGCGCAGCAACATCGGCCTGGGTGCTTAACCAGAGTGCCAGTACGCCAGGGGGAAACCACAACGACAGCCACGGACGCTTGAATCTGTCCGGGATATCCAATGTGTCGAACAGGAACATTGAAGTGCAGGACCTCTTTGTGCCCAAGGACCTGGACACCCCCCCCCCCCCCAAAGGGCCCGGACCAGGCCCCAGATAGTGATAAGTGAACAGAAGTGACAGTATTTATTGTGTGCATGCCTGTACATATGTATATATTTGGTATTCTTTTTTCTGAGGTTATGTGGATGTCTTATTTTTGTGTGCCAGCGTGTACATATATGTATATATTTGGTATCTGCGGGGAATCTAAAAATATTTTGTAAATAAAAAACTATTTGTATTGTAAACGAGATTTTGGTCTCTGAGTGTATTTCTTAGTAAACATTATCATATCATTATTATAATAAGTAATAGTCCCCCCCAAAATAGAATTGAAATAAATAAGGCCTTTGCCCATATGGCATTATATGAGAAACTTTCTTCTCCCCCCCCTTAAAATAACTGACATGTAAATTTTGTCAATCTTAATTGGGTGCTTCTTTGCTGGTGGTCCTAATTGGTTGGTCCTCACAGAGTAACTGTTTTCTTCTAAATTAATTCCCCTTTTTACACCAAATCATGAAAAATCCCTTTGTTATACCCCCAAGAAGCAATGAGAGCAATTCAGTGGTGAAAAAAATGTATGGTTTATTTTTTATAGCTAAAATTGATGCACTTGTCACGGAATTATGACAGCTAAAAATGGGAAAAGTGATACTGTGCCGCTTGTGTTGGAAGCTACATCATAGCAGACCAAAATATTCAAACATAACTAGTTTATTTGCAAAGATGAAACATGTAAAAAGGTTAGAAACCAAATTTTAGAACTGTCGAATGTGTCTTTGTAACACAAGGATGCTTGAAAGTGAGCATAACGCACATTTCACGACGTGTCACATCGTGAAACGTGCGTTCACCTTCAATTTTCACAATATTGAACAATGCAAGCTAGGAAAAACTTTGCTGATATCAATAGCATAGCACCATAGATGCGTAGATCTAAACACAAAAGTTGTTATATTATTTCTTAACATGCATTAAAAGTGCAATAAAAACTTTGTGTCACGGGTGAAACGTGCGTTATGGCAAAAAATTATTTCATCATACAGAATCCAACAACAGATCAAAACTATTCTTACTATGATTTTCAAATGCACTGTGTGCATCTACACACATATTGGTGTCGTTGCGTTGATTCACAAACAGGAAGTTGTGTTATGATGCAATAACTGCGGCGTGTCACACCGCAGAAACGTGCGTTGCGCTGTTGTTGTCTTCATCCACTAATGCTCCAATTTACCCAATTTAGAGGACACAAAGGACCCAGGTAGGTGAAATTCCAAGCAATTATATGTCCATGATCATTTCATAATGGTATTTTATAATGTAGAACCTTTTAATTAGGAAATACAATGCTCTAATCTGTTTGATGCACTCTCAAGCAGGCTAGTTTCCATGTTGTCACATGAAACACGCGTATCATGCAGAATCACCATTTCCTGGTTAGGGACCACAATGATCAAAATCCAAGCATATGTTTAATCACAAATAATTATATATTGTACTGGATGCAATCCTTTCGAATTATTTCTCGATCCACAAATAAGTCTTTATAAGAAGAGAAGTATCGGTCAAAACATAACGTTCGTTTCCCGCGACTCGCGAAACCCGGCGCCATTTTGAATCGGATTTTGTCACATGCAACTTGCGTTACAGTAATCATTTCTGAACTGTTATGATTTCTGTGTGAAAGATGGTGACATAGTATTAACGATGGTGTAATCCTGAGTTTATCTAAATGTAATTTTATTTACTTCTATCCGACGAAAAACGATGTAATGTGATCTATATAACGTATGTTGCAAGTGACATTGTATGCTTGCAAATCTTTTTTGCTTTGGGTTTGTTATGGTTGATGTTTGTCAGTTCCTGATCTTTTATGATGACTTTATGAAAGATGGTGCTATGATATTAATGATGGTGTGATTTTGAGATGATTTTAATGTAATTTTGACAAAAAAAACGATTAAATGTGACTTAAATAACGTACGTTGCATGTGACATGGTGTGCTTGCAGAATATTTTGTTCTGGTTTTTTATTGTTGTTTTTTGTCAGTTCCTGATTTGTTATCATTTCTGTGTGAAAGATTGTGCTATGGTATTAATGAAGGTGTAATCTTGAGATTATTTTAATGTGATTTTGCAATCTTCTATCCGACATAATACGATAAACTGTTATTTCACCTTCTGCTTGGTGTCAACGTCTTAATCGGGAAAAGGTGAGAAATGACCCACAAAGGAACAAATTCCACAAAGCTGCTGAAGCCAACAGAGCAAAAGAATACAGACTGTATCAGACATATCTGTCACCCAATACGAAGGCAGAAAAGCGGGAAATGGCAAATGTGCGCATCAGAAGATTTCGAGAGAAACAAAAGCTGAATGGCAACATTGGACAGAAGAACAAACCTGCCACAAGATTTGCAGTCGAGAAACGTCGTGACACAGACCGCACACGTCAACAACGCTACAGAGCCAATTTGTCGGCAAATAAGAAGGCCGCGATAAACAAAAAGAAAAGGGACAAAGCAACTAAAGCAAAGATTACAGTGCCATCCCCATCACTAGAAAGTCCACAAGTAACTCCAGCTGCAGTGTTATCCCCTGCACTAGAAAGTCCACAAGGAGCAGTGCTATTCCCTGCCCTAAATAGTCTAGAAGAAACTCCTACAAGCTACAGAACAAAGTGCAAAAAGGAAGGCTGTTCGAAAAGTAATATTGTCAATGCCAAACTCGCCAAGAAAATATGCTACAGTTTGTCAACGAAATCTCCTCGTAAAAAAGCAGCTTTGGAGACATTAGGGATTGGTGTCCTTCAGGAAACCATCAGGAACCATACGGCTGCAGATGAATCTCACACAGCAATTAAAGAGGTTGTCAAAAAACTGTCCACAACAAGGGCCAAAGTGATGAGGAGGAAGTAGATCATCATAGTGAAAGCACTATTAAACAATTTCAATCAGCACAACATCCTTCACTCTCAACTGCAACGCGACTTGAAAGTCAGTAGAAAGTTCCTTCTAAAATGTCACCAGAACAATGAAGAAGACTGCTTGGGATCAAAGAAAAGGAAGGATGCACTAGCAGACGAGACAAAGAAGAAAATTGAGGACTTCTATAACCGAGGGGACATCACAAAGGTTAACCCAACCACCAAGACAGTCAGCACGAAGACCATGCAACCCACCAGGTACATGGAAACTACTCTGGCAGATGCCCACCGACAGTTCTGTACAGAAAACCCAGATGCTATAGTTTCATTTTCAACATTTGCTGCCTTGAAGCCTGGAATGACAAAAACATCAAAGAACATTTGCTTGAACACTTGCTGCTGTGAGTACTGTTGCAATGTTGATCTGAAAACCAAAGCTATCAATGGGTTTTGTCTCAAGAAGGGCTTGCCAGATAAGGTGTTACCTTGCAAGAGTCAGCTAGCAGACATGACTCTTTGCAAGCGTCCCATTGGAAGACAGCATCCGAAGCGGGAATGCCTTGTCTGGGCATGTGACAGTTGTGGCCCTGGTGCGGTTTGGCAGCATTTATTGCCCCTGCCCGAGCTGTATGCTGATGTGCTGGTCAAGTGGCAGAAGTGGGCCACTCAAGCAAGCACTATCATCGACAAAAGCGGGAAGGAAAAGGTAATCAACCGCAAGATGTTGCTTGAAAAAGAAGGCCCTCTGAAGCAGCTGTTGGAGGAACTCCAAGAGGAATTAAAGTCTTTTGCAGGTCATCTGTTCACTGCCCGATGGCAACACCAAATGTATAGTGGGCTGATACGTGATGTCCCTGAAGGGTGGCTTGTGACGACAATGGACTTTGGGGAGAACTTCACATGCTTCTACCAGAATGAAGCTCAAGCAGCCAACTGGACAAGAAGTCAGGTGACAATCCATCCTATTGTCACATTCTACCGTTGCCCAGATGATGATGTTGTCACAAAAGAGAGTTTCGTAATCATCTCTGATGATCTGAAACATGATTCCAATGCTGTACACCACTTCACATGTTTGGTGCTGCAGCTCCTGAAGAAGAGGGGCCTCATGTTCCAAAGAATGGTGCACATTTCAGATGGATGTGCAGCCCAGTACAAGGGGAAAACCAGTTTTGTTGATGTTTCTTTCTCAGCAGAAGACACAGGGATCCTCAGCGAGCGCCACTTTTTCGGCTCAAGGCACGGCAAGAGCGTGTGTGATGGAGAAATCGGTGTTGTGAAGCGCTCTGCCGCCTTGGCCATCAAGGCTGGAACTGCAATAATTTCCAATGCAGCAGAGCTGCACAGCTACTGTGCCAAAAAGCTGACTCTGCCCTCAGACAAGGCAACACACTCACACAACAGGCATGCTGTACTGTTTGTGCCGATGGGAGCAGTACAGCGTGACAGACCGGGCAGGACCAGCAGTGAAATCAAGGCAGTGTCTGGAACTCACACTTTGCACTCTATCCGAGGATTACTGCCATACCAGGTCTCAGCAAGGACACTCAGCTGCTTCTGCAAGTTCTGCCAGGACCCTGCTTCAGCACTAGATGGACAAGAAGCATGCCAACATCTTGACATCTGTGGCGAGTGGTCACCTCACAACTTGCTAAAAAATCAGCCTGCCAAGCGCCATGGCCGTCGCGCTGTCAATGCAGATAAAGAGCCTCCCATCATGCCTATCTTAGATCATGAGGTAGGTATGATTGGCATATTACATCTGCATGGATCTTTAATTCCTTATATTATTCTCGCCCTTATATTCCTGATTCAGTTTTCACATAAAAACTGTTTTTGTGTTGCACAAAAGTTTTCCTTTTGAATGATAACACCATGCCTTGATATTACAGTTACCATTGTTGGTGGAAAATGATGCACCTACTGGCTCTCCAGAGATCGTCTTGGACTCCTGTGTTTCTGATACACCAACTGAGGGAAGACAGTCTGGAGAATGCAACAGCTCAGACAGGTAATACTAATAAATTTGAAATCTACTTTTTTGTAAGAATTGACTTGAAAAGATATCATGACTGATTTAGTGCTTGCAATACATTTATAACACATTGTTTTATCTCCCTCCCACACCTACATGCATGCATGTATCACAATTTGTGTGTATACAGGTGCCTTTCTAGCTTAGGTGTGATTAAACAACCAACTAATCTTTTTTGTTCAGATTCCCATATGGCAGCTGGGTGAGGGCAAAGCTGAACGTCGAGGGCTGCAGTCGGACAAAGTGCTACAATGGAATGGTAATTTGTTAAGACAAAAATATATAATGTATATTAAATATAAAAATAACTGATTAGTAATAGAGTAGCATTGAAGAGTTTGAGGCAGCATACTAGGAACTACATTTTCTTTTGTCCTTCCATTCCTTGTTTTTGTTTTGTTGTTGTTTTATGTCCTAGCAACCATTTCTTTGACTGTTGCTTCCTATCTCTGAATGTGATGTCTTCTGGACTGCAACTTATATTGTGATTTCACTTGTTGGCTCTATTCTAGGTTCTGGACTTCAAGGCTTCATCTGGGGAAGCACAGATAAAGTTCCTGCGGGGAAGTCTGAATGGCTTCTCATTCCCCGCAATTGATGACATCGCTTGGGTGTCTGCTGATCTGCTTACAAATCTAAGCCCACCCTCTACTGACCGTCGTGGCGTGCAGCTATTTTTTCTGGGAAAATAAATATTGTTTGATGTGAAAATTTCATTTTGTTTTTCATGAGAACAGATAAACAATTCAATTTTCATGTTAAGTTTCAGTCAGTTCACATAAATGTTATCAGTCATGACAATATATTTGTTTACATAAGCAAAACTTGTAACACTCAAAAGCCATACTTGCATACATGTAATGTGTAGAAATAATACCCTTAACAAAAACTTCTTTTTTTTAAATACTTTTAGCAATTTCTGAGCCAAGTTATTATTGAGTGTCACATGAAACATGCGTTACATGTCACATGAAACATGTGTTACAACTCCAATAACATCAGAAGTTATGGAAGTATTCCAAAATTACTTTGAAATATGTCCACAGCATCAAAAACTAATAAGCATAAATACCTTTTCATGCTCTGTGGTGTTTGTTTGATCTTGAAGAAAAAACTTTTCCTTTCCATGTCACAAATGTTTCAGTGTTAGAATTTTATAAGTCCTCTGTTCTACTCTCAAGTGTATGGACCCTCATAAAATTGCACTTAGTTACTCCTAGTGAGTGCAGTTCAAAACCGTACTAGGAAATAATAAGGGTTTTGTTTTAAATCTGACACTAGGCGGCTTTTTGTGTGATACCGAAACACGCGTAACGCTCTCCACTTAGTCGTGTTCAAAGCCACCCCGACTTGCAGTCGGGGTCCAAACTGCTTTTCTTTTAATTGTGGCTTAAAATAGGATATATGTGGAACACAACAAGCCTGACTAGGATAAGCTGTGACGTATTTAAGTTTTTACCCCCGATTCCCCCTTTTGAGGACCAGCAGCAAAGAAGCACCCAATTACAGTGATCTTCCCCATGCAAATATATAACTGACATGTAAATTTGTCAGTGTTAAAAGGGCCCTTAAAAATAAAGTAATAATATCCCACCAAACAAATTTATAACTGACATGTAAATTTGTCAGTGTCAAATGCCCCCCCCCCCTTAAAGACAGTTATACTCCCCCTCTTTTCCCCACATTATATGAAAACATTTTCTTCTCACCCCCCCTTAAAATAAATGACATGTAAATTTTGTCAGTCTTAATTACAGTAATCTTCCCCACACTAATATATAACTGACATGTAAATTTGTCAGTGTTAAATGGACCCTTAAAAATATAGTAATGATATTCCCCCCAACCAAATTTATAACTGACATGTAAATTTGTCAGTGTTAAATGGACCCTTAAAAATAAAGTAATATCCCCCCAAACAAATTTATAACTGATATGTAAATTTGTCAGTGTCAAATGCCCCCCCCCCCTAAAGACAGTTATATTCCCCCTTTTTTCCCCACCCACAATTATAACTGACACGTAAATTAAGGTTTGATATCAATAACAGATTGATATCTTTTATTTAACCGAGCTATAATATCTGAACATCTCTCATTTTTGCATATCACACAGTACATTTCAGAAATCACATTTGTACATATCACATAGTACATTTGTACATATCACATTTATTAGATCTTACACAGTGCACTTCAGAAATCATGACACCACAGTACATAAATATCCCAGTGCGCACACTTCATATAGTCATATCATATTCTCCTGCCATTCCACTGAACCCTCTTGTGAGTTGACCCAGTCTTTGAGGACATTCCGCTGTTCCTTTCCTGCCCTGGAGCCAGTGTTCTGGTCAGGTAATTGTCTTCCTATGTCCGGCAGGTTTCTGCCCTCTCTCCATGCTCCGGCGGTTCGATTCCCCGTGCCCCCAGCTCTGCCAATTTGGATTTCCACCGCTGTGTATAACTTACAGCGTTATCAAAGGCCGGTTGCTCTCATACCATGTCTATGTCGTGTGGGAGGTTAAAAATCCCTTGGGTCGGTAAAAGTGTAGGCTCGAGCTTTCTATCGACCAGCAGTGGAATGAGGAAGACCAGTCCTCTATGACTGAAATTTCCCCTGCTTAAACAACTAATGGACCAACAACAAAAAAAAGAAAAAAGATTCTCATTGACGTTCTCTGGACGGTCTAGCTGCTGATTCTGGAGCGTGGGATATCGGATCCTCATCAGGTTGTGTAGGACCATGCACGCTGTGATGATGAGCTTCACGGTGGAGGGGTGGTGCTGCATCGTGCTGAGCAGAACCTGAAATTGGTTTGCCAGGATCCCAAACACATTCTCCACGACTCTCCTAGCTCGGGAAATCCTGTAGTTGAAGATGCGTTCCTCATGTGCCATACCCCTCCTGCTGTACGGCTTCATCATCGTCGGGCGTAGACCGAAGGCATTCTCACCGATCAGGAAGTATGGAGCACTCCTCTGGCCAGCCACAATAGGCTCAGGTTCTGGGAAACCTATGGTACCATCTTGAGTGCTGGCTTTCAGCTCAGAAGCATTGAACACCTGCGCATCTGATGCGGAGCCTGTACCACCAACATCGGCCCATATGAACTTGTAGTCTACATCAACGAGTGCCATGAGAACTATGGAGTAGAATCCCTTATAGTTGAAGTAAAGGGATCCACTCTTTGGGGGACACCGGCAGGCCACATGCTTCCCATCAAGTGCCCCGCAGGTATGGGGGAAGTTCCACCTCTCCAAGAAGTTGTCGGAGATGGCACGCCATCCCTCTGGAGTGGTGCGGTAGGTCATCACCTCGTCGATGTACTCTGCAATGATGGCCTTGCACACCTCTCTCACAATGAGAGATTGGGTGTTGCGTGGCACCCTCCACCCAAACTTCATGGAAGCGCACTTGTTGCCCGATGCTAGGTGACGCAGAGTGAGGGCCAGCTTCAGGCCAGACTCGAGCGGCTTCCTGTAGGTAGTGTAACTTTTGGTGATCCGCAGACCCACTCTGGCTAGCATCTCGTCGAACATCTGGGGAGGCATCCACATGAAGTTGACGAAGGAAGCTGTGTCCTCGTTACGGAGTTCCACCAGAAGCTGGTCATAGAAGCCAATCTCATGCCGCCTCCGAATCCACTGCCGCACCCACAATTGCTTCAGCCGACATTTTTTCCTTCTCCTTCTAGCCTCAATATAGCGCAGTAACAACACATTTATTTCAAGGTGAACTTTGAGAATGGCCAGTTGGTAGTCCTGCATGACCCACTCAGGCACATGTGTCTACTGCGAAGAGCTGACCTGTTCTGCTGACAGGAGGACATCATAGGTCTTTATATACTCGAAGGCAACACGTTCACACCACGTTCACAAAACATTCGGCAACGTTCGAAGAATGTCACCGACGTTACATGCACACTAGACGTTCGTCAACGACGTCAACTATGTCAGGACATGTTTGCGGAACGTTACAGCTACGTTAGGCATGCGTCACAGACACGCTTGACCAATGCTGTGTTACATTAACCCAACGTTGCCTTAGCGCAGCCCGCACGTTCCTCCTCCCTGTGCATCACTATGACGTAACGCAATGTTGATCTAACGTAGCCGACGCTGCCGTCCCACACGCCTAACATAGATGTAACGTGAGTGTAACGTCATCCCAACGTAACTGCATCAAGTTGAGCTACGCCGAAAGTTTTGGACATGTCCAAAACCTGGATGCGCGCTGACGTAACTGGACGTAACATGACGTAACTCAACGTCAGTCTAACGTAAGCATGACGTAACTCAACGTACCTCAACGTACTGACCAAAATTCACCTACGTCGGCTTACGTTACCTCGTTACATCATAGTGTGAAAGGCCTATTACCTCGGAAGTGACGTATTGATCATAATCACTGGTAGAGGGATGAAGCCATTAGATTTTCTAAATATACTGGAAACGTGGTGACATAATCTCTCCCAACCCATAGCGTATATGGATAAAGTAATCTTACAAAGTCATTCACTGTGTGTGTGAGTGTGTGTGTGTGTGTGTGTGTGTGTGTGTGTGTGTGTGAGTGTGTGTGTGTGTGTGTGTGTGTGTGTGTGTGTATATTTATATGATACTGGTTACCAAAGGTGTGACCGGTGAATACAGACACCACTGTTCAGACCCACTGAAAATCTTTTAATTAGCTGACATTATTCATTAACTTCAAGTTAAATAGGATTTAGCATGTTAAGATGACAGCACTCATTGTTTGTTTGTTGTAACATTCGTCACTATGAGGACACCAAGAATGATCCTTTAAAAAAGAAGCATTATTTCATCAGCAATAAAAGCTATGCTAAAGATATTGGATTATTATTGCCATGAATATTAGTGCTATCCGGTTTGCTATTAAACGTTTGTCACCGGTATTACACCACGGGTGACAAATGTTACTACATTTTTAGTTGCTAAAATATCAAATAAAATTAATTTATTTGCATTTTTTTCTCTTTTAGTATAGGTAATTACATTATTATAGATGCCTCAGGTACCCACGATGCCTCCTTTATTGGAGTTTATTGACTAGAATTTGTCCAGTCAGTATTAGTGGTTAGAAAGGTCACATTTTTGGTTAACATTTTGATGTGTTTTTTTAGAAGACAAATTTACATAACATTTAAAGTTTTTAAATAAACAATTCCAAGGTGTCAGAGGCATGTCTCCTATCCATAAACTACATACAGTAAAACCACTCTAAATCGATCGACCATGGGACCAACTTTAAATGGTCCATTTAGGGAGAGTCAGTTTAGGGAGGTTTTTTTTAATCGTTACAATGGTATTGTATGGGTGATCGTTTGGGACCCAGATACAGCGATCAATATAGGGGAGTGGTTGATCTGTGGAGGTGGTCGGTTAGAGAGGTTTGACTGTATTAGTCAAAAGATATGTGATATCAATGCACTGAAAGTAGTGCTAACATAGCATGGAATGTAGTAGATAAAAGATGCACCCGGTACTTGTACCGGGTGAATCCTTTATCTAGGAATGTAGGTGCCTGCAATCTCTCCAATATCATATTTGAACATATATAGGCCCTATATGGCTCATCTTTCTGGCATAAAATCAGGACATTCCGCCAAAATCACAAGAATCATGCCTCCAAAGATGGGACACACGTATGGGTGTGAGTGTGTGACTTACCGTCCTGGCAGAAAATCTGGAAATTCCCCAATATCACAAGAATCACGGATCCAAATATGGCACACTTGACACACTGCATGATGATGATGATGTTGGAACTCAGCCGTTTGCACCTTTGTTAAGTTCTGCTAAGATTTTGTTAAAGAAGAAAAAGAAAGATCTACATAAAAATATTCAGAATTAGTGGGCCTACCACAAAGTGACATGGAGACAAAAGACAATATCAAGTTAATGTGTTCATAGTGAGTTTGACCTCTCGTACGTCGTACACTTAACTTATTAATTGTTTACTTGTCATTCTAATATATCTTAGTGTGTGCAAAAACAATGTAAATAACTGTGATTAGACTGAACAGAAGATTATTTAGACGAATAAATAGTTACTACTACAACACAACCTGTCTGATTCTAGCAAAACTAATCAAAACTATGCACTATGTCCATGGCATGATTTAGAGTAAAGCAACAGTTTGTTCTGCAATCGAGCGCGGTGCATTAGAACACAAAATAGTCACTGTCACCGAGTTCTACACTGCAAACATAAATTCTCAAACCTCAAGCACTCGTGATAGTTCCATAATTGTGATATATAATAATCACATTATCCATACTAGTTTTGTCTAATCACGTCATTTTTCATAGCGATCACATCGATCTAAATATTCAGCCTTCGCAGAGTAACCTTAGGTAGGTTCCCTGTCCTTCTACGCCTTCATTACACTTACAGTAACAAGTGTCGCACTGCAGTGACCCGTGGAAATGTGGCCCATATTCTCGGTAGCGATCCTGTTTTCGTATATATGAACTAACATTGGATATGTTTAAATACAGATATAATACACCAACAGCTGCAGTTAGTGTGCAGAGGTGGCCCGACAGATGATGATCGATTTAAATTAGTAGTCAAAAACTTATTGGTCAAACCATTATGTCGTACCATTTTAGAATAGGGCTTGCCGGTGTTGAGATAACGCTAGGAGGCGCTCGTGTAGACCTACTCCTGGGCTGATAGTGTACTAAAGCCCCAGTCACACCTACCCGGATCAGATATGGATGATCGGGGCGCTCGGGTCCTTCACGATCACTATGAGATAAAAGCCCGGGGTCAAGCTGGTCCTCGCAGACGCCCTCAGCTGCGCGCACTACTCTTGGGTTGCCCTCGACATAGTACATGAGCAATGCCACATAAGGGGATTCTCCCACATAAGGGTCAACCACTCCCCTGCCATATTTACACCCGATCTCTGACATTCTTCTTTCAAACTACGAGTGGCGGGCGCACGTTCACCTCATGAGCCTCCACTGCGCCACCCTTGCCCCTAGGACCTGGCGCAATCACGAGCGACACGCCAAGAGGTACCTGGAGTTCATGCTCGATCGCGGCGTCGACCATATAGCGCCCGCTCCCTACGACATCAGGCACTACATTGCCCACCTCTACACCGCCAGCTCCCCTCCCTCATCTCCATCGCGAACGCCCTGTCCGGCGCCTGCTCCTGGGTCTGGGATGTGTGTGTGTGTGGGGGGGGGGGGGGGGGGGCCTTAGCCCCTTTGATGCCCCCTTTACAGACAAGATGAGGAAATGAGCTGAAAAACTATTCGCCGTCCCCATCAGAAGGGCCCCCGACATCAGCCCCGACATGATGCCCCAGATCTTCACCTACTTGCGATCCCCGGGGTACCTCGGGGTGGTGATCTTCATCGCCTACTTCATGTCCAACCTTCTCTCCCCCTCCCATGCCCAATGCGGAGGCCCACACACGCTCCGCCGAGATGACATCAAGCAGGTCGCCAGCGGCCTTCCTGTCCACATCTCTTCCTCCAAGACCATCCGCAGCCCGCATGATCTCACCCCACTGCTGCGCACTCCAGGGGCTTCGCAGGGGTGCCACTTATCCGCCATAATGGCCCAGGGGACCTGGGAGTCCAACACTGTTTACACCTACATGCCCAAGGTGGTGTCAGCGGAAGCCCCGAGAGACTTGGCTTTCTGCTTTGGGTCGGCTCATGGGCTTTCCTCCTCGGGCTCTGACAATGATCAGATGGCCTGAACTAACAATGAACAAAGAACTGTCATTACCTCTCTTGTAACCATTTGTAAAGTCCACGGCTTGAATCTGTGGATTTTTGCTGGATACCACCTTCATCCCTGTTAATGTTATATCAATTCTAGTGAAAATTGACCTTTAACCTCTTACCAACACCTATTAACTTTAGAGAATTACTGTTATTGTATTATTTTGTACCTGATATGAAGTGATAATGCCAATGCTATAGGTTTAAATCAAATGTTATATTGAAGATAAAGTTGCTAATGTTGCACATATTATTTAAATGTATGGTATATTGGTGGTAACAGTTTTTAGCAATAGGAAAAATGCAGTAAAATACAAGGATTAAAGATCTCTGTGATTTTGTTGATTACTTGGATTTTTTATATTTACTAATCAACATTCAGCAAAATACCAAAGAATTAGGATGTAAATGACAACATTTTGGTAGTTTGAATCCCATTCTTATATGACCTTAAATGTTGCTAGAACATGATGCCCAAACAAGAAAGAGTTAGATATGGGTGATAGGATGGTTGAAACCTGACTTTGGGCATTGTCCCGTGATTCCATGATAATGTTAATCCTATGGAGGTAAAACCAGCATTTTCACAGAAATTCGGCATCGATGTAATAATATCGATCAGGTGCGGTGGTCGAATCGGTTGAGCACAGGCTTCCCATGAGGAAGGTAATGCATACAGATCCCAGCGAGTCAATCCAATGACTTATAAATTTGATACTTTGTGTATACCCAAGTAGATGTTCTGTTTATTACCATTAATGCCTAAGTCACAAATCGCCTCTGGCGTGTTTGCGCTGGCAGTAAGTCACCAAATTGGCAAAACCGTGTGGGGACCATGCGGTCGGATTTCGCGGCCATGCGGCAACCCTGCGGTTTTCTGCTTACCGTAAAGGGGTTGCGATTTGTTTAACTTGACATTAAACTTTTTCAGAAATCGCTAGGCTGTATGCCGCAACCCCGCCGCATAGCATCACAAGGTGGCTGTACGGTGTCCATACGGTGACCCCAATCGTGCGGCGGCCACTAGAAACCTTGGGACGGCATTGCTGCAGCAGAAAAAATGTAAGATTTGTGAACATTTCTACCGCAGACCGCAACACCATATGATCTGTGAAAATCCCATCTGCAGACCGCAGAACCATACGGTGGCAGCATGATATGTGTGACCAAAGCGTTAGGTGACTTCTTACCCCAATTTAAGAATCCAGAGAAAATAATTGGTGTTTAGATGTAAGGAACTCCACCCTATCTCTAAGGAATACGCAGCGAAGGAGGAAGTGGAGGCGGGGGTGGAAAAAAGAGCGCTTTATTCAAAGTGCGACAAACAAGAATACAAGCAATGTGAAGAGGTAATAAGCATATAAGGACAATCACAATGACAATCACAGGAACTGATCAAGGGGGAAGGGGGGCCCTCCACCAAAAGGGAGGAGAGGGCGCGAGGGGCGGCAGAGGGGGCAAGGCGGGGGAGGTACGCGTGTACCGCCCCCGAAGTCCAGGTGCCCTGGGCCATAATGTCTGCCAAGGGCACTCCTGCGCACTGGCAGGCCGTGGCGGCGCCCCGCCATAGGCTATGGAGGGTGAAAGTCTCGGGAGCCGACAAGGAGAGGGCTCGGCAGGCGCCGCAGAGGATGCCGGTGAGGGTCCGAGGTCCAGCGGCTAGCCCGAGGGCATGATGAGGGCCGGGTCGGCCGGCGCAGTGGGGACGAGGGCGACCGAGGCGGTCCAGGTGGCAACAGGGCAGAGCCGAGGGCGCGGGGAGGCCAGAACGAATAGGACGACCGCTCCTGAGGGATCCGAGAACGTCTTGGAGCTCCAGCGGGTCACCCGGAGCCCGCCAGAGGCGGCCGCAACGTCGGTGCGGGTGATGGTGTGAGGGCTGCCACACCCCTTGGGGCTGGGAGAGAGGAGGCTGGACTGTCTTAGCATCCCATAGTACCCGAGGAGGAGGGCGGCCCGAGGCACGAGGCCCGAGGCGACGTCAACGGCGGCGGTGAGGTAGGCGGCGACGGCTACGAGGTGTTCCAGTGTGAGAGAGGGGGCGTGGTGCGGGACGTGCACTGAGGCCCGCTCACCCCCGTGACAGACATCTCGCGCGAGGCGAGGGCCAAAGCCCGAGGTGTCCCTGCCGGCCTACTTGACCCAGGAGCACGCGCCAGAGAGCGCGTTCCTCACAGAGGCGAGGGCCATGGCGCCGGCATAGAGAGAGGCTGTGTAGACTCTGACATCAAATCCTGAGGGCGTGAGGTGGTCAAGGTCGTGGCGCGAGGTGAACTTGACATAGGCCTCAGCCTCCCAGCCTCCCGTCGTCGGTCTCTCCAGGTGGCGGACGCCAGGGAGGCGAGGCAGAGGCCGTCGACCACGGCCACCTCCAGGGTGGTGTAGCGTAGAATTAGAGGTCCGGGCTGTAGGGGAAGTCGTCGTGGAAGGGGTGGAGGTAGGACAGCCCGAGGCGCGCGACCTCGGTCCGCGCCATCTCAGCCCAGGGACCGATGAGGTGGGCGCGGCTGAGCGTGTCAGCGAGGACGAAGTTGGCGCCGGGCTTGTGGAGGATGGAGAGCATGAAGGAACCTTTGGCCGCCATGAGCCACAGCTCGCGGGTGCATGTCCCGAGGGTAGGGTCGCGGTCGCGCCCGGGCTCCAGGGAGGCGGCGGAGGCCATGTTGTCGGTGTTGACGACCACCGTGGCCCCCATCATGTCCTCCAGGAGCAAGGCCCGGAGAGCCACAACAAGGTTGACCGCCTCAAGCTCGTGGATCACTGGGAAGCGCGCCCGGAACTCCTCGGACTACCCTCAGGAATAGCAGCCCGTTGGGGAGTAGGCCCCGCCACCGGTGAGGCAGGAGTCGCACTCTGACAAGGCGGCGGACCTCAGGGGCGCGGAGGAGGTAGAGGCTGTTCGAGGCGCGTCCGTATAGCACGAACCACCTGAGGTCGCGAAGGGCCTCCTCCCCGAGGTTGATGGAGGTGGCGCCGTAGCAGCTGCACAGGGCCATGAGGAGGTGGCCCATGAACTTCCTCGCGGGAAGAACGCAGCTGCCGACGAGGACACTCTGGAGTCGGGGACCAGATCCTCGACCTTGTCGGGTGTGATCTGGATGGTCATCGCCTCGCTGTTGAGGGCGAACCCGAGCCAGGTGAGGGGTGGCACTTATCTGCGGCGACCTCCAGCCCAAGGGCGCCGATGAGGGCGATGAAGCCGTCAAAGGCCTGGCGGGCCCTCAGGTAGGATCGCTCGCACCCAACAAAGTTGTCTACGATGAGGGCATGGAATCCCTCGCGATGGAGGATCCAGGCGACAGCCGAGGTGACCCGGACGCAGGCCTCGCCCGAGGAGCGACAGCCGAATGGGAGGGCTAGGTCGACATAGGTCACGCCATCAAGGGGGCAGGACAGGGGATCGGCCCGGAGCTGGCGATAGGCCTGGGAGATGTCGGCCGTCCACATGTAGGCCCCGGCCCCCTCGGAGCAGGCGGCGGCCCACGTTGGCAACGCACAGGAGCCTGTAAGTATGAGGCTTCCCGAGGTACTCCCAACGGGGGATGCCGGGGTTAGGGGGGCTAGGGGGGTGGAAGCCAGGGAGGTGGTCAATGTAGGCGGTATCGCCGGCCGATGGGCCACGGGGGGCATGAGAGCAGGTCTGGCGGTGAAGGCTTGGGGTCCCCCCCACCCCTCCCCTCCCCCCTGTACGGGGGGGGGGGGGAGGGGAGGGTGCGGTGCCCTGTAAATAGCACACCCACCACACTCCTATATGTTTGTATTTTACAGATTTCTATGAATCCAAGTACGTAAACAGATCTGGACAAGCTAACACATAGAGAAGCAACTACTTGTAAATTCTAGCCATTTGTTATCAAAATGAGACTCAATGGCTTTAATTTGTGAATGGTGGCTAATCTCTTCAAACATCTCAAGGAGAATGCTGACATTTTGAACACCAGATGATGGACCACCATTTTATACTATTTTGTGGTAGTGGAGCTCATGTACAGACTACAAAACCAAACAGGGTAGTATCTTTCTAAATCGATACTTTGGTTCAGTTTATGTTAGCATTCACGTACAAAGTTTTCTGAAACTTTTTGATAAGTTATTACTCTTTTACAGCTTAGTTTCGATTGTAATTGGTATGATCCAAAGAACAATGACTCCATTGTTCGGTTATTAGCTTAACAGCCGCCCGTTGCCGAATGGAGAGATGTTTGGCAGGAGCGACTTACATCTTTAGGGATTCATTACCTGGGTCTCTTTAAGATTTCCGCTTGTTGATTCTCGCCAACGAGTCCTTCAACTTGTTGGCAAATAAAGCCACCGGTGGGAGAAGTTTATAGGGACTTAGAGTGTGGGAGGGCACCGCTACACTGGTCCCTACCCCTCGTTCGGATTGGTTGGTTAATCATACTGTTAATCCTGTGACTGTCTATTATCCACACGACTGCGTTAAACATTAATTTATCGCCATAAAATACACACCTAGTATAATTATACTCTAATTATCAGTGTGCTATTCCGCCTAAGACAATGCCTAACACTTTTTCCCCTTTTACTCACAGTCTCGGAGCAATGGCTATGAAGCAGAGTATGGCAGAGGCAACTCATGCACGCAGTGCTGATGACAGAATGCCACCTTCGCGGGTACAAAGGTCACCCTCTCCAGAACAAAGGGATTCTGAGGAAGGAGGGTGTTACGAAACCGGTCCCAGCCCAGCTGATAGGGACCTCGTTGAACAGGTTGCCAGATTAGTGCAGCAAAAGATGGAGGAAATGTTACCCTCTACAGCTGGCAGTCCCAAGAAAAGGCGCAGCAAGGCACCTCAGGACTCAGACGATGAGTCAGAATGGGAAGACTATTCCGAAGGGGCCTCAACCGAAGATTCGGAAGAGGTGTTTGTGCCTGCGTGAAAGGGAACGCACAAACACAAAAAGTATAACGTGTAAGAAGGAGACGAATACACCAGAGCTCGCAAAAAGAAGCCCCTCGTGAAGAAAATGCATCCAATAAAAAAATATAAACACTGTGCAGATTGTGAATATTTATTCCAAATAAAAACAGCAAATTACATGCTTGTTTTTCAGTCTCATTTAGATAAAAGGTGGGTGGGATGGGGATAATGTTAAATAGATTACTTACAGTCCTGACCATAGCAGTGTACAGGGTGGAGTGGGGTCGGGGGTGGGGATAACCAGTGCAAATGGCAAAGTGAAAGTCAATGGCAAAATACCATTTTATCACTCAGTGTGATAAACCAGCTCAAGGATTGCCTGTTCATATGATAATAAATGCTTTAGAAATTAAAATAGACACAGCATTTATATATATATATATATATGTATATATATATACCAACTCCCTTCCATTGTGTTACTGGAATATATTGTAAGATGCCTCTATATAGTCCTTTAATTATCTCAAGAGTATGTTTGAACCCGATCTATGGCGCTGGTACCTGTAGGATAACAGCTACCATTACAAGCCCTACACGTTGTTTTAATGATTTTTTAAAAATAACCCAGATTGTCAGCTTTTACAATCATAAAATACTTTAAATCCTATTTTGCTGTACATATATCGGTTATTGAAAAAGAATATCAAGTTTTGTCCACCCCGAGCGTATTCGTTTATTTAACCCGAGTCTGTAGGATGTGCGCATGCGCCAATAAATGGCTCGGGTGACCCGAGTTGATTAATCGATTATGCCCCTAGTGTAAATACTAGACACTACGAACACAGATATAGCCGGTTTCTAACTTTACTGGTTTCACTCTCAAAGCAATGGCTTCCGCAGTCAGCATTTCTTTGGATTTGTTATCAAAATATTTGGGAATTTGTCGAGAAACTAAGCGGTATGTGCCTATTAACATATCTGTTAAAACGAATGTTATTAACACTTTTGCAACTGGACTGTGTAATTCGATTGATTGAATTTTTCATATCACAAAACAGAATTGACTAAGTGACTTAGTTCAATATTTGATCGGACATATGTTTAATTTCAATTTGCAAAGGCAAAGGCAATGCAAATCTTGAAATCACATACTAAGATACTTCTAACTTGACAAATCCTACATGTACAGTTTACTGGCTTCATGGCTTACTAATCATTTTATGAAGTAAATATATATTTAGATTGCTCACCGAGTCAATCATGAAATGTTAATCAAATGTTTTAGGTATGTTGTTGTTGACATCGACGCGCTGCGCGGCCGCCGTGTTGTCCCCGATCGCTGTGATCGGGAGTGCGCGAACGGTTCTCAACATCTCTACCCAAATCGCTTCTCATACGCTAACGGGTGGGGGGATCGGGGAATCATTTTCACCACATATAAAGGAAACCTTTCTGAATGTCATAGTTTTCGAATTTTGCATTTCTGCTAATTCGTTCGTTCGTGACACAATTTTAAACATTTGCACTCATTTGTGGATGCTCAAATCAGTTCAAAATCACTTTGGCCATGAATAAAAAATATATGGCCCAGATTATTAATGCCTTTTCTCACATTATACCAAATATTATCAAGGTCCTATACTTCGAAAGTGGTTAATTTTGAAACGGAAAGTGTCATGACTTTGGCACTATAGTGACAGGCTCACCTCTGCCTTGCACTCATTTTCGGTTCAAAATCAGTTCACTATGGGGATAAATAAAAAATATGTAGCCCAAATTATTAAGGTCTTTTCTCACATTATACCAAACATTATCCCGATCCTATATGTCGAAAGTGGTTAATTTTGAATCGGAAAGTGACATGGTTGTGTTCCACGCACACCAACACGCTCACCAACACGCACGCGCGCTTAAGGTCACAACCATTGCCTTTGTTTCAGTTTAATTACAGGACAAAAAAACATGCGATTTTAAATATTTAAAAAATCATAACTTTCTTAATACTAGACCAATATGCATGATCTTTGTGTCATTTAAAAGCATTTGTTTGGCTCTTTTCAATGGTATGAGTATCATTTCTATATGATAAATTAAAAAAAAATTCCAACATACCTAAATGTTTACAAAATATTGGTCAATTTGGTGTCAATGGCAAAGACTTTAAACTAATTGTGAACTTATACTGGACACAACGTGCATTTATAAAAATGGAGCAGGGCCTATCGGATGAAGTTATGATTAAACGAGGAGTTTGACAGGGGTGTGTATTGTCACCATGTCTTTTTAACCTGTACACAGAGTTGATTTTCAGACACATTGAAGATTGCAAGGGAGTGACAATAGGTTAGGTACCCCAGTAAAATTTTCAAATTATTCCAAACATTCAAATTATAATTTCATTGGAAGCTCCAATGAATCAAAAGCAATATGCTTTTTGAATTTTTAAGATATTCCAAAAATTGAATGAGATATGTGCATTTGAAGTTTGTTGAATTTAAGATTTTTTGTATTAGCTAATGCACTAGAGAAGTGCCTTATTTAGGGTGCATAATAGTAGGCTGTGTTATATGAGTCACTCACCCCAGCCATAAACTTCTGACCTAGACTAGCCTAGAGAATCCAGTAAAAGCTGCCTGACACCAACTTTTGGCTGCCAGATTCTAGAGTTGCGATTCCAGTTGTAGTCATTGTAAGACCATTTTTAGAAAGAAAAAATGCTAAAGTTTCACATTCTCATAGTTAACATGGACATTCCTGTCAGTCTTACCTCTGATTTCTCCATCTGAAGACTTGAATGGCTTAGTAAAATGCCTTTCAAATGTCATACAGCACTGAAAATAGTCTCTATCTGTGCCTAAGTCTGTTGTGCTTCAAAAACGGATGTAGCAGTGAATGCAGTGTGCCTATGATTCATGTGTGGTGCCGTTTTTCAACATGACCTAGCCACTCAGGAGGTCGCAAGAAGTTGTACAAGTTTTATAGGCCCGGCGACAGTGGCGCTCCCATCGGATTCTGGGGTACCTAAATAGGTGGCATGAACGTCAACAATCTTAGATATGCCGATGACAGTGTAATACTAGCAGACAGTGAGAAAAACCTACAAGATATTGTGAATAGAATCAATAAAGCTGGAATACTATTCAACATGAAGATGAATGCCAGGAAGACCAAAACAATGGTTATAAGTAAAAAGACAGATAAACCAAATATCAATATAACCATAGTCTCATAGATGGCACAAACATAGAACAAGTATCCGAATTCATATATCTCGGACAAAAGATTACAAATGATGGGAGATGTGAGGAAGAAATTAAGAGAAGGATAACAACAATAGCCCGAACAACATTCTCCAAAATGTATAGAGTGTTAACATCAAGTAAGATATTAATACATACAAGGAAGCGTATTCTTCGGTGTTATGTGTGGTCTACTCTAATGTATGGGGCTGAGACATGGACAATCTCTAAGAAAATGTACAAACGTTTAGCAGCATTTGAGATGTGGACTTATCGAAGGATGATGAAAATATCATGGACAAAGATCACCAACAAAGAAGTTCTCAGAAAAATGTTAAATAAGAAACGTTTGTTTGCCACTATACAGACAAAGAAACTTATTTATTTTGGCCAAATCATTTGTCAGAGTTCAATATACCATACATTGTTGGAAGGGAAGGTGAATGGCAGCAGAGGGAGAGGGAGACCAAGAATGTCATGGTTTACAAATATTTCACAGTGGACAGGCTTGAATTATTCACAGTCTATCAGAACAGCACACCATCGGGACAAGTGGAGAACCATTGCATCCAACCCTCGACTAGAGGACGGAACTATTGATTGATTGATTGACTGTATATGGGTAGTTCATAAGTCTGACATGATCATGATGATGGGTAAAAAATAAACTTTCTACAAATGACCCCTAATTATTAGGTTAAGCACATTGTCCCTCCACAACATATTTTGAGGGGGGGAAAGATAGTTGACCCACTCACTTTTTTGTAGGGGATAATGGAAATAGAAGCTAGCATGATATTACATAGATAAAAGATTCACCACGTACTTACAGGGCAGGGGTGAACAACCCATTTGAAAAGCTGGCGAAAATTGCTTTAGTATGGAACCGGAAGTGGAATCCCTGGCTCCAGTATCAAATGGGTATGTATATCGGCACAGAGTTGGTGAAATGAGAGAATGCAAAAAGACAAGATGGCGGCGATAAAATGCCGTCGGTTTTATTTTGTTTAATTCCTTGAACCACATCTTTTATTATATTTTTCAAATCAGAAGGAGCGGGTAAATAGGAAGATGTATGTGAAGAATATATTTTGCTTCTTAAATTAAGAATTTACTAGTTCAGTTCATTTCCCCAGCATGTCAAAATTCTTTGCTAGTTTTTCTAATGGGTTGGTGTTCACCCCTGTACTGTAAGTATGGGGTGAATCTTTTATCTAGCTATTATGGTTGTTACATGGACACCAAACCTGTCTATAGACTAGTGCATAATTCCGACTGCGCATGTGCTGAAAATGATATCGACAGCAAAACAAAGACGTATGACCGTTGAGTTTGCCGATACGCGCAGTGCAAAACTTTGATTTGATTCTAAATTCATATATAATCTATTATATACATATAAACGCTCAGAGAATTATTGATTTAATATTATGCGATTCAATGCATATTATATATTATCAGTACGACATATTTATTATTGTCCTATGTGCATTGTCTATTTATTTGCTGCGGCATATAGTTCCAGCGAAACATCTCTTTCCGGTTGCTGGTTTCTTGTAAATTCATTTTCCATCGCTATGAGTATGAGTATTGTTTATGTATGTGTGTATATATATATATATATTTTTTTTTGTTTACTTCGGTACTAAGCCTCGGGCTACTCGTAGCCCAAGAAGGAAACACATCCGGGTCCAGCAATTAGCATAATCAGCTCACAGAAGGAGGACGTGTTGTGAGCAGCTCTGGCAGTTTTTCTACATTTACTACAAAACCAAACAGGGTAGTATCTTTCTAAATCGATACTTTGGTTCAGTTCATTTTAGCATTCACGTACAAAGTTTTCTGAAACTTTTCAATAAGTTATTACTGTTTTACAGCTTGGTTTCGATTGTAATTGGTATGATCCAAAGAACAATGAATCCATTGTTCGGTTATTACTTAACAGCCGCCCATTGCCGAACGGAGAGATGTTTGGCAGGAGCCACTTACATCGTTAGGGATTCATTCCCTGGGTCTCTTTAAGTTTAAGATTCCCCCTTTTTGATTCTCATTAAGGCGTACCTCCAAGTCCTATATTAGTTTCTTCAACTTGTTGGCGAATAAAGCCACCTGTGGGAGAAGTTTATAGGTACTTAGAGTATGGGAGGGCACTGCTACACTGGTCCCTACCCCTCGTTAGGATCGGTTGGTTAACCATACCGTTAATCCTGTGACTATCTATTAGCCACACGACTGCGTTAAACATTAATTTAACGCCATAAAATACACACCCAGTATAATTATACTCTAATTATCAGTGTGCTATTCCGCCTCAGACAATGCCTAAAATTTTTTCCCCTTTTACTCACAGTCTCTGAGCAATGGCTACGAAGTGGAGTATGGCAGAGGCAACTCATGCACTCAGTGCTGATGACGGAATGCCGCCTGTGCGGGTTCAAAGGTCGCCCTCTCCAGAACAAAGGGATTCTGAGGAAGGAGGGTGTTATGAAACCGGTCCTGGTCCAGCTGATAGGGACTTCGATGAACAGGTTGCCAGATTAGTGCAGCAAAAGATGGAGGAAATGATACCCTCTACAGCTGGCAGTCCCAATAAAAGGTGCAAAAAGGCACCTCAGGACTAAGACAATGGGTCAGAATGGAAGACTATTCCGAAGGGGCCTCAACCAAAGAAGATTCGGAAGAGGAGGTGTTTGTGTCTGCGCGAAAGCGAACGCGCAAACACAAAAAGTACAACTTGTCACAAGGAGACAAATACACGAGAGCTCGCAAAAAGAAGCCCCTCGTGAAGAAAATGAAGAAGAGAAGACGCAAATCCCCCTCTTCTGACTCGTCATCAGATTCATCGACTACGAGTTCAGACTCAGACAAGAAGCATTCCGGATAATACGCAAAATCGTGCGGAAAATAGACCAAAAAGTGCAAGTTAGTAAAACGAAGGAAAGTTCACATAACTAGGTCACTCTCCTGAAAACTGGCCAGAAGTGTCACATGGAGAATTAAAATCTAAAATTTGAATTTTTAGCATATTTTTAATCATAATTATTATTCTCTTCTCGATTATTATTATTCCAATCGCTGACTTGCCCGTATTTGCCCTGGTCTTGCCTATGCCAGCGCCACCACCGGTCGTTTCCGGCCTGTGCACTTGCCGGGCAGTCAGTCTCTGCCCCGCTTTCAAACTGAGATAAAAAATAAAGGTATAGTCCATGATTAAGCTATGTCTTATGGCAGTATAACATGTATTGCTCAGACGTAGCACATGTTTAGGGCACCATACAGTCTGCTTAATAAAAATCTAAGCAGAATTAAATAATTTCATACTTAGAAGCATATTAATCATGGCATAATATATAGAAATATGTAGTGTTTATATTGATTTAAAAAAAGTAATTCCCAGCCATGCTTTATTCACTGAATAATTAGTGTACAATATTTGTGTGGCATCCAGACACCACTGGTTACATATGTGACAGAAATTTGTGATGTTATTTCTGAAGACAACTTTTTTGTTTTAAATTTACGCATGCATACATGTTAATAAATACTTCCTTTTTGATTTGGGAACTGTTTTGTTTGATATATCAATGCAAAGCAAGATGTTAGTTAGGATTCAACCATGTCCCATATGTCATGTTACAAATGGCTGACTATAAAATGGGGTTTTTTGGTACAAAAACACTTCATAACTAAAAGGACCAAAGTTGCACAGAGTTTATTTTATTTCCCTTATTTCTTACATCAAATCTGAACATGAATATGAAAAGTATAAGGAAAAAACTAAGTAGAAAGTTTTTTTTATTGATGTTTTAAAATCCCATCCCATGCTGACCAGTTTTCAGGAGAGTGACCCATCTACACTAATGAGGAAGACCATCCAAGGCCACTTCAATACCTTCAAGCCAGCGGAGGTAATAATTAAGATGGCAGAAAAGTTCACAGGAATCAAAGGAATTCCTGAATCCGCCATCAAAGAGATGGACCCTGAGGTAAAACTCAGCAAAGACAGGAAGAAGTTTGAGACGGCTCTCCACATGGTACACAAAGGAGTTCTCTCAGCTCTTACGGCCATTGCGCCCATCGCTAACAGGATCATGGTGCAAAACAAGTTCTCGTCACTCTGCGACAACATGAATGGAGGCGTCGCATTACTGATGGCAACTAGTAACTTCCTCTCCTACAGACGGTTTCCGTCCTGATATGACTTTAGATGTTGCTAGGGCGTAAAACAACAACAAACATACAGACGGTTTGAAAACATCTTCAAAGCAGTCTGCACAGATGCAGGAAAAGAGTTGGTGTGGTGCAAAAAGATCACGGACAACGACGGGAAGGAATGCACCCTATTCCTGGCGCCGAAGCCTGTTATGGGCAAACCTCTGGATAAGGGGGAAATGTTTGGCAGCCAGCTGCAGCACTTGTTCAAACAAGTAGAGACCAGCTCCAAGTGTGGGAAACATATGGAAACTGACAAAACGAAGTCGGCTGATGGAAACTCCTACCGCTTCAAGAAGCTGAGGTTGGATTTTCGCAACCGCAGAGGAGGCCAGTTCGGATCCAACTTCACCTTCCAAGCCAGGGGAAGGGGACGTTCGGCTGGAACGACGGGAACAGGCCCCTCAAGAGGGAGTTCAACAATCAAAAGTCATTCCCCTGCCCAGGGAATAAATAGAAGTGGCGCCTCAATAAACTGAAACTAAATCAGTATTAACGCCAACAAACAAACTCAAATTTCTGGGTTTTCTTTAAAATAACTCATTAACAGCACCAAAAACTAGATAAATTTACAACAACAGCAAACCAATTATTACAATTGAACAAACCGAAAATACGACAAGTCGCAGTCATCATAGGAATAATAATAGCTTATGCACCAGGTATCTTATTTGGACAGGCCCATATCAAATCCTTAGAAATTGATAATAAAAAAAGCTTGGCACTTGCCCGCACAAAAGGAAATTTTGAGCGGCCTATGACCATTTCGCCAGAAGGTCAAAACGATATCTACTGGTGGCTTTCATACATAAATAACTCACCCAACCCAATTAGGATGGGAGAACCCAACACTACCGTCACAACGGACGCTTCCTTGGAAGGCTGGGGGGCCCATAGAGACCATGATTTTTCGACATCATTTGTCAAAAATGGGGCAAGTCAGACATTGATCTCTTTGCATCATGCAATCACAAGAAATTACCAAAATATGTGTCTTGGCATCCAGAGCCAGAAGCCTGGAGAGTAGATACAATCTCCTTAATTTTGGAATAGCACATTTTATTACATATTCCCCCCATTCAGCATTATCAGCAGAGTGGCCAGGAAGATCAAGATGGATCACGCCTACGCAGTACTGATAGTACCAGCATGGGAAGCACAACCATGGCTAGCAGCGATAACATCAGCAGCAAAAGACTCGGTGTGCTTCCCAAGGGAAAGAAACAACCTTCAACATCAGGGACCACTGACAGTCCACGGAGACCTGTCGACAACACCCCTTTTGGCATTCCTTTTCTAAGGAACAATTTGGATTAAACAAAATAACTAAAGAAAGACTCATGTCACACATCTGGAGAAAAGGAACAGTGAAATTATACACAAATTACCTAAAGCTGCATAGTCCAATGAAAACATCAAATTTTCAAAACCGGTGCTATTAACGCAGCGCGATGTGCCCTCTCCATTATTCTACCGAGAATAGATGGACAAACAGTTAGGAAACATCAACTATTTGGTTTATTAGATCGGTGTATGAAAGAAACCCACCCAAACCTAAATACGATGGGTTTTGGGATGTATCAATAGTTTTCAAACTATTCAAGTCATGGCCTAGCAACAAACATTTGTCAATGAAAAACCTAGGATTCAAATTAGCAGTCTTATTGCTAATTACAGGACACAGAGCACAAACGATTGTGGCACTCTCACTAGACGGACTAGAAATAGATACGGATGAAGCAACATTTGATTTAGAGACATTGATCAAATAAAATCGCACAGTGGACCCACTGTCCACAGTACATGTAAATAGTTTTCTAGATGATGAACGGATTTGTGTAGTTTCAGCCATTAGGGCTTATATATCCAAGTCATGAGGAATTAGGAATTCCAGACAACTAGTAATCATCTTTATACGGCCACATAAAGCTATCTCGAGAGACACTCTCGCAAGGTGGACTATCAAGGGGCTTAAGCAAACAGGAGACAACACTGGACGCTACTTGTCTCACTCAACACGGGGAGCCATGGTCTCCAAAGCAAAACAATTAGGAATCTCGGTCAAGAGAATTCTTGCCCACGCTGGGTGGAAGACGGCCAGATCATTTGCAAAACATTACAAGAAGCGACTGGAAAAGTCAAGCGGCGTGGCGACACGGCTACTCGCCAACTAGACAGGTGAGAAAAACATTAAAATTATGTATTAATAAGATACACAGTATTGTTACAACATAAAAGGTTAAAAAATGAGACTATGTAAAATTCTCTCTGGGCTACGAGTAACCAGATGCTTAGTACCGAAGTAAAATAGTATAGTTATATGAATCTTACCTGGGTACAGATGATGGATAACTGGTGTTTTCCCGAGGTACTAGCCTCAGATAGTCGGGGATCAGGGCCCACCCTACCCTACCATGACTATCATTTTCGCTAGAACCAAACCGAAAACACAATAAGTATCATTATATATTTAAATCATTTTTTAACCTAAAAGTATGTAAAAGATTGCTGGACCCGGATGTGCTTCCTTCTCTCTGACCCACAACTATCCGAGGCTAGTACCTCGGGAAAACACCAGTTATCCATCATCTGTACCCAGGTAAAATTAGTATAACTATATATATAAATAAGATGAGATGTGTCCCATTAAGAAAATAAAAATACAAAAAAAACAGGACCCCTGGGTAGACAATAACCTGCTGACGCTCATTATAGCCAAAAGTAAACTGGGTAATAAAGCAAAGCTCACAGAAACTATAGAAGACAGACTGGCCTACCATATCACCAGAAACAACTCTCTCAAAGCTGTAAGAACAGCAAAAAAGAAATACAGAATAAAGCAGGACAAAGACTGGGGAAGCAATACAAACAGATTCTGAAAAAATGTAAACCTATTATTCCCCAAAAATAACAAAGAAAAGCACACAAACTTCCATGATAACGAAGGGACAATGCTCACAGACAAAGATGCGGCAAACAAACTGAACACACACTTTGCCACAATAGGACAAAAGCTGTCAGAATGTTTTTTTTAAGAGGTGGGAAAATAGATCAGGAACTGTGCAGAATGAAATCCCCACCTGCAAAACAGATATAATAGAAGTAAACAAATTAATAAATGACATATACACAAATAAATCAAGTGGAATAGATGAAATACCAACCAAAATACTGAAAGAGACACTCCAAGCCATCCCGGCCACTATAGTAGACCTATTCAACATCTCCTTTGAACAGGGGCGTTTTATCTCAGCCTGGAAAATGGGAACCATTAACCCTATTCACAAAAGTGGAGACAAACAAAACATGGGAAACTACAGGTCAATATCGATTCTTCAAACCCCAGGCAAGCTCATTGAAAAAGTGTTACATAGACACATAAATGAACACCTGGAAAAAACCGACAATAAACTCCAAACAAAACCACAAAGGGCTACTAGAGCAAATAATGCGCCACTACTAAGGCAGACCAGAAGCCAAATAAAAGCTCATGAGAGAAGCATGCTGGAAATGGCTGCCACGGTGTGGAATGCCCAAACAGTAAAGGAATGACAAATTCCTGACCTAAAAACATACAAAAAATATCTGTGCAAAATAAGGCTAGGAAACCCCCACTAAGCTGCACTGCAAAGGGGCATGTGATATGTCACGGTCCACCAGCGGGACGCCCAATGGAAGATAACCATGCCAAAAGTAGCCAGATAGCACACCACACAGCTACGTACAAGCCTATGATATGTAAATAGGAGTAGGCTAGTCTAGTAGTAAGAGTAGAACAAATAAAACACATATATGCCAAGAAAATCCAAAAGAATTGACATAGACTACTAACCAGACCAACCAACTATCTAGCTGCTACTGAAATGCAGGCAATCAAATACCTTATCAGCAGCTACTGTGTGATAAGATAACACCAACACTACAGCTGGCCAGCACTGAAAACAAGCCTGAATACCTAGGCTTATATGCTATGGACAGTATAAATACAGCCTCAATAAAAAAAAAATACACACACATGCACACACACACACACATACATATATATATACTTGTTAGTCTTTAGCCTCTCCGCTGGGTAAACTCAACCAATAATATCTGTACAAACGTTAATCGTAAAACGGTTTCGCTGAGAAATTACATTTAAAATCCCAAAGCAGTAATACACATATTTAATAATAATTTCAAGTAGGTCTGTCTCTGTGTGACTGAAATTTGATTTTAGTTGTTTTATTTAAAGAAAGGCAGTGGCTACGCGTACAGTGGTGTACTCATAGACTGAAGGTCTAAACGCACGGCACTGACTGCGCATGTGCCTTATGGCTACTCATAAGTGACCCGTATGTTTAGACCACATGCCTAAACATACAGCAGGTCTATTGGAACAATGATCTAGCAATTTTGGATTGATATATAATTATTTTGTGTATTTAGGGGCCTTCAAACATAACCACCTTGAACCTTCATTTGCAGGGTTTCCTCCAAACTTAATCATTATTTTGTTGGAAAATTAACTGACAGATTATTATTTTGTTGAGAAAAATTAATTGACAGATCATTATGTGGAATGACATCAAATATACTTTTTAATGGGTGGAAATAACCCATATTTGTGAAATTAAGTGAGACAAAGTTGGTCTTATCTAAGCCATTAGGCCTAGAGCTCCAATATTTGACACCAGGGTATTTTCAGTTGGCTGGGAATCGGTGGATAGTTTATTGATAAACACATGTGCGTGTATTCTCACGTACGTTTAGACCGCCAGGGTACGCATACGGCTCACGTATGCCTAGACACTACATTAAAGAAAAGAAATCATGGAATATGGGTTGCAAATAGTTCTGTCAAGTTAACTCATTAAAACCGCAATTGTGATATGGAATTTTTGAATAGATTGTTGATTTGTCTAAAAATAGTGAATTGATGTACTTATAAATATTGCATTGTGGCAGATTAAGAAAACAACTGATTAGGCCACATAAAAAATCAAACTTGTTTACCGTCCACCCATTTCGATTTCGGAGTGGTTATTCGCACAGCCACTGTGCGAATATTTGTCTGATGCTCCTTATTCGCACAGCTGCTCTGTGTAATGAACTATCACTAACACTGTAACACTAAGTAGTAACAGTCACATATTTCAATCGCAGGCAGTCTTCCTTCCCAGGTGGTCTAGTGGTTAGTATTCGGCGCTCTTACCGCGGTGGCCGGGTTTCGATTCCCCGTCTGTATTTGTGATTTCAACTTTTTCCAGAGGTTTTAGATCAATGTAGAAAAAATGATAGAATTCGGAGCAATTTTCATTAAACCCAGATGAAGGTGAACATTTTATCTACATGGTGCAGAAGACAGCTTCTTAACATTTCTAAAAGTCTTCCCACTGCCATAGGCATAGAGTATCACATACCACAACACAGACTCACAGTGGTTGCCATGTCGTCTCGGCCAGTAATCGAGATTTCGGCCGGTTTCGAACTTCTGCCAGAAAAAAAAAACCAAAAAACCCGCCCGACCGTGATTTGTGTTATTAAAAGGACGGTTACCAACTTCTTTTTGTTATTTGGCCTAATACTAGTAATAGTCATTTCCTTCTTTAATATTATAAAGTCTACTATTGAGAATATAAAGTAGTTGTAGTGTTTGTTCATTTTTTTATTTTCGTATAATCATCAATATAATACTAGAGCTGCTGGGAGCATTCCATACCCTAAGTATTATAAATGTCCATATTTTTCTCAACTAAATATTAGCGAATGTGCGAATAAGGAATCTACGCACCATTATTCATACAGCCACTGTGCGAATAAGTAAACCACAGACCTCTATTCGCATAACGGCTGTGCGAATAGCCTTGTCTTTTCAATTTGTCCACGTCAGGCGGGAGGTTTTTAAATTTTAATTGTGTATGTAGAATGGCGGTGTACAGGAAGAAGAAAACTAACCATGGTATTCATGGTCAGAAGGCATGATAGGGTGGTACAGAAGATCATAGACACTTTCTGGTTAGAAATTGAACAAGAAAACATTGAAATTACTATAAAATCTTTTCAACTGAAACCTCAACTACATGTATTTAACGTGACAATGTATATGCCAAATTGTTCTGTATTTCTATTAATTTAGTTTTGCACTGCATGTAGCAGCAAACTCCATAGAATGCAAACTCAATGGCCACGGGCATTTGTTTGGCTCTCGACGCCGTTTTCAGCACATGCAAACTCGTCGAACTTCTGTCCGCAGCAAACGGTGGATGACAGCGATTGGTTAATAATATATTCAATTTCTATAGAAAGTTTCGTAATTCCGACTAATGTGGGTGGGTTGGTCCTAAGCATTGCTTATTCATATTACCTACCCAGAGCTAATGACTAACACGTGTATAATATATATTACATAAACAATACTCGTACTCATGGAGGTGGACAATGAAATAACCAAAATCCAGCAAACGGAAACGGAAATAGCCTTATATGGGCGCCGCCATTTGTGTACTCATGTTGAATAATCAAAATCCAGCAAACAGAAACGGAAATCACATGTCAAGCTTCGCTACGCAGCAAGCAGGGTGGATGACAGCGATTGGTTAATAATTGCTTATGGGCTTAATGCCTTGACGATGCCCCAATGCAGAGTAGCACACACCAAATCCGGTCCCTCCCTACAAATCTTCCATATTCTATATTCGGGTTACTGGGGTCGGATCGTTTTGCACACGACACATGTATTTTTCGACTCCGCTTGCGGTGTTCGATTTGAAATTCGAGCAACTCGGGTCACCCGATTCGTGTTAATCGAATATGGCCCAGGGGTCGGTCCTAAGCATTGCTTTTCTTACTCATATTAGCCGTTGTAGTATGTTAGTCTGATTTCTATTTTACAACTGCCTTGTCAAAATGCTTTTCCTCACTTCCTGTACATGTTGGTAAACAACCGATGGGGGACAACATGAGAAGTACATTGAACAACCTAACATGTAACACACCTTGTGACCCGTCATGTACTGAGAAATGTGAGATTGTTTGTTGGGGTTTAGCGTCCTAGCAACATTCTAGGGTAATATCAGGAATTTGAAATGGGGGGGGGACCCCTGAAAATAAAAAGGATGGATTTTTTAAAGCATTATTTTCCATGAAAATGCCAATTTTCCTTTGTTTTACGGGTCTTTGTTTTCTTTGTTCATTTTCTCTATAAAATATAATTTCATCAATGTTATGTTGATTCCTATTGTCAACAGCCTGAACAGGTAGCCTCCTCCTTCCTTAAACTCTGTATTTTCTTTTTAGTATCTTAATTATAGGGTTCCTTGATATTATAAGTGGGAAGTTTTGGACGCCGTTTGATAAAATGAGGCTTTCCCTGTTTGTATCTAGGTTTTTGTGTGTGTTTGTTTTTATTCTTTTAATTATTACTAAGAATCGCAAAGCATGTAAGATGTCTACGATATTCTCGCTGTTATGTTATTCATCTTCTTCTTCCACTACTATTACTATTAGTATTACTATACTACTTTTTAATTTGTTTGTGTGTCAGAGGTGACTCTCATCCCTATTGACAACATTTCTTTATCTCCTTTGTATGTTGGCAGGATGCCCTGAGGCGTCGCAGGACAAACATGGGACATCACAAGTCCAAGATGGTGCGGCTGTCAGGCTGCGGGTCGCTGAAGCAGCTCAGTGCCGCCAACCTGGCGGCCTCGCACGGCGTGAACTGCCTAATCGACACTGAAGAGTACGAGGCGGTGACGCCACTCTGGCTCGCCGTGCGCTACAACGACCGCGAGCTGGTCGAGCAGTTGCTGTGGGCACATGCGCAGGTGAACCACCATTGTGGCCTGCTGCGCATGACGCCGCTGCACCTGGCCGCCTACAACCACAACGTGGAGATCGTGGCGCTGCTGCTGAGGGCTGGCGCGCTGCCTAACGTGCTTGACCACTGGAACTACAGCCCGCTAATGTACGCTGCCATCCACTACGAGGCACACGTGGCCGAGGCGATGTTCACGCTGCTCATTGAGCACGGCAGCGACGTCAACTACGGTGCGACGCGCGACGCCTCCGGCAACCTGGAGCGCGACGGTGTGAATGAGGACGTGCCCGAGCTGCAGAGCAGCCACGACGGGAACTACATGACCTATGTGCGTGAGCCGATGGGTCCGACGAGTGGCACGGCGCTACACCTGGCCGTACAGAACCCGCACCTGACGCGTGATAACCTGTGCACGCTGCTCGGCGCCAACGCGCACATGGACAAGGCGAACCTCTACGGCCAGACGCCCATGATGGGCGCCATGCTCGACATTTACTATGACTACCACAGCGAGGTCAAAGGCCATGCCGAGATGTTGATGCATTGTGGGACGAACCTGAACGCGCAGGATATCCGCGGCTGGACGTGCTTCCACTACGCGGCACAGCGCGGCCAGATGGCCTGCATGCACCTGCTGATGAAAGGGGGCGCTGATTGCAATATTAAGGGCCACCAGGGCGAGACGCCCTTATGGCTGCTGCTGGGCAATGGCTGGCACGAGGGCGTGGAGTACCTCATCTATAACGGCTGCAACGTTGAGGACCCAATCAAGAGTACAGTTGTGCTGGGATTTAATCAGAACATAGACATCTGTCGGTACGGAGAAATCCGGCCTATTGAGTTTGCGGTGTCGAACCGCTATTTCAACGTGGCCAAGCTGATGCTGCACACTGGATGTCGCGTGGATGACACTACCTGGCTTGGTGCGTCAGACCCCTCGGACCTCTCGGGCACTATCCAGACAAAGCGCGATGCCTTCTTGGAGTACGTAGTGCGCTTCTTCACGCAGAAGCGGCAGCCCCCGAGCCTTAGGCAGTGCTGCCGGACTGTGATAAGAACACGCCTCAAGACGGCCATCGGGGTGAAGCTCGACCAGCTGAACCTGCCTCAACTAATCAAGGACTTTGTCTGCCTCAAAGACCACGCTTAGAAGACTGCCACCATGCGTCAATGTACCTTCAAGTACAGGCTTCAGATTGGTACTTGATTATATGTATGCTGTTCTGCTGTTTGGTTTAGTCTTAAAAGCAGGAGAGATGAGTGGAGGGGTGTGTGTAAGGGGACATGTGCTAATATTATTAATAAATTCTATCCGAAAGATCTATTTTTCTCAGTCGGAAAAAAAAAAGAATCCCTGGTATTACTATTTAATATCATTGTGATTTAGGATTAATCTTCTATCAAAGGAAAGGTAAACTTCCTTCTGCATAGGTTACCATAGAACTATAACCTAAAGAAAAAAAGAAAAGTTCCGTTGATATGTGAATCTGTACATTTGTGTCATTAGTTATAAGACTTCACCTATTAGTGAACTAAAATTTACTATGGTGTGTATATATATGTGTATATATTATATTTATGTATAAATATATATATTAACCCAGCCCACATTGAAATGCATTGCCATTGGTTTCTTACGTCACAAAGAGACATCATATCTCAGAAAGCTATTTTATCCCTATGGGATCGACTATAATGCGACTTTTTGGATTTAGTGCATGCATATATTCATATATCTGTATGAGTATAATATATCTATTTTCTAGTTCAGGCTCTAGCAACTGTGCTATTTGAGTTCATGGAGGTGAAGCTATAGATTCAATTACCTTGTCTACTGTTCAATAAGCTATCCGAACCCATATATGACGGAAGTGCGGACTACAGATAGGTCCTTTGCTTACTCTGGGTGGCTAAGTTACACCTAAACATGTACACACTACTATTATTATTTATTCACAAATAGCAGAATATGATGTGTGTAAGACCAGACCGGACGGCAGAATGAGTTAAGCGTCCGCCTCCTGTTTTGGTAGGTCATCGAATCCTGATCGAGTCAAACCAATGACTTAAAAATGTATACTTGTCGTCACCTAGCCTGAAATTCAGCATTAATAGGATATGGCAAGGAGCAGTGGAATGAGGAAGACCAATTTTCTGCTATTAAAATTTCTCCTGCTTAATCAACTAGTACAACAACAACAACAACCAAAATTGAGATAATTTGGGTAAAAAGACATGTACATTTCGGTTTACATAGCAGACTATTGAATGCGGACCTTCGTAAACAAAGTTTTAAGATTAGAACTAACAACTCAGCCAAAATGCAATTCACTGAACAAATCATTTGTGATGTACAAAATTTATACTTGTCGAGTTACCTAGCCCAGCACTCGGCATTACTAGAGACCAGACGGGATGGCCGAATGAGTTGGAGCATCCGTCTCCCGTGCTGGTAGATCGTGGGGTCGTGGGTTCGAACCATGGTCGAGTCAAACCAATGACTTGAAAATTGGTGCTTGTCACTTCCTAGCCAGGCGCTTGGCATTATTAGGACATGGCAAGGACTGGTGTGCTCAGTGTCAGGATAATGTGACTGAGTGGGATACCAGGTCATGGTGCCGGCGGCCTGGTTTCCCAGTGAGACAGCACTATAAAGTCACCATGAGTGCGCACTGTCACAAGTCGGTACCTGTCCTGATATGACCTTAGATGTTGCTAGGACGTAAAACAACAACAAACAAACTAGGATATAACAAGGACTGATATGTTCCGTATCAGGATAATGTGAATAGATTGGATTTTCGTGTGACGATGCCAGCGACACGGTCTCCCAATGGGGCAGCACTATAGTTACCATAAGTGTGCATTGTTACAAGTCAGTACCCATCCTGATATTACCTTAGGTGTTGCTAAGACATAAAACCCCCCAAAACATAATTTAAATGTTACGGGATTCGATGCACCACCAACTCTACACAGGTTCGCAAGTGCTTTGCACTCCTATTCCTAACCGCCAAAGGGTAATTCGCATCACTCGGCAATGACAATAGAAAACCAGTTTCAAGCAGAAATTTATTCAAGTAGAATATATACATGATAATAATAATAATTATATCAATATTAAGTCATAACCTCGCATGAGGCTGGTGTGAGACTGGCTCAGCAAATCGAGCGACTGGCGCGTTAGTGAATCGAGAAAGAGTGTCTTCCGTCCATAATCAGTGTGTGAAAGCAGGCGTCAGTCAGTGTTATGCCGAAGTTCTGTGTAAATAGATAACAGTATAAGTACAAATGCGAAAAACAGTGTAATTAGATATCACGATAACGGAGCATCAGCACTTAACCCCATAAGAAAAAGGGTGGGTGGGAGTGGGAGAGAAGTGGCCAGAGCGACTGTCAGGCAAGAACTGAGGAAGGGGAGGGGGTGGGGGTCATGTGCTGCGCGTGTTCGCCTTGCCTCGTTCGTGAATTAACCATGTTGCCTCCGCAACATCGGTAATTCGCGTCGCTCAGCAAGGACAACAGAAAACCAGTTTCAAGCAAGATAACAATATGAATGCTTAACGGCATACCAGCACACTAAGCGCTATGCAATGTATAAGTACAAATGCGAAAAACAGTGTAATTAGATATCAGGATAACGGAGCATCAGCATCAACCCAAAAGAAAGGAAAGTGCTGATGGGGCTCGTGTAATGGGAGAGGGGGAAAGGTACGTCATGACAGTGTCGCTCTTCCAGGTACTGGCTTCCTTAATGTCTGGGAGTGGAAAGTTCGCGGCGAGGCAGGCCTGCGCTGCACCCCTCCTTAGGCTATGGAGAGTGAGGTGGGGGTGAAGGGAGAGGAGTGCGGAGGAGGACATACGGGACAAACAATTGTGGTGTTATCCCTAGATGGACTGGAGATTGATCGAAAGGAGGCAACGTTTGATTTAGATCAGTTATTAAAATCAAACTGCACAGGGGACCCACTGTCCATGGTACATGTGAATAGCTTCCCGGAGGATCGACGTCTTTGTGTAGTCTCAGCCATATGGGCTTATATATCCAAGACAAAAGAATTACAAAATTCTAGACAGCTTTTGGTGAGCTTTATTAGACCACACAAGGCGATCTCGAGAGACACACTCGCTAGATAGCCCGTGAAAGTGATTAAGGAGGCAGGTGTCGATATTGGGCGATATGTTTCCCATTCGACAAGAGGAGCTATGGTCTAGAAGACATGGCAGCTAGGGATTTCGGTTAAGAGAATCCTAGCACATGCAGGCTGGAAGACAGCTAGATAATTTGCAAAAATTACAACAAACGACTAGAGGCCTAGCGACACGCTTACTCACCAGTTAACATGACAGGTGAGATTTTTTGGAAAGTATATGGGTCAGTCTCCTGAAAACTGATATGCATGGGATGGGATTTTAAAACCTCAATAAAAAAACTTCCTACTTAATTTTTGTCCTCATACTTTTCATATTCATGTTCAGATTTGATGAAAGAAATAAGGGAAATAAAATAAACTGTGTGCAACTTTGGTCCTTTTAGTTATGAAGTGTTTTTCTGCCCAAAAAAACCATTTTACAGTCAGCGATTTGTAACATGACATATGGGACGTGGTTGAATCCTTATTAACATCTTGTATTGCATTGATATATCAAACAAAGCAGTTCCCAAATCAAAGAGGAAGTATTTATTAACATGTATGCATGCTTAAATTTTTTTTTTAAATGTGATCTCTTCAGAAATAGCATTACAAATTTTCGTCACACGTGTAACCATTGGTGTCTGGATGCCACACAAATATTGTACACTAATTATCCAGTGAGTAAATCATGGCTGGGAATTACTTTTTTTTATATCAATATAAGCACTACATATTTCTGTATATTATGCCATGATTAATATGCTTCTAAGTATGATATTATTTAATTCTGATTAGATTTTGATTAAGCAGACTGTGTGGTGTCCTAGACATGTGTTACACGTGTGACACACATGTTATACTGCCATAAGACATAGCTTAATCAAGGACTACACCTTTATTTTTTATCTCATCAATTTATGTTTGGCATAGATATAAAGGGGAGATTTCGAGCTTTAATTTGCAACCAAAAAATGTAAAAAATTCAAATATTAGATTTTAACTCTCCATGTGACACTTCTGGCCAGTTTTCAGGAGAGTGACCCATATCTGTTTAATATAAATACTGTTTAATACGAAGGTATACTGAATTGAAATGGATGAAGGAAAAAAAATGAGTTACGTAAAGTCTCCCTCGGCTACGAGTAGCCTGAGGCCTTAGTACCAAGGTAAAATAGTATAGTTATACAAATCTTACCTGGGTACATATGATGGATAACTGTTGTTTTCCCGAGGTACAAGCCTCGGCTAGTCATGGGCTAGGGCCCTCCCACCCAACCCTGCCAAGACTAGCATGTTTGCTTGTACCAAGACGAAAACATTGAAGTATCCATTGAAGTTTAAAGTCATTTTTATCCTGAATAAGTAGGTAAAGATTGCTAGACCCAGATGTGCTTCCTTCTCCCTAGCCCTCCCCAGGAAGTTGAAATCGACCAAGATTTCTTCAGTGGACGGGAGGAGCAGTCTCAAATCAAACTCACCGGCACAGTCACAAGGCAGTCGTATAGACTCTCCTTCAACTAGAAAGATGGAAGCGCTACTACTCCTGTAGTGGATCCGCCTGCCTTGGTGACTATGTCATATTTACAAAAGACGTTGAAAGCACAGTGGGATTTAAACACTAAATCCCTCTGTGATCGGCTGGAGCGTTTGGAGTCGTCATTAAATAATGCTGCAACCAGGACAGCGCAGGAGGAGCTATGCAGCAGCCGGAAATCACGGTTGGTGCCGTCTGGTTTCAAGCACAAGAACTTGCGTAGGTGTCATTCACCTTATTGCAGCGGCAGTGAAGAAGATGTACAAGCGTCGCCGCCTGCCGTGAAGCGGGTGAAAACGGGGGGAAACTATGGCATCCAGGAGCCGGCGAAAGCGGCAGGGGTAGATGCGTCTACAGCTTCTCAACGGTTGGTCGAGCAAATCGAATGGTTCAAGTTCGGAGTTTGAACCGTTGGACTTGGGCGAAGTCATCTGCCAACTCCTGAAAAGGCAGGGATGACACAACAAGAAACGGCACGGTAAGAAATCATTGCTGCCACATCTATTTGTAATTTGTGATAACTCTATGGGAACCGTATCTAAGGGGAATGCTACTTGGTATGAATACACATCAGCTATCTATAGGTTACTGGAGGAGCATAGCCTCCCACAACAGTGGATTCCTCATATTCGTAAACATCTAGTAGGTATTTCTGATAGTTCTCTTGTGGTCAGAAAAAGTATTCTCTATGATTAACGATGGTAGAATAGAATACGGATGGGAAGATAGAGCTACGATCAAGGATATGCAGAGGGATGTCTATACGTTGGGTACAAGATTAGATAGTAGAAAAGATAGGAAGGTAGAATTTGTTCGACCGTAGGTTGGGTGGGTAAAGAATTGAATGAGTGTTGATGGGAAACAATGTGAAGAATGGAATAAAGGGGGAAATTGTGTTTTTTTCACTTCGCATGGGACTATTCCGAATCATTTTTGGTCATTGCTGTATCTGGTGCTCAAGAAGGTTTAAAAGATTGAACCATCATATGGAAGTGGATTGTAATAACAAACGCAAAGTGCAAGAAAGTGGGCGAGAACAGTCATAAGTTGGTAGAGAAAACAATATTAGGCAGGTTTTTGCAGTTTAGGCCTTGAAGAGGCCGTTCGAACGACAATAACAAATTCAAACACAGGGGGGGGGGGGAAGATTTTAATATGCCCTGCCTTTTGACTGTAGGACTTCTGCATTAGCATGTGCAAGAACGACAGCTGCAGTTGTATACTTGATGAGGAAAGCGGGGGTTTTCACTCTATGTTATTTAGACGATTTCATTGGGGTAGCAAAATCAGAGGATAAAGCATGGGAAGGGTATAACTATATTATAAATTTGTTAGATGAGTTAGGTTTAGAGGTATCAGTAAAGAAATGCGGTAAGCCCATTAAATTAATCGTATGGCTAGGTTTTGAATTAAATACGAAAGACATGGTTATTAAAATTCCTAAAGATAAGCTAAATGAAATTCTGGAAAGGTGTACAAAATGGGAGGTAGGTATAAAAGGTGTCTAGGAAGGACTTACAAAAACTAGTGGGCAAATTACAATTTATTTCAAGGTGCATACCTGTAAGAAGATTTATGAATAGAATTTTAGAATTTTTAAGGGATACACCATATAAAGAGAAAATAGAAACTACTGCCGAGGTAATAGATGATATAAATTGGTTTAAGCTTTATGCAGGTAGTACAAATGGCTTGGTCCTTATGCATCCAGCCCCCTTATGTGAGTTGATAATTGAATGTGATTCTTGTCTGATGGGAGGAGGAGCATTTTCAGAAGAAAGCTATTTTTCGGAAATATACTCAAATGAATTCGTAGAGAAAGGCTTTCATATAACGCAATCAGAAGCCATAATCCTGGTCACAACTTTACATGCATTAACCCCAGAAAACATTGGAAATTTTTAATTAGTTATTAACACTGACAATGAGTCATCACAAATGGTGCTTTCCTCAGGTAAAGGGAAGGACAGAATTCTCTGCCAGAGAAATCTGGCGCTTCTCTGCAGAACATACTGGCATTATAGAAATAAGGCACAAGCCTGGTAAAAAAACTAATTCTTGCAGATGCGTTGAGCAGAGTTGCAAATTCAAATGAAGCTAATACAAAGGCTACGTCTATGTGTATTAGTTTGAAGTTGTCAAAAATATATGTGAATCATTTGTTTACAGTTAATAGAATTGGGTGTTAAATGAGTTTATATGACCTAGGAAGTTCGACCCTATTTGCCTCTCTCTTCCTAGGTCATCATTATCAGCTGACGAACAAAGTACTTGAAATAAGCAGGATTATCCGCCCGCAGGAACATGGAGGAACAAACAACATCAGGTTAACTGTTACTCTAGGTTCGCTTCCCTAAATGAATTTGACCCCTGTAACCCTAGCCTAGATAGCATTATGAACTACATAGTATACTTCAGGAGCAGTTAATAACTATATCAGCGGCGCCCGGATGTGGGTCCTCATACAAGGAGGGAAGACAAAACCATTTGATTCGTATATTGTACACCTAATGAAAAAAAGGCGTGGCAAGGTTTAGCGTACATGTGCCAGTACAGGCACCTCCACTAACTGTGCAGGACATAAAGGGTATTATTAAAATGTTTAGTAAAGCAGGAAAAAATGCATATGTACTAATAGGTCCCACCCTGATAGCATTTTATACCTTCTTACGACAATGTAATCTTTTCTTCACCCCGGGGTCGAGTGACGTAGATCACGGTCTTCGAGGAGCAGACGTCCAAGATAGGTCGAACAAGCTGCTAATTCGGGTCAGGTCATCCAAAACAGCAAGAGCGGGCCAAGCCGTGTATACGATGATGATACCGTGTGCACCGGGGTCCAGTTGGTGCCCGGTTCATGCCTGGTAGAGGTACAGGTGAGCGACAGCAGTCGATCCCCGCGACTCTGCCTTCCTACAGCTGGATGGTACACCACTATAAGCCTCGGCGCTCTTGCAAGGTATTTGCCTATGCCTCGTATCGTCAGGGCACCCAAACCCTAACTCAATAACACTACATAGTCTGCGTAGGGAAGGGGCCCAAGCCAGTGTGGAAGGAGGTGCTTCCTCGAAGGCAGTAAGGGAGGTATGTCGTTGGAGATCGGACGCGCTGTTCAAATACATGAGCAGGGCAGCTATCTCAGAAACACCTCAGACACTCTTAACTTTATTTGGCTGAGTGTCTGAGTCGCTTCTTAATTTTGGGTGATCTTAATAATGTAGTTACCCGTGTTAGTGTTCCTTCGGCTGGTTACAAAAATAATTAAGAAGAAAAATGGTTCTGCCTATAATAAATGTTAGATAATTCAATTTTAAAGAAACTACAAGGGGCAGGGTCCCCTATAGCAATTGATGTAAAGTTAAAGCCTAACCTTACTGTGGTAACATATATATACAAAACATTTAACAATGTACAAAATGATTAGCATTTATTAGGAAATGTATTCGAGTTCGCCAGAAAAGGGAGTTTACCCAACCAAAACTGAAATAAATCAAATATATCTGCCACTAAAAAATAGTAAAGAAAAATATGTATGGGTAGCCTGAATCTAACTGTAATATATAATAAAGAATATAATTCTGTAAGAAATATAGTGTCAGAGAGAAAAAGGTTTACTGATATATGTCCGAATACTGTATTGTCATTGAAAACGTTTCATTGTGTTACCAAATGCAAATCAGCTCAAAATGCATATTGTAAAAAATTGCATATTGTGAAAAGTTGTGGTTGCACTATTTCCGTCTCCATCGTCGTGAATTATAGTTATTTTAGAGTATTTTATTTTCGTCACATGATCATTTCATAGTGATTTATAGTTACTTGTATTTGGATACTGTTGGATATACTTTGCTTTATGCATAAAGCTCACATTCTATAGGTATGATATCGGATGTACGATATACTCTAGGGCCTAATAACAATAATAATAAAACAAATTTAACCCATAAAAAACTGTGTGGCTGCACAGGCCATTCCGTAGGTCAGAATTCGTACACCACACCCAGTGTACATAATCTTGAATCAGTTGATGTGCCAGACTTGAGGGCTTTGAAAGCAGACTATCCGACCAAGACTGGACCTTTATACTCACGGTGTGCGGTGCACATAGTATATATGTGCCCATCATACATATGATACATGTATCATATGTACGGGAGTTTTCGTGCCTCTGGAGTGTTAGCTTAAAGCTGCATAGTCCGATATAAGTATCAAACTTTCAAAAACTAAAACATTTATCTAGATTTGATCCTACTCATTCAACTTAGATACTAGTACACTTATTAAACATTTGCTGAGGCAATATCAATATTAAGCCAATTAAATAGAATCTGGTACTGCTGAAGCCTATGGTGTCAAGATGTTTACTTGTTTGCCTGAATTAATTTGGCATTTCTCCACTTCAAATATCTCCCAGATTAGCCAATTAAAATAAAAAGTTATTTAAACTAAAGTAGATTATATAATTCACGGAGGCGGAAGCAGAAGTAGTATATAACGGTTTTTTATTCAATCAGATTCATATAGTTCAATTCAGGAAAGGTCAGGTTTGGGTGCTAGTCTAAATGTTTGTTCAGTCCCCCGGGATATCAGTCCCATTGATGTTAGCTGGACCGGAACCGAACCCTCAACCCTTCCATCTTATGATTAGAGGTGTGGGTGAAGAAAGGTGAAGTTGACCGGTCGGCAGTTGGAGGAGTTGTGGCCATCGAGGCAATTGGGTTCGAATCCGGTGACGTGATGTGTTGGCGGGAGTTTGGCTCCTGTAACTGCGGCATAGTTCCACTATTCCTGTTAGGCGCGCCACCGGAGTAGGGGGCAGGATTAGTTTGTTCATATAATGGTAGGTGGAGTCTGGTCAGCGTGTCGCTTTGACCCCCCCCCCCCCTGCCTCCACCCCGCGAATTAATCATCTTACATTAACATGCACAATTCACGCAGGCAGAGGCAGAAGTAGTATATAATGGTTCTTTATTCAATCAGATTCATGTAGTTCAATTCAGGAAAGGTCAAGTTTGGGTGCTAGTCTAAATGTTTGTTCAGTCCACCGGGATTTCAGTCCCGTTGATGTTACTGTTACCTTGGCCGGAACCGAACCCTCAACCAAGTAGGGTGGAGAGGGTTCGGGGTCCGGAGGTGATTTGGGCCCTGGGGACGTAGGTGTGTATGGAGGCTGAGGTCCACGACGCCAGCTCCATGATGTCCTCTAGAGAGGCACCCGATGCAGCATGCACATGTGCCCCTTCTCTCCTGAGGCTGTGTAATGTGTAGTGGGCAGCCTGGATGTTCCCAGTGGCAGTGATGGCCTTCCTAAGCGCTCCCAGGAGAGCTGCTTGGAGAAGGGCCGCTATGAAGGTGGAGCTGAGGGGGGCGTGGCCATTGGTAGGCAACGTAGGCTGCCCATGCCGAGGCTGGGCACCACATAGATCCAGGGATGTTGGGGACTAGCACCCGGTAGGCCTGACCTGGCAACCACCTGGTCTTAGCGGAGCGGACCATAATCCGTGGCCTATCTCGGTCTCGATATGGTATCAAGTTGGCAGGGTCACTTGTGTTTTTTTGTTGCACTTGGGGTGGGGAGCGTGTTGGCAGTATAGTCAGCAGACCAGCCATACTGGAGGTAGTCAACTATCTCGCAGTCATGGTAGTTGGCAACCATGCGCCTCCATTGGGGTATGTTGAGTCCCGACACCACTGGTATCCTGGCCCCCAGGTAGTTGGGGACTGCTGTACAGCGGACCTCAGTGTAGGTGTTGAGGTATTGTTTATGGTGTGTCCACTGGCCCTCGACAGGGTGGGGGCCATATCGTGTTGAGTGTGTCACGGAATTATTTGGGGGAGAGTAGTGGTAATGTAAGAAACTTATTTATTTTGGCCACATCATTCGTCAGAGTTCAATATACCGTACATTGTTGGAAGGGAAGGTGAATGGCAGCAGAGGGAGAGGGAGACAAAGAACATCATGGTTTACAAATATTTCACAGTGGACAGGCTTGAATTATTCACAGTCTATCAGAACAGCACACCATCGGGACAAGTGGAGAACCATTGCATCCAACCCTCGACTAGAGGATGGAACTATTGATTGATTGAGTGGTAATGTAGTGTATGGTGCCACATCGCCATCTCCAGCTTTGGGGGTAGCATCGCTGATGTAGTGGTCAGTACCGCTCACTCGTAGTCGTTTGGGTGTGTTGGTTCGCTCACGCCGGTGTCAGTGTTGTTGTTGCCCTGGTGGGGGGGGGGGGGTCCGTCAGTGGCGTGGGTGTGGGCGTGGTCTGTGTCGTCGTCGCTATGCACTGGAGTGGGTTTGTTGTGGTTACCGGGTCCACAATGTTGTTTCGTGACCTCACCAGTGTGTGGGCATGGTTCACTACCAGCTCGGTGGCGACCATGTTTGTTGATGTCACCACTGCCGGTGCCGCCGTCTGGAGTCATGTGGCCGTAGCCACCACCGCCGCTCAGACAGTGCATGCTACAGTCGCGGCCACAGTCGCGGCCACAGTCACAGCGTGGGCATTTCTTGTTTTGATGTGTGTCGCTCGTCCATGGCGGCTCAGCCCTGTCGTTGTGGGCACCATCATGGTAGTAATGGCCCTATCCGGCACCGGCGCCAGGGTGGGAATGTGTGCTGGCATCAGTGTCATCGTCGGTGCTGTCGCTCTCACCTGCGTTGCAATCATTGCAGTCTGAGAGGTCGGCACATATACAGTTCTCAAGGTTGTCTGGGTTTGGTGCCAAGTTCCTGTGTGTCTGGCTGTGGTGTCAGCAGCACCACTGGGCCGCACATGACAGTTAGGGTCATCCGGGCATACACATTTATAACTGACGGCTTCACATATGCTGCATGCTGTGCCATTGACTTGGTTGTGAGTGCAGGGGGAGGGGGGGGGGGGGCTGACTCCTGTCAGGCTGCCGTCACTGTCACTGTCGGCGTCGCCAGCGCCAGCCCCCCCATTACAATCACTGCGGTCGGAGATGTCAACACACACACAGTTCATAACGTCACGGGTGGGGGATAGTGCACGTTGGGTACTGTCGGGGTGGTGTCTACTGGGGCCACTGATGGCGCCAGGGTCGCCTGGGGCATGGCCTCCGGTGACGTCACCAATGCTACCATCACAAATATCACAGTTGGCATCACTCGCACAATCACAATAAACAATGTCAGGTTCAGGGGTGCGTTTCCGCCAGCCGGCACATGTCTCGCTGTTTACGCTCATCGTGTCAGCGATGTTATTCAGATTGTCACGTACGGTGTTGTAAAGTGTGTTGCATTGTAGGTGATGGCGTGCACCGGAGGTGGTGTTGGCCGTTGATGGAGGCCAGCGTCCATCTCCGGGGCCATTCCAGTTGGCGGGAATGGCGGTCGGCCGGGTGCCGAGCTGACCTGGTTGAGTGCTCCAGAGGTGACAGTGGTATTTGCTATCTCACGTGTTGGTGCCTCCTGGTGTGCTTGCGACTTCCGTCTCCTGGAGTCCATGCTGGTGTCAAGTCTCGTCTCCACTGTCGCGAGTAGATCCGTTTTTAGATCCATTCGCAGATCTTTGATCTGGTTAGTCATGACTGCCTGTATCACCTCAAGTATCCCGTCAGCGAGTCCGCTCCCACTTGGAGTCGGCTGTGACAGTGGTTGTGACAGTGGTTGTGACAGCGGCTGTTGGGCATCCTTTTGGGCACTTGCCATATTTTCAGTGTCATCATTAGGTTCCGTATTTTTGGTCCTGGGGCAGCGCCCACGTCCTTTTGGCGTGTTGTTGTTCTTTTTTGGTGCGTTGCGGGCCGATTTGCGTGTTGTCGGCATGTTTCGTTGCCTGGCGTTACGTTTCGTGAAGAGAAGAAAGGTGGTGAAGTTGACCACTCGGCAGCTGGAGGAGTTGTGGCCGTGGAGGCAGTTGGGTTTGAATCCAGTCATATGATTTTCTGGTGGGAGTTTCAAGTTTGGCTCCTCCTGTAACCGGGTGGCGTAGTTCCACCCTTCCTGCTAGGCGGCGCCACGGGTGTAAGGGGCCGGGTTAGTTTGTTCATATTACGGTAGGTGGAGTCTGGTCGGCGTGTTGCTTTGCCCCCCCCCCTGCCTCCACCCCGTGAATTAATCATGTTATGTTAACATGCACAATGATCAATCAAAAGGATTTTTTCTTTAAAGAAGAAGAGGCAGAAATTCAAAACCATCGGAGTATGTAACTTTACCACATCCGTTATATTTCCTATGATTATGCAGCATAATGGGGAACATATGTATAAAAAAACATTGGAAAATTAAATACACAACATGTTAAGTACACCATCTCAATTAAAATACGAGGAATCGATTGTCCATGTTCCATTTGATAGCAACATGATATCTAGGCTTGCTTGGATTTCTTTCATTGGTGACCAGACGGGATGGCCGAATGAGTTAGAGTGTCCGTCTCCCGTGCTGGTAGATCGTGGGGTCGTGGGTTCGAGTCCCGGTCGAGTCAAACCAATGACTTTAAAATTGATACTTGTCACTTCCTAGCCAGGCGCTCGGCATTATTAGGATAGGGCAAGGACTGGTGTGCTCAGTGTCAGGATAATGTGACTGAGTGGGATACCAGGTCATGGTGCTGGCGGCCTGGTTTCCCAGTGGGACAGCACTATAAAGTTGCCATGAGTGCGCACTGTCACAAGTCGGTACCCGTCCTGATATGACCTTAGATGTTACTAGGATGTAAAACAACAACAAACAAACAAACAAACTTTCATTGGTGTATTGAGTTCAGGCACTTTCCTTGGTCAGATCAGTACGCATATTTATAGATGCTAAAATAGATATTGGACGATCCCAAATGTTATTAATGTGATAATAGATAATTTGTTATTTTACATTATATTTCCTTTTTAGTTATAAATATTTGTATTGCTATCTTATCAAGCCAATCAGAAACCCATGCCATGGGTAAATGAAAGTCCCTCTAAATAATTTTGTCTGAATCTGTTGAGATATTTATACTTATAATAGAAGCAGGCGCGGAGCATAATGCGATGAAAGCAGACACTTTTCTGTTAAGAGCAGAAGTACTTCGTTAGAATTGATCCTACATATCCAACCTAGATACTGGTGGACTCATTGAGCATTTATTATATTCTGTCAGCCAAACATCAAATATGGCCATGCCCTTGTTTTGGTGGGTTTAGTTTGTTTCTTTGCTTATAATTCATGTTTAGGATCTCCATAATGATATCTGAGGGGGATTGAATTTCTTTTACACAGGAAATTCAAAATGGTCACCATGACATTTAATGAAATTCTTAATTTGCCCATATTTTCATGATTATTCGAGCTAGAAACGTAGTTTTGGTGTCTAATCCTGTCTTTGGTACTAATAAATTTAATGGAGTCAACAGTTATGTGCTCTGTGTGGTCAGAAATCTTTTAATTTAAGATGGCCACCAAAATAATGTGCAAAAGTCATCAGTGCTGGCCGAAAATAAGTTAGAAATGGTTGGTGATTTTAAATCATTATAATTGGTAAACCTTGATCAACTATGTGTTTGCCAGAGCTTTGTGGTTTTAATTGAATATCAGTCCGTATAATACTGTTACATTATTTAGAGTAATGCTATGCAGATCAGCTAAGCAGAGAATCCTGAGAACTGGCAATGGAAGCAGTTTTGATTTTAGTCAAGGATTATCTAAGGTTATTATTTGTTTACTACAATTTCTATTGTTTTTGTATTTACTTGAGAAATATTTATATTAGATAAGATATATTCTGAGTGTTAAACATTTTTACTCACATATGAGATTAAAATAGAACAATATATCTGAATAAGCGTTGTTAATTAAGATGTTATTTATTTTTATGATTCAAGATTAACCATGAGTGAGACGTGCTTCTTCAAGACTAGATATGAAGCTGCATGTGAGTCACAGCTAGCCAACTTATCCCATAACAGTGGACCTGACAGATAAGGTCCCCACAAATCAGCTGTAGACTGAGTTCAGTGTAATACCAGAGGTGATGAATGGGCTGGTAACTGATTTGCACATGGTAGACTGTGGGAGTCGCTGCAGCGGAATCTGTCAAGGATGACGGCCTCTGGCATGTCATTAATATCATATCTGCAAATAAGAGTCATATCTGGAAACCATTGACTTGTATCATCTTTACATTGATAATTCTGGTTCAGAGCTTTCTCACCATACTCTCTTAGCAGCACCAGAGAAACACTTTGATGATGAATTGCTTGTCTTATCATCACAAGGGATCACAAGTATGGTCATATTCAGGTTAAATTCTGCGCAGATGCTGAAAGTTGCAAGAGACAATGATGGTGAAGAGGTGTCTAGAGCAAGTGATATTCTTACTAAGCAGGTAATCAATGAGTACCAATAAATACCTGTGGGTAAATAGTCATACAGAACTCACATTGATAAGAATGTTGTTGCTGAATCATGCTCTGATACAATTCAATCTCTACTGGCAGCTATATCCCCAAAGCTAGATCAAACTCTCCCAACATTACGGATTGGTAATATCATTACCAGTGTATTACAAAATAAATAAACTTGTTATCCTCAAATAGCAAGGCACCGACCCATTCGCTAGGAATGATCATAATGCAATCTACAGGAGGAGATGAACCTTTGGTAGGAGACACAATTACGAGATTGAAAAGGGGAGAGCTGAGCACACCCATGTTGAATGATCATGAACTACTGGTTTATAATGGTCCCAAGAAACCAGAACTGCCCGGTATGCCCTTGGGTACAGTATCAGATGAATTTCAGGAGTTATAAGCTATATGTCACAAAGATGATGTCATGAAAACAACTTGGCTTTTCTTCATGATGTATTAATACACAAAAAATGTCCACAATTCAATGGCTATAATACAAGGCTATGCAGGGAACAAGGCACTACAATTGCATCGAAAACAAAGATTGTGTACCTTTCCCTGAAAGACTTGCCACCTACACACCCATCTACCATCTTCACATCTATGGTGAATGCATAACACATATGTCAAACGATTGGGCAAGAATATGTGCTATTCACATGTGATCAGCAACTTTATCGAGTAGTACTTCAAGTTAAGTGGGATAATCCTGACGTCCTCAGCAGTGTATACTTATGGCTTGGAGGCATGCACTTAAAGTTGCATAGTCCGATGGTTTTGAATTTCTGTATTTTTTCTGAGATAAATATATTAGATCGAACACTAGTATCTACTTAAGTTACTTTTATTTTAAATGAATGAATTTTGTCAATTGGCATGGCCATTTTGAATTTCATGTGTAAAAGAAATTCCTCAATGGTGAGAACTCCCAACCCACTCAGATATGATTATAAGGACCCTAAACATGAATTATAAGCAAAGAAACAAACTAAACCCTTAAAAGAGGGGTATACCCTCTTTGCTGCCAGAACCAGACGGGATGGCCGAATGAGTTAGAGCGTCTGTCTCCCTTGTTGGTAGATCGTAGGTTCGAACCCTGGTCGAGTCAAACCAATGACTTAAAAATTGATACTTGTCACTTCCTAGCCAGGTGAGTAGTATAGGAGGGAATCGAACCCTCCTATACTACTCAGGTGCTCGGCATTATTAGGATAGGTCAAGGACTGGTTGACTCAGTGTCAGGATAATGTGACTGAGTGGGATTTCAGGTCATGGTGTGCTGGTGGCCTGGTATCGCAGTGGGGTAGTACTATAAAGTCACCATGAGTGCGCACTGTCACAAGTCGGTACCCATCCTGATATGAACCGTAGATGTTTCTAGGACATAAAGCAACAACAAACAAACTTTGCTGCCAGACTATTACAGATCGACTGTTTTCACTTGGAATATCTCCAAAGTTAATCCTCTAAAATCAAAGTTACTTCACACTAAGGCAAAGTAGATGATAATGATGAATCTAATATATTTATCTGGGAACAAAAATATGATAGAAATTACAAATCATCGGATTATGATACTGTACTAGTCTGCACTGACCTCTCAGGCAAGGGACCACATAGACAAGTAGGCATGGGTAGGGCATCAGGAAGCCTGGGTTGTGTAATGGTTAGCACGCCAACCCTCGAATGGCAAGAAGTGTGGGTTCAAAACCTGCTCTAGTCGCAATATTTCTGGTTTTCATCATACCGACGACAATCCTTTAATTTTTTTTAAACGATTGTAGGTAAGTTTCACAATATAACAATAGAAATTTGTATTGTACCTAATGCTAAAATAGTACGTAAAACAGTGACGTCACGCACTGAACATGTGGAAAGGGTCTGGAACAAGCTGTGCGGTCGGTGCTGTTAATTGAGCTAATTATATGTCGTTTCAACTAGGAAACGACTGGTAAGCATGAATAAAATAAAGCAAACATTTGTTATGAAGTCTAACGATGAGGTGTAATAGGCCTATATTTTTCTACACAATACCACTCATTTCTGACAATTCTAATTCGAAGTCTTAGTTTACTGGAAGTATTTAAAAATCAGTGTATTTGTATCAATTTAAGTTTCAGGGAATTTTGTAATGGTTGGTCAGAAGGTAAAGATTTGTGGCTCTGGAATGAGATTGATGATTGAGAAAATAGTTAATCGAGGGTTAGCGACTATAAAGTAAAAACCTTGTGCTATACAGACGAAATAAAACGTTTTGAATAATACAAAAGTTGTTACATTTTTTTAATTTTATTGTATCTGTTACAGTAGGTCTTAACATATCTTCAATGTAATGCATTAAAGTCTGTGAGGTGTGTTAACATGATCATAGGACCTCGGTTTAAGTTCTACCAAAGACAATGTACTGCTTGACATCTTAACTAATGATTCCCAGTACAGATTTATTTCTTGATTCAACATGCAGCGTTTGTGAAAGATTTGAGTGGGTTAAAAATACCACGTAATGGTTCTACATTCATCATTTTGGTTATTCACTTCACTGGTCACACGCAACCTCGTTACATTTGAGTCACAATCAAACAAATAAACGCAGAATTCGATAATCACACCTGGAAAAATTAAGGCACTGAAAATCTCAAATGTCTTTACAAAAATCTTCAGATAGCTCTCATAATAATATCAATGGCAGACTGTCAGTAATTCTAATTTAATAAACAAAAATAGGAGAAAAAAAAAGATTGAACGTTTAAATAAGATCTCATCCAATATACCAATTAATAATGAATAGCATTTCGAACTGACCATTTCATATAAATTTTAAAAACTGACTGTGTGAAATTGACAAGAATAGGAAGCCTAAAATAAAAAGAAGGCGTTCTATACATATAAATAAGATTAGGCGCTATGCTGCCCGGGTATTGGCGTGGTGAGACCTAGTTAGTCGGTGTCACTTAAGCCTCCCTCCCCCGCCACCTTTGTGTACACGTTCTTCATGCAAGGCATACTGAAGTCCTCAAAGTCCACCTCCCAGCCGAACCGCTCCCGGCGTAGCACCCGCTCATGCATCAGCTCCTCGGTGTTGGGCTGCTTGGTCCATGTCTTGGTGAGCATGTACGTGATGTCTTCCCGATCGTCGATCCCGCCCGCCAGCGCCGAGGCGGCCCGCAGGATCGAGCCCTTCCGTTGGCGGGGTAGCAGATCGAGCAGCGGACTTTCCTGGCCCTCAGCGCGCGGGGTCTGTAATGTGCACCGTGGGGCGGTTAGTCACTCAGTTGTTAAAGCCTCGGTCACAAATGCATAACGGCGTGCTTGCGGCAACCATAAGTTGCCGCATCGGCCAGACCGTACGGTGGGTTACAGCCGCCGTATGGTGACCGTACGGTTTTTTTGCTCGTCGCAAGCGGTTGCAGTTATTTTAAGTCGAAGTTATCTTATTTTTGGAAAATCACAACACTGCAGGCCCGAATCCTGCCAATTTCAATTGTTAACAGAATAACATGTTTGCGTGATAATGGTCTGGAATGAGCGTGAGCGCTCATTTGGATTCATTGCTGGACACGGGAGACTCGAGGCTGACACCATCCAGCCTACTGGACCGGGGGCTCCCCCTCACCTCGACACTCTCTCCAATCACTGGCTGCCACTCCTCAGCCAATCAAAACACAACAAATTCTGGGTGCCCCGACACCACACCTCAGCTGGTCAGTCTGCCTCAACCTCCCGCACTTACCACTTCCCAGCTCCAATTTTACCCACCCACCCAGACCATGCCTATCAACAAACAATAAACAAATCAAATCATTTACTCTAAAAACATTAAAAAAATTACTTTCAAACAATTACCCAACTGACACCCAAGCAGTTGACCCTAATTAATTATCATATAATTAATTATCATATAATTAATTATCATATAATTAATTATCATATAATTAATTATCATATAATTATCATATAATTAATTATCATATAATTAATTATCATATAATTAATTATCATATAATTAATTATCATATAATTATTTCTCACACTATTGACATTTATTGTACAGTAATATATATATACTCTGTTTTTGCTGATTCAATGTTAGCTCGCTCATATGTTCCATCTCCCCTCATCATATTCTCATTCCCCCTCCCATTAATAACATGACCTTCGCTCGACCGCTTCCTGTCCGACAGCCAATCATGATCAATGTACATGGCGCCGGGTGGGCTGCGCCTGAATAAAAGTCTTGTTTTACCCATCTCAGCCTCTCTGTCTACTGTGTCCGTGAGCAATGTATAGAACTTGTGAATAATAAAATGTCTTGTCTGCGTTTTTAGGGCGACACACAACAAAACATAAGGTGCTGTCCGATTAACTATGGCAATGCGTTGCGGTGACTGTACGATTTGTGAATAGATAAACCGCAGGCCGCAACATTTGCATAACCACCAAGACACATTGCAGACCGTAGCACCGTACAGCGACCCCAGCATTTGTGACCTAGGCATAAGTAACAGTTACTGGGGCAGCTCAGCGGGGTAGGGGCAATTCAGAAATCGTACGGTCACCGCAAGGCATAGGCATGGGCGTGAAGATATTTCACCATCCTGATATGACCCTAGATGTTGACAGGACGTACAACTCTAACAATCAACTGAAGATATTCAATATATAAAGATCAAAATCTCACCAAAAGTGACCGTGCGGCGTTGCGATTTTCCAAAGTCAAGATAACTCTGACTTAAGAAAAATGCAACACCTTCCGGCGAGCAAAACACCATACGGCGACGGTAACTCACCGTACGGTTACCGTACAGTCTGGCCGATGCGGAGACTTAGGGCCGCCACAGGCACGCCGTGATGCATTTGTGACCAAGGCATTAAAGATACCCAATCAGTGTTATTTGTTTATAAGTTGCACACTCCGTTAGTTTTGACAGGAATTTAATAGTATTCAGTTAATTAAAGTTGCATAGTCCGATGGTCTTGACTTTCTGCCATTTTTCTGAGATAAATATAGTAAATTGATTGTTATAATCTACCTTACTTTAGTTTGAAGTAACTTTTATTTTAAATGGCTAACTTTTGAGATATTTGAAGTGGAAACATGTCAAATTAATTTTGGCAAGCATGCCAAAACTCTGACACCATAGGATTTAGTAGTAACAGGTTCTATTAAATAGCCTCAGTATTCCCTTCTATATGGCGACAAATGCTTAATAAGTGCGTCAGTATCTAAATTAGATTTGTAGGATCAAATCTAGATAATTGTTTTGATTTTGACAATTAAATAATCTATCGGACTATGCAGCTTTAACCTACAGTCAGAGTCACTTTTATGATAATTGACTCACTTTCGAGTGCAAGCATGTATAATAATTTGTGCCTATACAGTAGTTGAAAATAAGTGCAACATACCATTGTTATGTTAACAAGTAAAAAAAGAGGGAGTTTTAACTTAAGGATGAAGACCCCAAACAAATGAGGAACGAGTAGGCTACACTAGGATCAGAGTTGGATATGTAGGATCAAATCTAGGTCGATACTTTGGTTTTGAAAATATGATTTCATAGGATTATACAACTTTAAATAACGTGTCGAGAGCATAAATATATATATAGTATATGTGTGTGTCTGAAACCTTTTGTCACTACAATTATAGATATGTATCTGGAAACATTTACCATAGCAATTTTTATTTTATTTTAAAGTATATACAGTAAAACCTCCCTAACCGACCACCTCCATAGATCGACCACTCTCTTATATCGATCGCTTTATTTGGCTCCCAACAATACCATTGAAACCATATTCTAGCTGCCTAAACCGACCACCACCCTAAATGGACCACTTAAAGTCAGTCCCAAGGTCGGTCAATTTAGCGAGGTTTTACTGTATATCTGAAAACCATTATAATAACAATTATATATATATATATATCAAACTAGAAATATATAATATTATATGTATATATAATATTAAACTAGATTTACACCTCATTGGTGACTGCTTAAAGTAGTTCAGTATTGAAACATTTCATTCGCAGTAGTAAATATGCAAGCAAGTGGGTAGTCAGCACACTCTTAACTGGATTATAGATTAGTCAAACTTATTATACAACCAGGTTGTCAACAGTAAGCATTGAGCAGGCGTGACTGGAGGAGGAACAGATAAGTGTTAAATCATCAGAATAGTTGGAAGCAGTTGATATTTAAAAAGAACATCAAATTAAGCCATGCATTATATTTATTAATATTATAGATCACTTTTCAACTGAGGATTTGAAGAGTTCAGGCGCAAAAAAAACCCCGACAAACGCCATTCAGCCGAAAGGAAACCATGACTACCAGATTTGAGTTAAAGCTGCCATCATTCTGATAATCAAATCCTCCAACACCCATGTTTTGTGTGCAGAATCTGACGCATCCCCTATATAATGCCCTACCCAATATGAAATTGACCGATTTTAACTGGAAGGCCTAACAACAAATTCGATTTGACAGAAAACATGTTTTCATTCAATCGTCCCCCAAAATTATATTTGTAAAGACACACAAGTAATATAGACCATTGCATTGGCTTAGTTTTTAAACATTGGAATATATTTCAAGGCAATTATTGCGATTAATTGTTAGACGAATTTTTGTTCACTTCAATGACAATATTTTGCAGCAAGATAAATGTTAGCCACATAAAACTAGGCAATTAGCTCGAGAAAGATGGCATTTAAAGTTGCATAGTCCGATTGTTTCCAGTATCAGCCATTTTATTTTCAGATAAATATTGTTATTGCTGATTATGTTCTACCTTACTTTAGTTCGAAATAACTTGTATTTTAAATGGCTACCCTTGGAGATGTTTGAAGTGAGAACATGTCAAATTTTGTCATGCACATAACAATTCTAACACCATAGGCATCAGCAGTAATAGGTTCCATTAAATTGATATAACATTCCCTTTGTGCAGCAACAAATGGTCAATGAGCGCACCAGTATCTAAGTTGGATATGTAGAATCAAACCGAGATAAGTGTTTTGCTTTTGAAAATTCTTTCATCGGACTATGCAGCTTTAACGAGAGCTGAATATGGTTGGTTGACCGTACGGCCGCGTGAGGGTAGCCCCTGTCACGCGCGCTCAGTCTTCCTCTGCTTCAGAAACCCCCGACTCCTGCCGAGCAGATCAACATGGGAAAGCAGTTACTCTTCTGGTTATTCACTATCTGAAACAGGCGGTTTCAGTGGGTTTTTTCCCCGCAAATTGGATCATGGATGAAAGTGATCTCCGGCAAAAAAAAAGAAGGGGGTAAAAAAAAGCTTAAATCTATAGTGAGGTTTTCTGTAAATAATGTTGCTCAAATAATAGCACATTAGCCAGGTAAGTATTATTATTATTAAAAGAACGGAAACCGACGGCGAATTTCCGTGAAGTCAGGTTTCATTCACACTACTCTTTTCGCACTGTCTTAGCTCCATTCCACTGTTCTGTCAGACCATCCTTGAAGAGCATTCCACTATCCTTGTGATTATTATCACCCATGCCGGCAGTTCCCTTTTTCTTGTTTGGATTTTATATCCTAGCAATGTCTAAGGTCATATAAGAATGGGATTCGGACTGCCCAATTGCTGTCATATATATCCATAGCACTTTGTAAATATAACAAATCACGGGAATCCGGTAAAATCGCGGAGATCTTTCATCCCTGAGGTTGTAATCGCAACAACGTCAAGTTGATCTTATTCTACTCTCACTGCAGCTGCTACGTGCGTGGAAGTTATTTGGCAGGAGGTACGGAGTTAGATTCCCATTACTTCTACTTCCAAATTAAAATCCCCCAAACCTTGTTCGTCTACGTAGGGTTCACCAGCTACGATACATCCACTCTATAAGGCTGGGATTGGACCAATAACCCAAAATAAAGGAAACCATTAGGTTATCAAATTGTTTTTAAAAATCCCCCCAAAATATTCAAACGGAACAGAAATAGGAAAATTCGGTGCTCTTAACTACCAGTTCCAAGAAACCAGTTTCTTGCAATGAACTTCATCCATAGTGCGGAAACTGATTAAACAAAACATAATAACACATTAAAGAAACTAACTAAATATGGTGAACAGAACATGCTAATTTAGCGCTGAACCTGACATGGAACTAACTACAAGAAGCTCTACTTACGAACCTTGTTCTACGACTAGAACTGACCCGCGTGTTAAGCCCGCAATCTACGGTGCACCCTACTTAATTAAGGAGGGGTCGAAGTGAGGGAGTTAACAGGTGGGTTAGTGTGCACTGCATGTAGCAGGATTTCTGTACAGTCAATGAGCATCGCCAACCTTTCTCCGCTAGAGCAGGCAACACAATTAAGACACATAATCAACAATGGACACGTACAATAATATTAAAGCCCAATATATTTGTTAATCTCAGTCAAAACGAATGTAATATATATTTATACACATCTCTCTCTCTCTATATATAAATATATATATAATGGATTATGTGTATATAAAGCATAAAGGAGGAATGAGGGCTTAGTCCCGACGAGGTAGTTCCAATAATGCTACCAGGATTATTCACTGCGCTACTAGCGCCGGTGGCGCCATCTCAGGCGCCTATATAAGCGTCTCTCCAACATCGTTTTGATTAACTAGGATAGATTTACATTGTGAACAATTGATCTTCCCCACTCCACCGTTCCTTGCCCTGTCCTAGTAATGCTGAGCGCCAGGCAAGGCATACCAGTTTTGTAAGTGTTAGTTTGACTTGGCTAAAAAAAGAGTTAAGGCTATGACCTCACACTTAGGAAGCGAGTGTTCTACTCATTCGGCCATTATGTCCCGAATACGTTGTCAATTATTTAAAATATTCCGAGGAAGGGATTCTAAATAAGACCAATGTTGCAAAATGATGCTATTTGTTCCCTCCGGACTAGACAAAGACTGAAAAGTTAGTTGTTCCAGAAAGTTAGACAAGGACTTCCATGACCCGATAACAGCTCAATCTCACAATGTTATCCAGACCTAAACTATTCGCTACAGTATCTGCTTGCAAAGCAAGTACTGTTGATTAGAGTTAGGTTTAGTTTGTGCCAAACACAAATTCGGGTAATTACGATTACAGCAAATGTCACATGACATGGATACATCTTACACAGTTAGGTTATGCCTCATGAAGCTTACCTTAAGGTATTGAATATTAACACTAACGCAATAACACATGTGGACCGAATATACTTGAGATAACCAACCAAACCCATGATATCGTACTTAAACAAAAGTATCGTCCAGAAACTGATTCGCGCGCCCCCCCCCCCACCCCCCTCCAAATAAAATATATACAAAGAGTTAAAAACTATGGGGTTTGTTAAAAGCTCTGTGTCGGTATTTATCCGTTCCTGTTATTGCAATCAAGAGCTTTCCTGTGTTTTGCCAGGTACTAAGGTGAGTTGTAGACAATTATGGGACATTGCCATTGTTTTTTCTTAAGGAAAAAAGTGGTTTAGAGAGTATACAAGTTGTTTACCCGTCCTATATCCTTTGTTGCTTCTCCCGCCTCTGACTTCGGTCTCTTTGCGGATTTAACACCTTTCACGCCTTTCTTTTCTTTAGGGATGGGAAGTGAGTCCCATTTCGTCTTGATTACATCGTAGACGCGCAGGTCAGCCCAGGCAGTGGCGATATCAACGGGGTTATTACCTGGAACACACAGCGGGGCCCAGTTAGGAAACTGAGTTTGAGTTTCATTTACCCACAACCATATAGTAAAGTAACTAACATTAAATTAAAGTTCATATTTATACAAAATAACAAATCGGATTAGTTTTACCTAGAATCAGATGTCCCTGTATGTGTACATATCTGTAAGTATTTCACATGCATATGTACATATGGCCACAAGACAAGTGATGTCAAAGTTTCATAATAGTGATTCCATGAATAGCCATTGTCCACTTTGTTCCCATTTTAGGAGACATTCACCGCTGTCATTTTCATACTTATATATATAATCCATTGTTAAAATAAATCAGCAATTTATACCGACCCACCCACTGGGGAGGCTAAGGACTAACCCGTGTATATATACACATAAACAATACTCCTACTCATAGAGGTGGAAAATGAAACCACCAAAATCCAGCAAACAGAAACGGAAATAGCACTGTATGGGCGCCACCATTTGTATACTCGTATTCAACCAAAATCCAGCAAACGGAAATGGAAATATCTTGTCGAGCTTTGCTACACAGCAAACAGGGTGGACGACAGCGATTGGTTAATAATATCCTATGGGCTTAATACCTTGACGGCGCTCCGCCTCAGAGTAGCGGACGCCGAATCGAGGAACAACTACACTGGTCCCGCACTACAGATCTTCCATATATGGAGCGATGACATCACTGGGACCAGTGTACGTGTTCCTCCACACTACTCTGCAGCGAGGCTGTCAAGGTATTAAGTCCATAGGCCCAATTTACGCTATTCGGGGTCAGCGATTGGTTAATAATATATCAAAACAAATGCCCGCTGCCATAGAATTTGCCGATACGTGCAGTACAAAACTTTGACTTTAATCAAAATTAAAAGAAATAAAGAATAACTTGGCATAAACATGGATGCACAAATGCAATATTAATAGTTTATTCCACGGAAACGATGGCCGTATTCGATTATCATTACTGCGACTCGGGTCACCTGAGTTGCTAGAATTTCAAATCGAACACCGCGAGTGGAGCAAAAAAATACACATGCAATCATAAAATACTTTGCTGTAGTTATATAAGGGGGTCGGTCCTAAGCATTGTTTATTCATATTATTTTACATAGAATCAGATATGTCCCTGCATGTATACATATTTTTATATGCAAGCATTTTACATGCATATAAACACATGTCAACAAGACAAGTAATGTCAAAAGTACATAAAATAGTGATTACATGAATCAGCCTTTGTTCAATTTGTTCCTATTTTAGGATTCATTCGTCACTGTGATTCGGACAGAGGAAGCCCGAGTCTGGTGTGGGAGAAGAGGGGGGGGGGCTTTATTCAAATACAACAATATAAAGGATACAAAGGTTTAATTTAAAGGTTAAATGTTTAAATGTAGTTTGAGGTGTGGGTTCAGTCCATCTGCTCAATGTCAGCTGATGGTAGAGTGAGGACCTAGGAGCCGACGCCCATGAAGTGGCGTGTAATAAAGAGGGTGGGCGTGGTAAAACAATCCGCTTTGAAATCAGAGCCCGAATGCGGGTCAAGCGGTGTAAGCGGAGGAGGGGGGGGGGGGAGGGCGCATGTGCCACTTAGTGATGTGAGTGTCTCAGGCTTCCTCCGCTGGATCAACCACAATTAGAAATTATGGGCCGATTCAGACAGAGGAAGCCTGAGACTGGTCTGGGAGATGTTTATTGAAATACAACAATATAAAGGATACAAAGGTCTAATTTAAAGGTTAAATGTTTAAATGTCATTTGAGGTGTGGGTTCAGTCCACCTGCTCAATGTCAGCTGATGGTAGAGTGAGGACCTGGAAGCCCGAGGAGGTAGGCCCGGGAGCCAACCCAAAGCACAATGCCAAGGTTCTTGGGGTGTCCGTGGGCACGACCTTGGGAACGTACGCGTACACTGCATCGGACTCCCAGGTCCCCTGGGCCATAATGGTGGAGAGGTCCACCCCCCTGGAGGAGCAGGCTTGGGCAGCGCCCCTTCGATGACCGTGGAGGGTGTACCTGGCAGCCTCTGGGATGCCAGCGGCCTCGAGGGCAGGGGGGGGGGGTGACGTCGTGGGCGGTTAGAGGTGTTCCTCCGCGGGCGAGGAACGCAGGGGCGTAGCCCGGCGCAGGCACCAGGGACACAGCCCTCTCCCACACGTGGACAGGGCACATGGGCGATCCGGGAAGCACGGGGACGAAGAGCGACACCACCTGCGCGGGGGTGCGGATGGTCTTGGATGAAGAGATCCGGATGCGGAGGCCTCCCGTCATCGCGAGACGTCATCGCGGCGCAGTGTGTGTAGGCCTCCCCAGAGGGCGTGGGAGGGCGACAGCAGGTTGGACTGCCATTTGAACGTGAAGTACGCGATGACGAATGCCGCCCAAGGGGCGACCCCGGGTGCCCCCGGTAGCGCATGTGGGCGTAGATTCCAGGAATCATCTCGAGGGGTGATGGCAAGGGCCCTCCCCACTGGGACGGCGAAGAGTTTCTCGCCGCCCTTCCTGACCCACTCCGTGAACGGGGCATCGAAGGGGGTGACGTCCCCACCCACCTCCCGAACCCAGGATCGGGCCCCGGAGAGGGCTTTTGCGACCGACGCTGGGGAGGGAAGCTCGCAGTGAAGGTGGGCGATGAAGGTGGGTGATGAAGTGGCCCAATACAGGGCGAGGGCCAGATGGTCAATGCCCCGCTCGAGCATGAACTCCAGGTACCTCCTCGCATGGCGATCATGGTTGCAACAGGTCAGCGGGGCAAGGGCGGCACGGTGGAGGGTCATGAGGTGCTCGTGGGCCCGCTGGTCGTAGTCTGGGGAAGAGAATTACAGGTCATGGGTAAATATGTTCGGGGAGTGCGTGGCCCTTATGCATGCGATCCCCCTTATGCGGCACTGTTCACGAACGGTATCAAGGGCGACATGGGAGTAATGTGCATGGATGAGAGCATCCGCGAGGACCAGCTCGATCCCCGGCTTGTGGTGGACTGTAATGGTGAAAGAGCCGAGCGCCAGGATGAGCCATATCTCACAGGCGCCGAGGGTGGGGTCCGAGGCCGTGTTGTCGGTGTTGACGATGATCCACCCGCAGGCTCCGGTCTGAGGATCTGTACCGCCAGGACAAGGTTCACGGCCTCGAGCTTGTGAATGGTCAGGTATGTGGCGATCATCACCTCGTCATAGGCCTCGGAGAAACACTGGTCCAGGAGAAGGCGCCCCCGGCGTTTAGGCAGGAGTCGTATTCGATTACCCAATGGGGGCACAGAGGGGGCGGGAGGAGACAAAGACACCTTTTCCCCTGGCCGTGAAGTCGCAGAACCAACGGACGTCGCGCTTAAGGTCAAGGTCCACGGCGGCAGGGCTGGCCGCAAGCTGCGGAGGATGCGGCATATGAATTTCCTGGTCGCTGGCACGCAGGTACTTATATGGGTGAGGCGGCCCACAAGCCTCTGAAGGGCCTTCCTCGTGAGGGTCAGCTGCGCGAACCAGCGCTCGCAGTCGCCGATGACCTCCTCGAGTTTCCGGTGGGGAATGTAGAGGACCAGAGCCTCCATGTCGAGCTCTATCCCCAGCCAGATCAGCCTCACGGTTGGGGGCGAGGGCCAGCCCGAGCGCGGCACAGATCTCGCAGAGGGCATCGAAGGTGGCATCGCTTCAGGACATGTACCGACATGTGACAGTGCACTTATGGTGACTTTTATAGTGCTGCCCCACTGGGAGAGCAGGCCATTGGCACGTACTATGACCCAATATCCCACAGTCACATCATCCTGATATTGCGCTAACCAGTCATTGTCCTATCCTATTAATGCCGAGCATCAGGCTAGGTAGCGACAAGTATATGTCATCGGTTTGACTCGGCTGGGATTTGAACTTAGCAATACAAAGAACAGGCACTACACAGAGAAAGTAGACACAGAAGCAAGAAATAAAAAGCAAAATAATATCCATACAGGTAAAATACATAAATACCAATCTAGAATCTGCAGCGAGTGCTAATATAGAGTAGAAGTGTAGAGAGAGGCCCGAATTGCCCATCAGCACTGGTCAGTGGCCTAGCTTTCATATACGCAGCTGCATACCACCTGAGGTTACAAATTAAAAACATATATATACCCTATATGTCCCAATAGAAGCATGCTACCCAATAGAAGCACACCCCCCATTTCAAGATTGAAAGCACGCACAAATTTATGATCATATTCAGACTGAATGCACATAAAATAATACAATCCCACTTTATTTCAGAGGCATGACAAAAACAAATCCATGAAATTCTTTAACTTTGAATAGACGCACATCCACGAATCTGCACTCAAGCAGTGCGTGTGGGACATATATGGTATGATGTTTCATAGCGTTTTATTCCAATAGCATTTTATTCCATCTGCGTACCACCCGAAACTCCTAAGCTATGGTCCTGATCACAAACCATATATATATATATATATTTATATATATATGTATATATATATATATAAACATATATATACACATGTATATATATATATACACACACACACCCGTCGGCTTATCCAACAAATCTGACCCAATACCCACTTCACTTTATTCAACACCAGTATCACCTTTCCTTATATACGCACCTTTCTTGTTCTCGATTTGAAGCTTGGCCCCTTTGTTGATCAGGTACTGGACCACTTCGAGCCGTGAGCTCTCGATGGCTCTCATGATGGGTGTGGCCCCGTTGACCGTCACTGCCTCGAGGTGAGCCCCTTTATCCAGCAGCAACTCGACGATGTCCTTGCTGCCAGCGTGACACGCAAAGTGCAGCGGGGTCCACTTGAAACTGTCCTCCGAGTTCACAGAGGCACTGCACAGCAACGGGTCATCATATCAGCTTATAACTCAGTTCAGAGATTACAAACGATAAGCGTGTCCTTTATACAACCCATGGATAATAAATACAAGCAAACCAGGCTTTTTTTCTATGGTGTTTTAATTTTAATTATACATATAATTAAAATCATATATACACATATTTATATATAATTAAAATGTATATATATATTACATGTACGTGTATATAATTAAAATTATATCTATATATATGGTGGGTTTTTCTATAATTTCTTGTTATATATATAGTTTTTTAAACAGAGAAACGGTTATATGGTAATCTATAGAGTGTATTAAGGTCTATTCTGGTCGTGACCGACTTTGTTCTGATTTTGTTTGTTTTATTTTTGTTGTTGTTCTGGTTATTTCTGTTCTGGTATGTAATCTTTTGTTGCAGTCTGGTCTTCTTTTTAATCTGTTTTGTTTTGGTGTGACCTGATTGTGTGTGTTCTCTTCTGATATGGTATGTTCTATTCTTGAGTGGTTTGTTCTGTTCCGGAGTGGCCTTATGGGTTTGTTTTATGTGTCTATGGTCTGTTTTGTGCCAGTATATTCTAACGTTCTGGTGTATGTGTCCTCATGCCGTTCTCGCTCAGTTCTTATTCGGCGCCATTCCATAGCACAAGGTAATCTATGGTTCAACTTTGTTAAATATATAGATAACCTGTGTGAATGTGGAGATAAGTGTGTGCATGTTATAATATAGCAGAGTGTGCATGTTATAATATAGCAGAGTGTGCATGTTATATATAGCAGAGTCGGTGAACTGTTTCAAGTCCCGACTGGATGCATACTGGTCAAGCATTACATATATCTTGGAGCCAGTGACAGTTGCTACGATACACCACATCTGAAGAACTGTCTCCATTTCTATTAATTAAGAGCGACTGACAGGTCCAAGGCCTATTATAGCTCTATCCTATTGATTGATTGATACACACATACATGTATTTATGTAGCTATGCGTGTACCTATGTAGATATATGCTGATGCATGCATTTAGTTATTATGTACGTATATATAACATATATATAATACAGATGCGTGTATGTAATTTTAATTATGATTTGGATCCTACAGAAACGGTTTATACTAGTTACAATTAGAATTCTTAGGTTGGCGCTACATCACAAACATAAGCAAGTCTGTATGTCTGTATGTCTGTATGTATGTATGTATGTATGTATATATACACACTTATAATAATATGCATATCTATATATGGTCCTTATGATACATACATATATAAAACCGCCTGTGTATATTATAAATGTCTGTGTCTATCACAGTAATACGCGTGTCTCCTACGTATGATTGTAATGTAACTCCAATCTAAGAATGTCTAATTGTAACTAATATAAACCTTTTCTGTACGATTAGGACTCTACCGTGAGGCACGGACAAACTAGCACCTTCCAAGCCATGAATATCACATGCAACTCACCCATGCTTTATCAAATACGACGCTATCTTAATATTGCTGTAAGCACATGCGACCATTAACGGTGTCTTGAAGTACTTATCCCTCACATCGACATGCCCATTCATCTCCAACACGTCATTGAGCGAGTACATGTCGCCCTGTCTGACGGCGTCATTGATGTTGACGTAGGACTTCTCCGGGCTGTCCAGGTACCAGTCCGAGTCGTCGTGCAATGGGTTCTTCGGGGGTCGGTCCCGGTCAAACCGAGCGACGTCCGTAAAGTTGATGTGCTTCGGAATGAACACATCGGGTGGTCCGCCGTCAATCGCCCGCGGTCCATCTGCCTGTGTACAAATGGGCATTGGGATCTTCGTTTTGCCCTTCCTACCTCTCTTACCCCCCTTGCCCTTCTTCTTCTTCCCCTCAAACGCACTCAGCAGGTTCGCTTTGTTGATGTACTTCTTGCCGGTGAGAAATTCGTTGTAGTCGACAAAGTTCCTCTCCCTCTCGTTCACACGCACAATTCTCCTGAGTTCGTCGCCTTCGGGCATCGGTGCGCCTGAATTTTTCAGCACCTCGACAAACTCGTCACTGTTAATTATGCCGACCAGGTCGACGTCCAACTTCTGGAAGGTGTCCAAGAGCTGGGCGCTTCGCTCCGTGCAAAAGTCATACATGTGGGTCGTCACGATATCACCGGCCTTGGCCGTCTTGGCGAAAGCCTTCTCCGCTTTCCGAAGCTCCTTTGCAGTGTCCTTGTGGCCAAGCTCCTTGGCGATCACTTTGGCGGCAAGGCCTTCTTTGTTCTTCGGCTTCGGGTTGCAACCTGGGAAGAGCAATGTGAGCAGAGGATTGCCATTCCATTAATATGAGTTAATAGTGTTATTGTCAGGTTAGTTGCGGTGAAGTTAAAGCATGAGTTAATAGTGTTATTGTCAGGTTAGTTGCGGTGAAGTTAAAGCATGAGTTAATAGTGTTATTGTCAGGTTAGTTGCGGTGAAGTTAAAGCATGAGTTAATAGTGTTATTGTCAGGTTAGTTGCGGTGAAGTTAAAGCATGAGTTAATAGTGTTATTGTCAGGTTAGTTGCGGTGAAGTTAAAGCATGAGTTAATAGTGTTATTGTCAGGTTAGTTGCGGTGAAGTTAAAGCATGAGTTAATAGTGTTATTGTCAGGTTAGTTGCGGTGAAGTTAAAGCATGAGTTAATAGTGTTATTGTCAGGTTAGTTGCGGTGAAGTTAAAGCATGAGTTAATAGTGTTATTGTCAGGTTAGTTGCGGTGAAGTTAAAGCATGAGTTAATAGTGTACTCATTTCACTTACATGACATTGGTTGGTTTTTTAAAATGTTAATTTCTTCCTTTAAAGTTGCATAGTCTGATAAAAGCATCAAATTTTCGAAAGCAAAAAATTATCTAGATTACCAACATATCCAACTTACATAGTGGTACAGTTGTAATTATGTGTTACTACATAGAAGGATGTATTATGTCAATTTATTATAACCTATTATTGCTGAAGTTTGTGGGGTCAGAGTTTTGACAACCACACCAAAATTAATTTAGCATGTTTACACTTCAAATATCTCTGAAGTTAGTCATCTTAAATCAAAGTTACTTCAACATAGATTATAACGATCAATATACTATATTTATCTCAGAAAACGACAGAAACTCAAAACCATCTGACTATGCAACTTTAATAACTCTATCGTTCCTAAAAATGACATTGGAGTTTATTTAACTTATTCATCAATATTTCTCAGTGCACCAGCTACCGCGATTGCGGAACATGGTGACCGTTGCGAGTACACATTACATATTCAGCAGAGCATTCTGAACTCAAAAAGAGCTCTGCAACACTGACTCGGGGCACCGTCCACTACCAACTGCACGATCAAAATAATCGGCAACGATTTGTGGAGTTATTATTATGTCACTCCCACATCTCCGGAACCGCTCAAAGGGTTCTTTCAAAAACAAACAAAATAAAAACACACCCTAGATGTAGGGTCAAATAAATACACAGACAGTGTTTCTTTCTGTCTGTCTCAAATTCCTTCCTGCACATGATTTAATATGGCAGTTTTTCTTTCTCACTACCAACTAAGATTAAGGGGTCCCTCTTTATTCCGCATCTTGACCACCTCATGATGAAATTCAGCAGCGTTACTAGCACTTCTACTATTGTGAAGAATGCATCAATATGCAGAGAGGGGAGCGTAATTACTTAAATTAACATATGCATAAGTGATATGAGAAGAAATAGCGCTAATATATAGAACCAGTTATGGATGTCTGGGGGGATCGTTCAGTTCACGAAAATCAATGTCTAAGTACGACCTAGTCCAGAACGGCATTGATTACTTTCCATAGAACATATAACCATGATTTGGTGAAAACAGACGACGAACAGATAGTGAATGGCACCGAGTGAGTCAAACCACTAATGTCCATCAATGCGGTTCAATATACCGCCGGGACGCGCTAAATGTTAGCTGATTCTCGGCGTGTATTGATTACAGATGTTTTAATCAATAATGCAGGCCGGGTGCCAGCGAAAGAACACCACCGGTTAGAACGCGTCAATAATGCAGGCTCTGCACGCCAGGTGGCGGGTCGGGCCGGCCGCATGGTGACGTTGTACTAGGAGTAGCAGTCAACCAGTCCAAACATAACAAATGTTGGCACCTCTTTTCAAATGAACAATAGCTCAGCATAATTCTTTAGATTATTATTCACAAGTTATAATTATTCTTTAACTCAAAAGGAGTACCTACTGTAGTTTTGATGAAGACAGGTGTTTTTACCTGTGTATAGCTAATAAGCAGATTGAATTTTGCTTCAACTATAACCTGTTTCTACGATGAGCTGCCTGCTGCCAAGACTTTGCTCAAGCCGCGTTAGGTTAGATTTCCCATGTGTGAGACGCGTGCACTGCTAGATACACACGTCCTTTTATGTGTGTGGGCAACAGCTGCCTTTTGTGCTGAGTAAAAGCACAGTGGTGATGTTCACTTAAATATTTATTTTCTAACCTAATTAAAAATATGTTCACGTAACAGCTATCACATGTTTTATCAACACCATTGTTACACACCCTGCATGCATTTTATGTATGAGAATATTTGTGTGGTACAATATAATGTGGGAAGTGGGAAGTGCATGCTAGTTAAGTAACGACTGGTTCATCGGTGTCTAATCAAACATCTATATGTGCACAGTTCTAAAAAAATTCTAAACCCTAATTGTGATTCAAACACACATTAACGCTAGCATGTAAACCAGGATGCACCTCCATATTACATGTAGTATGACTCGCCCCAGTTTCATTACAAGTAGATACTCAGCCAATATCCAAACACGCACCATCTGGCGCGTGATTATGGCTGACGTGCTGAAATGACGATATTACTACTCCCTGACGTTAGTGTGCCTTGTTACCTTCGATTGCCTAATGGGTGATGTGTAGGTGGGTGGATGCAGTGACGTAGGCTAGAGGGGGGGGGGGGAGGGGCGGCGGCCAGAGGGAACCCCCTCCCCCCATGAGCATATTCTTCAAAAGTGGCACCTTTTCAAGAATTGCTTTAAACCTATTTAGTTCCCTGATGCAATAAAATCATATCTTCCTTGTGTTCTGGTTTTAAATACAAAATAACAATTAGGTACTTCCGTTAAAACTATATGTTTCTTGTGTTTTGATGTTAAATGCAAAATAAAAATGTATAATGAATTTTTAATTACTTGGTACATGTTGTGCTGCCTTTTTTATGTGCTCGCAAACCATAATTTTAGAACCTGGCTTGGCTACGCCCCTGGGTGTATGGATGTGGTGGGGTTGTTCCAAATTCCACCCTAACTTTAGAACCTTGCTACGTCACTGGGTGGATGGGTGTGTGAGTGTGGTGGAGTGGATCCAAACGGTCTAACATATACAATGCACACATCATGCACCGTTTTAATACCAATACTGTATATTAAACTGTTGTGTAAAAGTGCGATTCAAATTGTGCCAGTTTTACCCGCTCCGTCCTCTTCTACTGAAACCGTACAACATAATGATCAAAATTTTAAAATAATTTCCGAAAACAACAATATATATACGTAGTTAGTTTCTATAGGACCATTAAAATGGTTTGCTCAAATCAGAACTAAAGCTACATAGAACATTTCCGTAGACATCGAGCTATATATTCAGTTGACGTATTCATCAATAATGTAGCTACCATCAAAGCACATCATATCAAGGTGTGGTAAGTCACCAAAATGGGAGTAAATATAATATTTAACAGCAACAACCACTAAATCTAGGGTAAACCTATGGGATGAGAATTCAAACAGTGTTGTTCAAACTAGGACAGTGCTACATATCAAACAGTAGCAGTCCAAAATCCTAACCGTGGTGGTAATTACAGGCGATTGTGTCTATTCTAACACGACAATTCGCAACAAAATTATTTTGTTCTTTTTATCAAACAGGACTGAGTGGTCGAATCAGTAAGACGCTGGCTGGTTTGCAATGTGGGATATCGTGAGTTCGAACCCCACCACAGTCAAACCAATGACTTTCAAAATTGATACTGCTTGTGGCTACCTAATCTGTCGTGCAGTACTAATAGAATGATGCAAAAGTTAGTTTTCTCAGTATCAGGATACTGTGACTGAGCAAAATATCGGATCATGGTGCCGGAAGCCTCGTCTCCCAGTGAGCTTTATGAAGTCGCCATGAATGCACACTGTTACAAGTCGGTATTTGTCCTGATATGACATTATATGTTGATAACATATGACGCCCCAACAAATAAACATCTATATATACATTGAGGGGGGGGGGGTTCGTTTGGAATTTCACAGCATTTAAAATTTAAAAAACACTAAGATTTCATCGTAATGAAAAACTAAGTGAACAGACTGAATGCAGATTCATCTCTGAAACCATAATATAGTTTTGAGGTAGTCTTATATTACTTTTTAAAATAGAAATGATTTTTGTATATTTTTTGTTTAGAGGGATCAGGTGTATCTGTGATTGTTCTAAGTCTAAGAAGGAAAGAAGTGGTGTGGGGACAGCGGTGTATTGGTGAAAGTGCCACTTGCTACACATATTCATTTATAACACATGGTGATTGTATGGTGCCTAGATAAAGCCACACAATTATTTTTTTCCACTTGGGTGTCAGTATTCGTTGCTACGCGTGTGTATTAAACTGTCGTTGAAATAGTACTCAGTGTGTATGTGTACCAGGCAATGTAGTGCCTACAGGTGTTTGTTTACCTTGTATGGTTTTTTTCCTTATTCGCTCTTGCTTGACTAAGGAGATACGGAGGAAACGTGGTTATAAAATAAACAATTATTGCCTAATATGTTATATTAAACCGATGTAACATCGATAAACTTTGAAATGCCTAAGCATCATGCATCGCACGAATGTCACTATAGGACCGCGCTACAAGCCCTAGTTGAACATTGAATAATCGCTCTCGGCTCAGGTCCGATATTATTGCAATTATATCGTACAAAGGCACAAAGAAGAATATACTTTTTACCGCACCTTCTTCAAGCTGAAATTCAAGGCTTATTGAAATTGTTAATACAAAAATCATTGAATACGTGTTCAAATAATCGAAAGATGCAATAAATTATTCACATGACACATACGTTATATTTAAAAGAACAACAACAAAAAAGGATTAAAGTTGCATACTCCGATGGCTTTTGATTTGACCCCCCTTTACTTTTATATGAATAGATCAGGTTGACAATTATAACCCACCATTCATTAGTCTGGAATAACTTTGATGAAGAATGGCTAACTTTGGACCAAATTGAACTAGGAGAACCCAAAATAATTTTGACAAGCTTGCCAAAACTCCTGTAACTACGTCGCAGATCTCTATCTTGCCACCACTATGTAATGTAGGCTGACCTACTAATGTAGATAGCCTCCTAGAACCTGTCGGAGCTACACATGGTACATAGATTCAGGGCAGGGCAAATGAAGTCACAAGATTGATTGAATTTGTTAGTGGTGTCCCTGCTTAATAGCTTTCTCAAAGTAGGCGACTAAGAGAATGATATTATAAATTCACTGATTATTCTTCATATGCTGTCTCAAATCATTAGTTAATACACCAGTATCTAAGTTGCAGGTTTATGATCAAATGTAGGTAAGTAAGTGTTTTGATTTTGACAAAATTACATTTAATCGGATCGTGCAACTTTAAGAAGAAAAGAAAGACGGAGGAGAACTATATTGATAGGTTGGATGATGAGGTGCCCCGGTGTCGGCAGCAAAAACCATATTCACGGGGGGAAAAACGAAAGAAAGACAAAAAGAAAGAAAGAAAAGAAAAAGAAAGAACGAAAGAAAGAAAGAAAGAAAGAAAGAAAGAAAGAAAGAAAGAAAGAAAGAAAGAAAGAAAGAAAGAAAGAAAGAAAGGGGGGGACAAAGCCCCATTAATTACCTCGTTGGCTGAGGAACTTGCAGCATAGTGTATGTCCGTTCATAGCAGCCAGATGTATTGGAGTGTTGCCTTGGTCGTCGACTTGATCGAAATTGGCTTCGTGCGCTGCGAGTGCCATCAACACGTCCAAGAAGCCTCCCTTGGCAGCCTCGTGCGCCGCATGTACCTTGGTCCTTAACATCAGTTGGTTCACATCCACGCCACGCTCCAAAAGGGCGTGCACCACCTTAACGCTACCGCTCGTACACGCACTCATCAAGGCAGTCCGGTTTGTTTTCTGTGTGACAATTAAAGTGTTATAGGAAAATAACTCAGTGTCTTAGTAGTCGTCCTCACCACTTTCCATACATTCAGGTACTGTACATAATTTATTTGCAACTCAGTTCGCGTGCATTAGGTGGAAGAATGGTAATCGAGTGCCTTACGAATCTTAATTAGCGATCGATGAAGAATAACATTTTCAAAACCAAAATAATTATCTAGATTTGATTCTACATATCCAACTTAGATACTAATGCAATAATTAAGCAGTTTTTGTGACATAGAAGGGAATACTGAACTAATTGAATAGAACCTGTTATTGCAGAAGCATAGGGTGTCTGAGTTTTGGCATGCTTGCCAAATTAATTTGACATGTTTGCACTTCAAATATCTAAAATGTTAGCCATTTAAAATAAAAGTTACTTGAAACTAAAGTAAAGTAGATCACAGCGATGAATTTAATATCTTTTTTTTTTTTTTAATACAGAAACTCAAAACCATCAGACTATGCAACTGTAAATACTGTTTTATCAATAGCCCTTTGTGCTAATCAGGGCCAGATGAGAAGGCTGAATCTTTAAGAGAAACTAGCTTCCTGTAAGGCAGGTTGTGGGTTAGAACCCTGACCGAGTCAAACCAATGAATAACAGTATTGATAGCATAGTGCTCGGCATTAATATGATAAGGAAAAGACTGGTTTGTTCAAAATCAGGATAATATGATTCATTGAGATATCTGGCATGATTGCAGTGGCCTAGTCTTCCAGTGGGGCAGCACTATAAGTATAACAGCAACATGAGTGCACACTGTACAAATCAATACCCACCCATATTTGTCCTTGATGTTGCCTAGGTTGTAAAACCCAAACAAATAGCTAATCATCAATATACACAATTATTTGGCATTGTTCCGAGGATAAAAAACCAGCTGAGCCAAACCCAAGACTAACACTGGTCTTCCAGCCATGTCTAACTTCAGTCATTTACACTATTTAATTACAAGAACAATTCTAAGATAATAAAACATTGTTATTATATTCAGTTAATTTAAGTGGTTGGGGTGTATATAGATCATGCATTCAGTGTATGCATATATATGTAGATGGCGTTTTAGGTAGTTCGCTTTGCAGGGTTATGTGAGTACAGTCTGGGTTTTGGTATAATTCAAATTTTGCTAACTAAATGGTTGTGATGTATCTAGTTTGTAGCAAGGATTCAGTGTGTGCATTATGGTACGGTATGGATTGAGGTAAAATGTTATGGGATGTATCAGACGATTTGAATGGTTAAAATGAGTAGAATGGATATGTGTAGAGTTATTAGTACAGTGGTGCTCATTGTTAGTGCATATGTGCAGTTGTTTGACATGTAGGCGAGGGTGGGATGATGTGATGGTTAACTACTGTTCTTAAATGCATCAATTTATTAAATAGTCAGTAGCTATATTTAGTCGCTGGTTTGGTAGTTTGGATTAATCTTTGGTGATAACTTGCTAGTAGTTTGAGTGTTGGATTTAGGTGGTGGTCAATTGTTCTTGGATCAAGGCCTTGACGTTGGTGGGAAGATGGTGGTTGGGGTATTGAGGGTAGAGTTTGGGTGTCCATTCATTACAGTGCCTGAGCCAAAGCCTACCCAGTTAAGTAGATTCTGCGTGAGGATATATGATATCACATTAATTTATTATTGGTAGGACGGCCGAGTTGCATAGCAGGATTGCAATATTTTCACAAGTCTGATATCTCATATCTTCAATTCTATGACAGGTTAGGGTCTCTTCTTAGTTTGGTTCTATATGTTACATATTCAATTTTTACTGTGTTCAGTGACATGGAAAGATAGGACTGATTGGCTCAGTAGCATGATAAATGTGACTGAACGTGACATTTTGGACATGGTATTACCAGCACAGTATCCCAGTGGAGCAGTACTATAAAGCTACAATGAGTTCACACCGTCACAAGTCAGTATCCGTCGTACTATGATCTCAGACATGGATAGGGTACTAAACCCTAATAAACCCACGCAAATATAAGTGACTAGAAATTACACTCGACGTACAAAAGAAAACAAATCGCTTATAATTGATGGACCCTCCCTCCCACCATTTTGTTAGGTACCTTGATGTCGCTCTGTGGCAATACTTACAGCGCTTCTGCTATTGGGATCGGCTCCTTTCTGCAGGGATTTGAGACACAGTTCCTCGTTCTCGATTGCAGTCTCACACGCAAATTGGAAAACAGGCTCGCCATCTTTAGATATGTTATTCACATCAGCACCATATGCCAGAACGATGTTGGTACACTTCCGATGTCGTTGCGTCGGTGAGATACAGTAAAATAATATACCTGCAAAGCAATTGGAAAAAGTCTAGCATGTAAAGTGTGGCTACGGGAAACCAACAGTTCAAATCTATATCCCATGTACAAACAAATAGCACTCGCCATCCAGCTTATTTTACCATACCAAAGACTTGATTTATAGTAATAAGGTGGGCGCTTTATTAACCATAAATGTTTCATCTGTGTGGATATGCATTCCTACTATGATTAATTTATATAAGGCGGTGAAAATAGAACCAGCCCCTCTCCCGTAGACTCCTTGCCTCATGTTCCTAGGTTGCGTGCCAACAGTGTTTAACCGGTTGTTAGGGCTCATCAATTATGTATCCGTTACATCGATCTGCATGAGCACTTTTGAAGGGTTAGTGTGCATAATGTAATTGCATGGACTTAACTATTAAAATTCAACCTCTTATCTATATATATATATATATATATATATATAAATATATATATATAGTATAGTTATACGAGTCTTACCTGGGTACATCCAGCAATCTTTTAGGAACTTTATAGGATAAAAAATGATCTCAGTATTATATGGATACTTTAGCGTTTTCGTTTGGCACCAGCGAAACGTGATAGTCGTGGTAGGGTAGGGTGGGCTGATATTTCATCATCCATCCACCGACCACCTGTTGCCTGTTGGTCTCTGTGAGCCCTACATCCTTCTAGTGAAGCGTCTGTTGTAACTGTAGTGTTGGGCTCTCCCATTCTAATGGGGTTGGGCGAATTATTAATGTGTGATAGCCACCACATAATATCTTTTTGGCATTTGGCGAAATCGCCATGGGCCATTCAAACTTTCCTTTATTGTGGGCATATGCTATCATAATTCCTATCAGTATTGCGACTGGTCTTATCTTTGGTTTGTTCAATTGGAATAATTGGTTTGCAGTTGTTGTAAACTTATCAACTTTTTGTTTCGTTAATGAAATTGTCATTTCTGTGGCGTCAATAAAAAATCCCAGAAACTTTAACTTCTTTGTTGGTGTTAATACTGACTTAGCTTCATGTATGTAGAATCCTAATTCTTTAAATGTCTCACATAGTTTGTCTACTGCTGTTTGACAATGTTGTGCTTGTGCAACAATAAATGAGTCATCAATATAAGCAAAGATAACATGTCCTTCCCTAGCCATCTTGGAAAATATAGGTTTAAGTAACCTTGTGAAAATGCATGGAGCGCAAGCTAGTCCATTAGGCATACACGTGAACTCATACAGCTTATCATTCCAACAAAACCTGAGAAATTTACGATCAGGTTTATAGATTGGTACTGTATAGTATGCATCTCTGAGATCCACACTGGCTAGCCAGGAGTCTTGTGTTACCAAGTCTCTAGCTCTGTCTAACGAAAACATTTTGAATGTTTGTATTCTACTAATTTGTTAAACGAAGTTAGATCTAAAATTAGTCCTACATCTCCATTTGGTTTGGGTTTCGTGAAAATATTAGATTGTTTGTTTGTTGTTGTTTTACATCCTAGCAACAGCTAAGGTCATATCAGGACAGGAAAATATTAGAAATAAATTCCCCAGCTGGAAGTGCTGGTTCTATAATGCCTTTATCAATAAATTTAAGGACCTGATAGTCTAACACCCCGCGTTCTGAATCATCAAACCGGTAAGGAAAAGGTATACTATTTTGAATAGGTTCCTCAATCAGTGGTATTCTTACTCCTTCCGCTAAACTAAGTATAGTTAAATTTTCCGTAATGCTATTCCATTCCGGTAGACAATTATTGAGGTTTCCCGCTTTAACTATGCTTACTGGTGTTTGCGTTGCCACTTCTATTTGTTCTCTGGGCGGGGGAACGGCTTCTGGCCATTGAACTCCCTTTTGAAGGGTCTGTTCCCTTCGTTCCAGCCGAAGGTCTGCCTTTGGCCCCTTCCCCTGGCATGGTCGCTGTAGTTTGTTCAGAACCGGCCTCCTCGTTTTCCGTTTCCACAGCTTCGAAAATCCTGCCTCGTCTTTTTAAAGTGGATAGAATTTGTGCCTGCGGACTTCTTGTCCGCCTCCATGTGTTTCCCACACTTGGATCTGGTCTCCACTTGTTTAAACAAGTGATAGAGTTAACCGCCAAACATCTTGGTCTTGTCCAGTGGCTTCCACTTAATGGGCTTGGGGGCAAGGAATAAAGTGTATTCCTTCCCGTTGTTATCCAAGACTTTCTTGGGTCTCGCCACTTCTTTCCCTGCATCGGTGCAGACAGCCTTAAAGCGTTTTCGAAGCGTCTATAAGAAAGGAAGTTGCTGGTCGCTGTCAGCAGCGCAATTCCTCCATCCATCTCTTCGCAAAGCGAACTTGTTCTCAGCCATCAACCTGTTGGCTCTCGGTGTTATGGCTGAGAGTACACCTTTGTGTACCATGTGAAGAACCATTTCGAACTTCTTACGGTCCTCACTCAGCTTCACATCGGAATCCATCTCGTTGATGCCAGATTCCGGGATCCCTTTAATCCCTGTGAACTTCTCAGCCAGCTTCATAATCACTTTCGCTGGTTTCAAGGTGTTAAAGTGCCCCTGGATGGGCTTCCACATCATGGTGGTATGGATCTTTTTCCTTCGAAGAACCTTGCACTTCTTCATAACCTTACCACTCAACTCTGCGTATTTACCCATGCATTTACTGTCCAAGTCAGAGCTTGTTGAAGACGAGTCTGACGAAGAGTCAGAAGAAGAGGATTTGTTCTTCTTCCACTTCTTGGATTTCTTCTTACTCTTCTTCACAAGCGGCTTCTTCTTGTGTGCCCTGGTGAACTCATCTCCATCTGATGATTGTGTTTCTTTTTGTGTTTTTGTGCAACTACAATGACCTCCTCCAACTCATCATCCGAAGAGGCTTGATCCTCTGAAAGATCCTCCCAATCAGAATCTTCTGAATCTAGGACTGGCTTCTTGCTTTTCCTAGCCGTCACTTTGGAGGGAAGCATAGATTTCCATTTTCTGTTGAACTAAGCGCGCAACTCATTCATCCAAGTCAGCTGGGTCGGGCTCGGAGCCCCCCCCACCTCGTCATAATCTCTTTGTTCTGGAGACCTTTGCACCCGAACCGGTGGTGAAGGGTCTTTGTCTTCACTCAGCGCTTGAGGTATGTCAACCTTACTCCGCTTCATAGCCATGGCTCGGAGTCCACAAAACACACAAATATTAGGCATAATTCGACTGAATTTCACACAGGTAATGAACACAAAATTAACCCAAGTGTGTATCATGGTGTTAAATCCATATTTAAACCATTTTTAAACACAGGCGTGTGGTTAATAGACAGTCATAGGTAAACGGTATGGACAACCAACCAAAACCAAGGGTAGGGATCAGTGTCTCTGTCCTATAAACTTCTCCCACCAGTGGCTTTCTTGGCAAACAAGTTGAAGAAAATACTATAGGACTCAGAGGTACACCTCAAAACTATTTGGGGAATCTAAAAAGAAACCCAGGAATAAATCCTATCGATGTAAATGGCTCCTGCCAAACATCTCTCCGTTCAGCAACGGGTAGCATTATCAAACAAACAATGGCTGCATTGTTCTAACGATGTTACATAAACAATCGTAATTAAGCTGTAAAACAGTAATATCTTAATGAAAAGTTCCAAAACTTGTTGTACATGAATGCTAACATGAACTAAACCAACATATCCAGTTAAAATGATACTAACCTGGTTAGTTTTGTAATTAATGTAGAAAACTGCCGGAGCTACTCAACGAACGTCCTCCCGTTGTGAGTTGATTATGCTAATTGCTGGACCCGGATGTGCTTCCTTCTCCCTGGACTACGAGTAGCCAGAGGGTAGTACCGAGGTAAAAAATATATGTGTGTGAATATAATATTATGGATTTTGGCGCTAAAATAGTATACATAAGGACTGTTATTATCACATAGTTCTAATTAAGGTTCATTTAGGTGCATACAAGTTCAACCAAAGAAGTGGAATGAAGTAAAAGTGAATTAGTTTCCTGGTTCTTTAGACCAACCAGAATGTCACACCGAACACATATAATAACTATTTTAGCAATGAGAAATATCTCACCAAGCTTACATTACATAACAGTTTAATGCGTAGGCATAACGACGTATTCGTAATAATAAATGCAATCACCCACGCCATTATAATTACTTCACGTCCGTATTGGTTGCCCAAGCACACATCATATCTATGATTTGATGCATCACACTTGGATGTTCCATGCCTAGGCTATGGGCAATTTGTGAATTAAGAGTTAAGCAATTACAGGCCTGGATCTATATTCAATCACAACCGTTAATACTACAAAGAGATATAACAAATAATTCGCTATGACAGTATGAGAGAGGAATTCACACAACAAACATTAGTTTTTCTCTCACCCTTTCCTTCCACGTCGATTAGCTTCAGATTCGCCCCTCGCTTTACAAGTTTCTCAAGGCATTGCACGTGCCCATATTCAGCAGCCCTCATAGCCGCAGACCGCCCCTTGAAGTCAACAACATCCGGATGACCACCAAGTTCACAGAGGAATTCGATCATCGGATCATTATTTGCGATGGCTGCGATGTTCATAGCAGTTTCTCCGTCATTCGGCTCGTTGTAATTGACGAGATGAGGCACCCCATTAATTGTCAGTTTTTCTATCTGTTCCATATCCTTCTCTCGGACGCATTGCAGCAGTTTACAAATCTGCAAAGTCTCCAACCGAGTCTGAGCGACAGGCATGTTTATGAGCGTATGTATCTATTATAACTCTTCAATGCAAATCGGAATCCGGGGAATGACAATTAGTGTCATGATATTGGAGGGAGGGGGGGGGGGGCGAGAACGCCTCTGTTAAAAAAATGCACTGCGTCGTGTTGTATACTCCAGAGCAAAATTACATATTGCAATGCATTCACGCTGTGTACTTGTTAACTTTTATATGGTCTTGTTGTAGGTTGGTGAATACGATAGTTTCCTAAGAGTAATGCACTCGACCGGTGATTAGTCGCTATACTACTCAGCTTAAGGTGTGTTCCGCTGTTGGGTTGTTCTATCGTATTGGTTGATCAACTTGATGTGTACTCCTGGGTGAAAATTGGAGCTGGTCGCACTGTTCTCACTCGACTCTGTGACTGTCCTCGGTGTTTAGTATGTTTTCCCTCTTCCGACTTTCTTTTAAGCAGTGTGATGCTCTCCAAGACACTCTGGATTGGCAACACACACGTAAATGATATGTCGGAGTAGTGTTTCTCAATATTTAAGCATTCTTGAAACTTTTAGTTGCCCTAATTGAAGTTTTAACTCGCCCGGCCACACGTTTGTTTGGCGAGCGAGTGGCCGAAGCAGGGCGACTGTTGACAGTTACTAAGGGGACGGCCGTCACCACTCCGAGGCAGCACCTGCACAAACACCCGCTACCGCCACGAGTCACTGGATAATGTGTTAATTTGGTTGCGTATTCTTACCATAAAGTATTATATTCTAAGTTTAAACTAATTCTTCGCTAAAAACACTTTAATGAAATTGAGTTGATTGAATTGTATATAAACAACTGTAAAATGTTAGCATAAGCATTTTGAATAGGTACTACCTTTTTCTTGTGAAGCTATTCAGCCTATTGCGAAAATTGCCATGATACAATTTACAAATGGCAGAAATTAGTTTATTGCACTATGTAACTGTGTGGTGCAGTTTAATACTTTCATATTTCCGCGATATATCATTACTCTGTAGCACTTAGCATGTATACCCAGCCCAGCATAGTGTTAATAACACGTTGGCATGACGCCATGATTGGGTCTTGCATTAGCCGAGTGTACTCCTGCCAGTCCTGGCTCGCACTAACCCAATGTAGTGTTGGGTCCATCGAGCATAATGATGGGCACAAGAATACTAAAGCACTAATGCGGGTCATATGGAAAATGGGTCCTATATGGGACATGGAATGGAGCCTATGGGAAATGGTGTAAATCGCGCTCATATGAAAACGTCGAGCGTGTAAACACATGTGATTGGTAGTTTATTATGGAAGATTATGTGTTTCTCAACCTTACACCACAAAACTCACTCACTGATACCCCAGTCACACGAGAGGCAGCGTTCGCCGCCAACCTCCCTACGCCTAAAAGGACGCCAACCAGCCAGGGTTCCATTCGATACAGTGAATCAAATACGTTGTAGGCGCCATGTCGGCGCCAGGTCGGCGCCGACCACATGGTGACTGCAGCATCCAATGGCAATTCGCCAACCCAGGGCAGCGCCAGGGCGGCGCCAGGGCGGCGCCAGGGCGCGCAACCAGGGCTACTGGCAGCCGCCGGCAACAGGCGCGCAAGGAGGTTGCACGTGCAGCAGCAGCAACCTCCTTGCGCCCAAAATTTCCGAAATGGGCGCCGGGTGGTTGGCGATTTCGCGGCGGCAGGACTCAATAAGGGCATAAGGAGGGCGCAAGGAGGAGATTTTGACATCGCCAATCGATCGTTAGCGAACGCAGGCCTCGTGTGACTGGGGTATTAGATGTTTGTTGTTTGTTTGTTGTTGTTTTACGTCCTAGCAACATCTAAGGTCATATCAGGACGGGAGGAGGTGTCATATAGTGCAAGTAGGAAGATTACTCACACATTGCAAATAGGGAGAAATAACATGGTCATACGGGGAAGGGTGCGGGAGAGAGCAGGAGTGTGTGTGTCTGGGGGGGGGGGGTAGGGAGGCGGAGTCTTCCCCTCCCACAGGGGGTCCAGTCGGCCTCCCCCGAAATTGTTTTAGTTTTTGACGAAAAATATCGTAAACATAATTCTTAGAAAACAACGACAACACACCCCAAGAAACAATATGCTAAAATGATTCTTTGGTGTGAGATTACAAATTAAAAGTGGAAAGTGGGAAATTTGGGTTATTTTGTTGTCAAACCAATGACTTATCAAATACATACTTAAATGTTGCTTCCTAACCTGGTGCTCGGCATTAATAGGATAGGGCAAGGACTGGTTAGCTCAGTGTCAGGATAATGTGACTGAGTGGGATATCAGGTCATGGTGCTGGCAACCTGATTTCAACGTGGGGCAGCACTATAAAGTCGCCATGCGTGCACCGTCATAAGTCAGTACCCATCCTGATATGACCTTAGATGTTGCCAGGACGTAAAACTCCAAGAACCAACCAATCAACTCACTTGATCGAGAAACTTATCCCTCAGATCCTAATTAGTTGACAACCATTATCTATTGTTATGCTAATCATAGAGGGAGGAGGGTGTTATATCCCGGAGAGAGAAATATACTGCCGGTACATTAATATATATTGGGTAGTTTTATTCCATCATATTATGCCACAGGTTCATTCTCATATATTATTACGGGGAGGCAAGAATCAGAGGGGGAAATTGTATACCACTCGGCAAATATTGGCTTTATTGCTTGTCGATACAATTAATGAATTGGCGATAATCACGTTTTACACACACACGCACGCATATATACACGCGCATGGAAACACACAAAAACACACCCGTATGTGTATATATGTACATTATGCACACATATATGTATATATATTTTTTTTAATCACCTCTTTGACAGGTTTTAAATTGTGTCGGTAGCACATATATGTAAGACCTCTCTCTTATTGGTGCATGGATTCATTATATGAAGTATTTGGTGAAATTGATTAGTCATGTTAAGCACGATACATACTTGCACACATGCATCCATAAATTAATTAATTTGACATGTTTGCACTTCAAATATCTCAAAACTTAGCCGTTTAAAATAAAAGTTACTTCAATCTAAAGGAAATTAAGTAGATTTTCCATGTTGCCGATAACAAGCATAATTCAAAGGCTTGACCACGTGCCCCATAGTGATGCTGGCCTCAGATACCAAATGCAGTATAGCATTCGCTAACCCTGACCATAGTTGACTTCCGGGTGCTCTACTCAATTGAAATCATTCGTCACTGTATCACCGAGCTGGAGAGACATTGGTTGACTAAATACAGCGAGATTTGAAAAGCCTTCCCACCATCCCATCTGTCCACATTAGTTAAAGTTGCATGGTGCGATGAAATATAATTTTGTCAAAATTAAAACAACGACTTACATTTGATCCTGTATATCCAACTTAGATACTGGTCTATTAGCTAATGATTTGGGAAAGCATATACAGAATAATCAGTGAATTTATAACCTCACCCCTTTGGACACTCACTTTGAAACACCCATTATGCAGGGAGGCCATTAACCAATTAGGCCAATCTCGTGACCTCATTAGCCTCCCCTGACCAAGTAGGCCTACTGTGCAGGGCCATAGAGGGGAAGGGGAAATGAGGTGGATGTTGCCTCTCCTCCATGTTGGATATTCAATGGGGTTTGGTCATTTCTATAAATATAATTAATCAATTTGGGTAATTTACATTTTGAAATTTTTACATTTGTCAATTAAAATTGCATCTGCCATCGGGAATATGTATGGTATGAAGGAGAATGAGACATATGGATGACATAACAGTAAATAATAACAGAGCAATAATATGTACATGAGAAATGCTAGCAGTACGCAAATCCTTGGCGGTCTAAATGTATGTGAGGATGAGCACGCATGTGTTTTGCGCGCATCCGTTTGAAATTTGTTAGTTACACTGCATATAAAAGGAAAATGTTATTTTGTTATTGAATGTAAAAAGGAGTGAACCATATGGAGTGAGATATGTGCATTTGAAAGTTTTTCACTTTCAGGTCTTTTGTATTAGCTAATGCAGCAGCCATTCCATGCTGGCCACATCAGCCGGGCCTAAGCATAAATAGTTTGAAGGGATCCGCCGCAAATACACAGGTTTCCGGTTTTAATGCTATGATGGCAGCAGCCGTTCTGGTTGTGCTTTTGCGTTATCGTTTGGACGGGATCCATCGCAAATTTTCCGGGTTCTGCACTTAATGCTACGATGGCAGCAGCCATATTCTATGATCCAGCCAGACCTGAGCATTAATGGCTTGATGGGATCCGCCGCAAATGCGTAGATCTCCAGGTTTAATGCTATGATGGCAGCAACTGTTCTGGTCATGCATTTTGGTTTTTGACGGGATCCATCGAAAATGCGCCGGATTCTGGGATTAATGCTATGACAGCAGCAGCCATTCTGCAGTGAATACGCCGGTGAGCAGCTCGGGATTGCAGAGCGTGCAGTTCGTCCTCCGACGCAAATGCTGTGGAACGGCGCATTTGCGATGGATCCTGTCCAAACGATATCACATAGGTATGACCAGAATTGCTGATGGAATCATAGCATTAAACCCAGAAACCTGATCAATTGCGGTGGATTCCGTCAAACCATTACTGCTCAGGCCCGGCTGAAGCATAGAATGTGCAGTTTGGTGGGTGGTTGCAGAGTTTGGTGTTTTGAAATTTCTGCCATTGGGACGATGTCAATCATATACCGACGTATATGTGATGCTGGATATTCTATGCTACTTGGTCAATTCTATAGATATAAATCAAATTAACCTTTCTACAAAATAATATCTGGTTAAAAACCCTAGTGCGATGGGCCTATGGCACCAATCCGTTCCCAGAACGTTTCCAACCCAAACAGAAATACTTACCTACAGCCCTGTCAGGTTCAAGGATTAGTAAATGACCATCTATGTCATAGCCAAAGGACTTTTGGCAAGCTTGTCAAATTATTTTGGGTTCTTTCAGCTCAAATTTCTCCAAAACTAGCCATTTTTCATCAAAGTTACTTGGGACTAATGAATATTAGGATATAATTGTCAACCTGAGCTATTTATCTCAAATATAACTGACAAATTCCAATGCCATCAGACCATGCAACTTTAATAGTGCTGAGAGTTAGATGGTCCATATCCTGTAATGTCTGATAGTATGTCACTGGCGCCAAGATATATGTAATGCTTGACCAGTATGCATCCAGTCGGGACTTGAAACAGTTCACCGACTCTGCTGCTACGACACTCTCCGGCAGGTCATTCCACAGGTCAACACCCTAAAGCCGAAAAAGTTGTGTCGCAGGTCCAGTCTGGAGTACCGCTTCCTCAGTTTCAGGGAGTGCCCTCTGGTCCTGGTGTTGGAGTCTCTGATAAGGGGCTGCCTGTCTTGTAGATACCGTGGAGATATTTGAATACTTCAATCATATCCCCCTGGGCCCGTCTGTAGTACATGCTTGGGATCTTCAAATGACGATTACATTGTTCATAGGGTATTTCATCGAAACCATGTACAAGCTTCGTTGCCCTTCTTTGGATCCTCTCAATTGACTCAGCATCCTTCCTGTATAGTGGTGACCACACAACATTTCCATATTCCAAAAGTGGACGTGCAAGGGATGTGTACAGTCTGCACACAACATCCTTGTCTAGGTATGTGTACGATCTTCGAATGATAGCCAGTATTCCATTAGCTCTGTTGGCGGCTTCCTGGATGTGGTCACTGAATGTCAGTTTGTTGTCCACCTTGACACCCAAGTCCTTTTCTATCATTGTTTCGGAGAGCGGAACATTATTCACACCATCGTTCATTACAGAGATGTGCTTGCTGTTTTTTCCCCCTAAATGCATCACTTTGCATTTTGAAGCATTAAACTTCAGCTGCCAATCACTTGACCACTTCTGCATGTTGTTGAGGTCCTTCTGCAAGTCCCGTGAGTCACTACCTTTCTCCATACGGCGGAATACTTTGGTATCGTCAGCAAACATTTGTACCATAGAATGTACAACCTCTGGTAAGTCATTGATATATATCACAAATAAGACTGGCCCAAGCACGCTGCCCTGAGGTATTCCGCTTTTCACCGAGCATCATCCTGATGGTTTGCCATTTACAATGACTCGCTGTCTTCTGTGGCTCAGAAAATCCTTTATCCAGTGTAGGACATCTCCTCTTATGCCATAGCCATGCAGTTCTTTTAGCAGTCGCTGGTGTGGAACAGTGTCCAATGCTTTTTGGAAATCTAGATAAATAGCATCCAGATCTCCAAAGTCATCCATACATGCCAGTAGTTGGGTCAAACAAGATCTTCCTTGCACAAAGCCATGCTGCTGTGTTGATAGGAGGTTGTTTTCGACAAGATGAGCCATGATAGAATCTCTTATTATTGATTCCAGCAACCTACACACTACAGATGTTAGACTGATTGGCCTATAGTTTCCTGGATCACTTCTGTTACCCTTTTTGAAGATGGGAGCCACATGTCCATCCTTCCATGGGTGAGGAAGTTTTCTTTGGTTTAGTGATTTTTGGAAAATGTGTTTAAGTGGTTCAATAAGCTCGTTGTGTAGCTCCTTCAATATGCGCGGGTATATTCCATCAGGACCTGCTGCCTAATTGCATTAAGATTGTATAATTTTTTCTTCAGATCGGATGGTGCAATATTTATGTTGGTCAGGGGGGTACGAAAGAGTCGGTCCGCATAGATGCATATACATACATATACATACATACATAGATGCACACACACATACATACATACATACACACATTCAAGAGGCCTAGATTGGAGATTCCAGGTCGTTCGCAAATGGAATAAAACGCTATCGGAAGAAGAAAAAACATAGTTGTGACATTATCTAGTTCTCAGATCCGGTGAATGAGTGATATCCACCATCATTTTGGGAAACATTGGCTGGCATCGATATCGCTAACACTAGACAAATTATTAGGATTCTGAATTCAAAACAAGTTATAGACAACTTCCATCAGCAACCCGAAGTGAAAACCAAAATTAATTCAGGAGTGCAAGCTAAAATGATACACACACACAAATATCTCTAATAATTAATGTCCTTAAGGGAAGTAACATATACATATATATAATATATATAATGTATATAATGTATATAATATATATAATATATATATAGTATAGTGATACAAATCTTACCTGGGTACAGATAATGGATAACTGGTGTTTTCCCGAGGTACTAGCCTCGGATAGTCGTGAGTCAGGGAGAAGGAAACACATCTGGGTCCAGCAATCTTTTACATACTTTATCGGATAAAAAATTATCTTAACTATTTATGGATACTATTGTGTTTTCTTTTTGGTACTAGCGAAACATGATAGTCGTGGTAAGGTACGGTGGGTGGGCCCTGACCCATGACTATCCAAGGCTAGTACCTTGGGAAAACACCAGTTATCCATCACCTGTACCCAGGTAAGATTCGTATAACTATACTATTTTACCTCGTTACTACGCCTCTGGCTACATGTAGCCCAGGGATAATTTTATGTAATGTCATTTTTTTATCCTTTTATACTTTAATGTTGTAACCATACTATCTTGTTAGTGCAAAATATTAATTTTGTTTCTCACCCGTCTTTAGTTGGTGAGTAGGCGAGTCACCAGGCCGCTTGGTTTTTCTAGTCGTTTGTTGTAATGTTTTGCAAACGATCTAGCCATCTTCCACCCAGCATGTCCAAGGATTCTCTTTACGGAGATTCCTAAAAGTCTTGTCTGGAAACCATGGCTCCACGTGTTGAGTGGGATGCGTAGCATCCAGTATTGACTCCTGCCTGTTTAAGCACCTTGATGGTCCATCTTGTGAGTGTGTCTCTCGAGATAGCTTTATGCGGTTTAATAAAGCTGATTAGTAGCTGTCTGGAATTCCTAATTCCTCATGACTTGGATATATACACCCTAATGGCTGAAACTACACATATCCGTTTATCCTCCGGAAAACTATTTACATGTACTGTGGACAATGGGTCCCCTGTGCGATTCAACTTTAGTAATGTCTCTAAATCAAATGTTGCCTCATCCTTACCTATTTCTAATCCATCCAGTGAGAGTGCCACAATTGTTTGGCCTCTGTGTCCCGTCACTAGCAGTAACACCACTGCTAATTTAAATCCTAGTTCCTTCATTGATAAATGTCTATTGCTTGGCCATGACTTAAATAACTTAAATACTATCGACCCATCCCAAAACCTGTTCTATTTGGGTTTGGGTGGGTTTCTTTCATACACCGATCTAATGAACCAGTGTACCAACTGATGTTTTCCAATCATTTGTCCATCTATTCTTGGTAGAATAATTGAAAGTGCACTTCTTGCTGCATTAATTGCACCAAATCCTAATAATTCATCTTCTAGGATTCTTAGATCGAAATCTTAATATTTGGGCTATTGTAGGTTTTAATGGTTTGACTCCCATTTCTTTAAATAACTTGTGTATTATTCACCATTCCTTTCCTTCAGGCATGTGAAATAAGTCTTTCTTTCATAATATTATCTAAACCATATTGTTCTAAATATTTTCTTAGAAAAGGAATGCCAAAAGGGGTGTTGTCAACACGTCTCCGTGGACTGTTAGTGGTCCCTGATGTTGTAGGTTGTTCCTTTCTCTTGGGAATCTGACCATGTCTTTTGCTGCTGATTTTATTGCCGCTAGCCATGGTAGTGTTTCCCATGCTGGTACTATCAGTACTGCATGTGTGTGATCCATCTTGATCTTCCTGGCCACTCTGCTGATAATGCTAAATGGTGAAAATATGTAATAGAATTTATTATTCCAAATTAATGAGAATGTGTCTACTCTCCAGGCTTCTGGCTCTGGCTGCCGAGACACATATTTAGGTAACTTTTTGTTATTGCACGATGCGAATAAGTCAATTTCTGGTTTGCCCCATTTGTGACAAATGTGGTAAAAAATACTCTGATTCAGTGACCATTCTAGATGGTCGTGAAAATGTCGGATTTTCTTGTCAGCCAAAGTATTTTGACTGCCTAGAATATGTGCTACTGTTAGCCATATCTCGTTTTCCTCTGTCCAGTCCCAAATGAGTTTAGCCATATAATTACATGGTTTGGAACGAGTCCCTCCCATATTACATATGTAAGCCAGAGCTCTCATGTTATCTGTTAAAACCCTTGCATGATTTTTAGGGATGTGAATCAGACTATGGAGTCCTAGATAAATGGCTCTAAATTCTAATACATTAATGTGATTGGAGATTTCATCTTCCATCCAATGACCACCTGTGCCTATTGGTCTCTATGAGCCCGCCAGCCTTCTAATGAAGCATCTGTTGTAACTGTAGTGTTGGGCTCCCTCATTCTAATGGGGTTGGGCGATTTGTCAATATGTAAGAGCCACCAGATAATATCATTTTGGCCTTCTGGCGAAATCGTCACAGGCTGCTCAAAGTTTCCTTTTGTGCATGCCAACGCCAAGTTCTTATCTATCTCTAGCGATTTAATATGAGGTTTGCCATAAAGAATAGCTGGTGCATATGGTATCATAATTCCTATCAATACTGCAACTTGTCGTATCTTTGGTCTATTCAATTTTAATAATTGATTTGCTGTTGTTGTAAATTTATCAACTTTTTGTTCTGTTAATGAAATGGTCATTTTTGTGGGGTCAATGAAGAATCCCAGAAACTTTAACTTGTTTGTTGGTGTTAGTACTGATTTAGTTTCATGTATGTAGAACCCTAATTTTGTAAATGTTTCACATAATTTGTCTACTGCTGTCTGGCATTGTTGTTGTGTTTGTGCAACAATAAATGACTTATAAATATAAGGAAACATAACATGTCCTTCCCTAGCCATCTGGGGAGAAAGTGGTTTAAGTAACCTTGTGAAAATGCGTGGATAGCAAGCCAGTCCATTCGGCATACACGTGAACTCATAAAATTCGCCGTTCCAACAAAATTTGAGATATTTCCGATCAGGTTTATAGATAGGTACTGTATAGTATGAATCTTTAAGATCTACACTGGCTAGCCAGGAGCCTTGCGTTACTAAGCGTCTTGCTGTGTCTAAGGAAAGCATTTTTAAATGTTTGCGTTCTTAACCATGTAATCTTTAAGGGAATGGTATGCTATTTAGAATAGGTTCTTCTATCAAGGGTATTCTTACTCCTTCAGCTAGACTAAGGATAGTTAAATTATCCGTAATGCTATTCCATTCCAGTAGGCAGTTATTGAGGTTACCAGCTTGAAAGATGCTTACTGGTGTTTGTGTTTCCACTTCTAATTGTTCCCTGGGCGGGGGAACAGCTTCTGGGCATTGAACTCCCTCTTGATGGGCCTGTTCCCATCGTTCCAGCCGAGCAACTGCCTCTGGCCCCTTCTCCTGGCCTGGAAGCTGAAGTTCGTCCCGAACCGGCCTCCTCATTGGCCGGTTCGCTGGTTTTGAAAATCCTCCCTCATCTTCTTGAAGTGGTTAGGATTCGCGTCTGCGGACTTCTTCTTGTCCGTTTCCATATGTTTGCCACATTTCGATCCCATCTCCACCTGTTTAAACAAGTGCCGGAGTTGCCTACTGAACATCTTAGTCTTGTCCAGTGGTTTCCCCTTAATGGGCTTAGGGGCAAGGAATGACGTATATTCCTTCCCGTCATTGTCGGTGACCTTCTTTGCCTTGGCTACCTCCTTGCCTGGATCCATGTAGACAGCCTTAAAGATGTTCTCAAAATGTCTGTATGAGAGGAAGTTACTTGTCGCTGTCAGCAAAGCTATCCCCCCATTCATATCACGATGAGAACTTAATTGTTCTCCGCCATCATTCTATTTGCTATAGGTGCAATGGCCTATTTGCTACAGGTGCAATGGCCCCTTTGTGTACTTATGCAGGGCCGTCTGTAACTTTTTACGCTCCTCGCTGAGCCTGACTTCCGAATCCATTTCCTTAATGGCGGATTCCGGAATAACGTGGATCCCCGTGAATTTCTCGGCCATTTTGATAATCACTTCAGCCGGCTTAAACGTGTTGAAGTGCCTCTAAATTCTAATACATTAATGTCTTGTCTTCCTCATAAGCGTTATTATGTGGACTTTCTTCCGCTGTTGCACCTTGCACTTTTTTGTCTCCTTGCCACAGGACTTCGCGTATTTCCGCGCGTGCTTGGTGTCTGAGTCAGAGCTCATTGAAGATGAGTCTGACAAAGAGTCAGAGGAAGAGGATATGTGCTTCCTCCTTTTCTTCATCTTCTTTTTGCTCTTTTTCATGAGAGGCTTCTTTTTACGGGCCCTCATGTACTCGTCCCCTTCCGATGAGTGCTCCTTCTTTTTGTGTTTGCGTTTGCATGCAGACACAACCACTTCCTCCTCTGACTCATCGTCAGATGAGGCCTGATCTTCGGAGAGATCCTCCCACTCCGATTCATCCGAATCAAGTGCCACCTTTGATCTCTTTTTCTTAGTGGCCCCCACTTTGGAGGGCAACATCTCCTCCATCTTCTATTGAACCAATCTCGCGACTTGTTCATCCAGATCAGCTGGGACGAGGGCCAGTATCGTACTCCCCCCACCTTATCCGAATCTCTTTGTTCAGGCGAGGGCGACCTTTGTACCATTGCCAGCGGTGAGCGGTCTTCATCTTCACTGAGCACGTGAGACGCCTCTGCCTTACTCCGCTTCTTAGCCATGGATCGGAGACCGTGAATAAAAACAAAAACCAATGGTTAGGCATTGTTTAGGGCTGCATATCACACTGATAATTAGAGTATAATTATACTAGGTGTGTATTATGATGTTAAAACAGTATTTAATGCAGGCGTGTCTAATGGACAGTCACAGGATGACGGTATGGTAACGATCCAAACGAGGGGTAGGGACCAGTGTAGTGGTACCCTCCCACACTCTAAGAACCTATAAACTTCTCCCACCTGTGACTTTCTTCGCCAACAAGTTGAAGAAAATACTATAGGACTCAGAGGTACGCCTTACAAGAATAACAAATGGGGAATCTTAACGAAACCCAGGAATAAATCCTAACGATGTAAATGCATGGCTCCTGCCAAACATCTCTCCGTTTGGCAATGGGCGGCTTCATTAATAACATCCCAGAACATCCCCCATGGTCATTGAGAAAGCCATCAGTTATCCTCCGACTCACGGAACTGAGGAAATCTGGGACACATCCACTCGAGTAGCAAGGACTGCATGCAGAGATTCAAGGCCAGTTTGCAGATCACCTCTCCATATACACTGAGGGTTCGAAAGACCAAAGCCAGGTAGCTGCTGCGGCAGTCTGCCGACGGGAAAAATTTAGTGTACTTTTGCCCAATCAGAGCTTGATTTTCATTGCAGAAGCCCGAGCACTCCTTCTTGCGTTGGAGTGTATTGAGGTATCCAACCACACTAACTATGTTATATACAGTGATTCGTTCTCTTGCCTCCTGGCTGTTGCTGGACTGAAAATGAATCACCCTATTCTAGCAATGGTCATTTATAAAATGAACCAACTGACAATGGATGGGTATGACATCCACCTTTGCTGGGTGCCTGGCCATGCCGCATACAAGGAAACGAACGAGCTGATCGGGCTGCGAAGAAGGCCCTGAACTGTGATCTTGAACAGTGTCTGATCCCTCACTCTGATCTGAAACCACTAATAGCCACCCACATAAAATCCAAATGGCAACATGAGTGGGATGAAAACATTAATAAACTTAAAGAAATTGAACAATCTGTGGGAAAGCCACCACAGACTCATGTGGGAGGTCGGCGGGACCAAGCGGTCCTTAGCCGCTGCCGTAATGGCCAATTGTGGCTTACACATGCTTTTCTGCTCAAGGGGGAACCTCCCCCTGAATGTATTGGGTGTCAGTCCCCCTGACACTCAAACACATTTTATTAAGTTGGGTTGATTTTTTGGCCCTGCGCCAACAGTTCTACACTGCAGACAGTATGCATGACCTTTTTACTAAGGTAAAACAGGAAAACATTTTAGCCTTTTTGAGGGCAGCTGGACTGTACCACCTCATATAGTTTACTAAATAGATTCTATCAATTATTAATAAAACTTTTCTTTTTCTATGGGAATTTGTTTCCCTTGACCACAAATATATGATTGTGAGCTTTCTAATTTAATGAGTGTCTATTGGCACATAATTGATTGTCTGCTTTTACATGTAGAAGCGATGGTTTGAACAAAAAACAAACATTTCTCGCCGTGAATATGGCCTATGCTGCCGACACGGCGTAAAGCAACCACCAATCAATCAATCAAATCATTAACAACCGAACAATGGAAGCATTGTTGTAACGATCATATATAACACGATCGAAACTAAGCTGTAAAACAGTGATATCTTAACGAAAAGTTTTTTAAACTTTGTACGTGAATGTTAACATGAACTGAACCAACATATTGATTTTGAAAGATACTAACCTGGTTGGTTTTGTAGTTAATGAAGAAAAACTGCCGGAGCTGCTCACAAATGCATTACCAGCAATCCTAAACTTCTTTTTTCCGCTGCGAGTTCATGGCGCTTCGATCGATTCTGCCATCATCCAATCAGCGTCGGCCACAAGATGCAGAGTACGCATCAATTATATATATTTCAATGACAAGTTTGCTTCAATTTTTAAAAATGGAATAAAGATCTGTTGTAATTGGATGTAAGGATTATGGAACAATACATAAATAAATAGGAATGTATATTTCAATAAAAATAAACTGCTTTGATGGATATATTTCTTATTTTATGTGTCAACTTCAACCCCCATGTGGACAGGGCAAAATATTTAGCTACACAACTGAAACTGTGCCTGGAAATACCTTATGGTGCTGCCATCTGTGAGAGCTATCGGCCACTAAAATGCATTCCTCCATATTCTGTCACTAGCTCGTAGAAGTTGGGCAGTTTAGCGATTTTCTGTGAATATAGTGGGAAAACGTGGCATTTTCTCCCAAATTTTCAACATATAGATGGACCTACAAAGATTTTAGTGAATTTGGCCCAATTTTCGGCAGGTAAGAGCTTGGTGTATGTAGAAACTCATCTGCTATCGGCGCTATATGTTTTTTATGATAGAAATGTGATAAATGGCGTTGCCGTGGATTCGCTATTGGAATGCTGCTACTTGTGGTGACGGTGAGTTGTCGCAGCACTAGTCAACAGGTTCGTGATTGCTGGTAATGGTCCTCCTGCTGTGAGCTGATTATGCTAATTTCTTCCTTCTCCCTGGGCTACGAGTAGCCAGAGGCGTATAGTACCGAGGTAGAATACTTGTTTTCCTTGTTTTCAAGCATAGCAGCTTATAGTACAAGAGTACCAAATTGCAATAAGTGCTAAATATCTAAGTTAGATCAGTAGGATCAAATCTCATTGGGCATTTTGGTTTCGAAAATTTGATTATGTACCTTGAAGGTAATTTTAGGTTACAACTTACAAATAGCCACAGTTTGACAACTGAAGCGCCTCCAGCGCCCAGTGCATTTACTATAATCCGATTCCTCAACCTCTGCTGTCTTTTATTTGTGAACGCTAAACATGAATGTTACACAGTTAACCATGTATTAGATATAGAAAGACAAATAGAAGAGTGGACATATGCTAATTTGCCATATTTAGTGTTCCATTAGATCAAAATTCTCAAGTCCTCGACACAGGAGAATAATGACTATATATAATGGTAACAACAATAGCATGGCGCCACCTATCGAAACCCTGAAGGTGTTCGGATGCCGGATGCTGTGAAAGTACAACGGATGCTGTGAAAGTACAACGTCTGAACACTTTGACTTCTGGATACTGAATGGTTTATTCACGGCCTAGGGCTCGTTTGACCTGCCGGCTAAACTTTCCATGACGTCATCTCATTAGCATATTCCTTTGTCTCAAACTCTGCATCTTGTTAACATATATTAGCCAGACACCTATACGTCTATTACTCATATATCACATCCCCCCCTCAAAGTATTTCTGAAACATGAAATATTTCAAAATAACCATGACGATAACAGACATACTAGTCAAACGAATGCACAATAACATATATGCGTACTTAACTTAAACACAAGGCCTTGCCAATATCTGAGCGCCCAATGTACTGAAGTCCTTAACTGTCCGGCCGTAACGCCGGACGTCATAAAGTGTCCATCACATATCATACAAGAACGAATATAGCTGAAAATACAACTTAATCCTACATGCACATGTTATATGTGTACACACTCAATCTACACTGACCTACTACAGGTCTAACCTGCTCGCCAGCAACATGAAGAAAGATGCAACATTGCACTCGTTCTGTCTTCAATACGACACCTGCCGCAGTAGCGTATATGTCATATGCTCTGATCCATGTTTTCCAGTTCGATCTCGCGTTGTGGCTGAGGACAAGCTGACCAGGCGGCCGCAATCCCGGCAACATATTAGCGGGCGGCATTCTTCCACATCTGACACCATGTGAAAGTACAATGTCTGAACACTTTGACTTCTGGATACTGAATGGTTTATTCAAGGCCTAGGGCTCACTTGACCCGCCGGCTAAACTTTCCATGACTACATCTCATTAGCATATTCCTTTGTCTCAAACTCTGCATCTCGTTAACATATATTAGCCACACACCTATACGTCTATTACGCATATATCACAATTGTACTTTCACACCGTCTATGGACGTTCAATACGCCCTGGGGTAGATTTAGGTGCATCCGGCTGCCATTCGGTATTAAGACAGCCAGGGATATATTCCTAAGTGAGATGCAACGTATCTTCGGGGATTTGCCAGGTGTGGGTGTCATCACTGATGATATATTGATATATGGTTCCATGATAGAGGAACATGATACAGTATAACCCCATTAAACCAAACTTGAAGGGACCCTAGAAATTTGTTTGGATTAACCGATCATTGGTTTAACCAAGCTTTGACTTTGACTTGGCTTTGGCAAAATGGGGGTGCATTATATATGTACAATGTATGTGGACACTATGATTATTGTTTTTTATGTATATACAGTTTAACCCCATTAAACCAACCTCGGATAAATCAAACGATCGGTTAATCCAAACTTTTTTTTGGCGACCTGGCAAAATACTACCATTTATCATATAAAAAAGTCTCAGATGACCTTAAAAACCATATGAAAGTTTGGTTCGGTACATTACCGGAAGTTGCCTGGGCCGACAATTTTGTTTGGATTAACCGATACTTTGGATTAACCGACTTTGGTTTACCAACTTTTTTATATGATAAATTGTAGTATTTTGCCGAGCCACCGAAAAAAGTTTGGATTAACCGATCGTTTGGTTTAACCGAGCTTGGTTTAACGGGGTTGTACTGTAGCAGGTTACAAGCAGTTCTCGAAAGATCAATGTCTGTAAATCTAAAGTTGAACCCGGATAAGTAAAAAATATGTCTCAGTCAGGTACCCTATGTAGGACATGTCCTAACTCAGGAGGGAGTTCAACCAGACCCAGCAAGGGTGGAAGCCATCACTGATCTGCCTACGCCAAGTGACAAACCAGGTGTACAGCGTTTCCTAGGCATGGTTGGCTATGTACACAAATTCATACCGAACATGTCAGAAATCGCCAAGCCACTGCGTACGCTGTTAGCCAAGGATGATACTTGGCATTGGCAATCTGAACAGGAAGCAGCGTTCAAAACACTAAAACAAAAGCTCAGAACCGCACCAGTGTTGTTATACTACAATGTAAAGAAACCCATCACGATACAGGTCGATGCTTGCCAGTCAGGGTTAGGCGCAGTGCTTCTTCAAGATCAAAAACCAGTAGCGAGGGCATTGGACAATACTCAAAGTAATTATGACATCATCGAAAAAGAGATGCTGGCTATTTGCTTTAGGTGTCAACGGTTCCACGATTATGTGTATGTCAAAGAAATACAGATTGAGACTGACCATAAGCCGCTCATAACTATTATGTTAAAGCCTATCCATAAATTGTCGGCACGCATGCAGCGTATGTGCATCTGCCTCCAAAACTATAACTGAAAATAGAAATTCATGCATGTGGAAAATTTTACATTTATTTACACAGGAGATTACTCAATCCAAACCGGGGAACAATGCGTCTGGTCTTACCAGTACCAATGTACAGTAGATCTCAAGACTTTCATGAACCCTACACCAGATCAGCATAACTGGCACTCAGCTTTACCCAGAATAATTGATAGACCAGAAGAGAATTGATAGACCAGAAGAGGGTGTGTGGGTGGGTGGGTGGGTGCGTGAAATTAGTTTTTGTTGGTCCGAGATGCAGAGGAGAACTGGTTTTAAGAGCTGCTGAGATTCTGAAAGGAGACTACGTTTCTATGGGGAGGCATCCAGTTAGGGTAGGGAAACTGTGTTTACGCCATGGCTATGCAAACAAGTGGGGGATTTCAGTGATGTTTATTATCCTGGTGAGTCAGCAGGCCAGTTACGGTTACCCGGGAAATCACCAATATCAAAGACATCCAGTAGGAGTGAGACAAAGTAGTAAGGCTAAGTTACAATACAGAACGTTCAGATGAATTTCTATTTTCAATTATTCTTGTTACATTAACAAGGACAATGTCAAGTTAACGCACATTCAAGGTTCGCAAATTATGCGATTCATTAAAACACCCACGACTTGTTCGACGACCAGTTCAGCATGACAGAAATGACCATGTCATCAGACATCATGATCGCAATTAAAGCTGAGTATAAGACAGACAAGGTGATGAGCGAGCTGATAACCCAGATCAAACAAGGTTGGAAAAAACAAAAAAGCCAATTAACAACAGCAGTACACCCTTACCATGCACACAAACACAAATTATCCATAGAAAACGACATGATAACTGGGGTGGAAAGGACTATGTGATCTGTGTGGATTACTGGTCCAACTATCCAGAGATCGCACTCTTGACACACACAAGCTCGGACCAAGTGATAATACATGTCAAGAGCATGTTTGCGAGGCATGGGATACCACGAGTAGTCATGAGTGACAATGGGCCTCAGTTTGCATCGAGTGCATTTAGACGATTCGCCCAGGAGTACGAGTTTGAGCATCTGACAAGCAGTCCAGGATACCCCCAATCAAATGGGCAGGCTAAGCGTGCTGTGGGAATCATTAAGGGTCTTCTCAACAGAACCTGGGAGGATGGAGGAGATATATACCTCGCCCTTCTTCAGTACAGGAAGGCTCCCAGAGAGATGGGTAAGTCCCCGGCTGAATTGCTGATGGGCAGGAAGCTTAGGAGCCAGCTACCGGGTATGACAATGGGGAAGTCCGAGGACAAGAGAGAGTGTGGAGATAGTAAACGAGAGGAGATGAGGAGCAAACAAAAGGAACGATATGATCAAACAGCGAAAGACTTGCCACCACTGGGCAGAGATGAGGTGGTGCGAGTGAGAGAGAAGCATTGGGACAGAAGAGCAGTAGTACTAGAGGAGGTGAGACCAAGGTCATACCGAGTCAGAACGGAGGATGGTGGGGAGTACATCCGAAACAGGAGGCATCTCCTTCAAGTCAAAGAACCCTACCTACCTGAGTATGAGCATCAGGAGGAGGACATAGGAACAGGAGGAATTGGAGAAGAGCCAGAAGAACCACCCACTCCAAGTGCAGCAAAGGTGGCTGCCCCTCCAGGAGACCCTGGGAACACAGTGAGGGGTGAAACCCTTCCTCTACGCCGATCGACCAGAGTATCCCGACCAGTGATCAGGATGGATCTATAATAAGACACTAGACTACCATGTTGAACAGCTTAACATTGACCACACATACCATATATGTATGTGTGTGTATACATATAGATACCTAGCTATCTAATAACCATAACAGACACTATATGCTACTATACTATCATAATAATCTTTATGGAGTGGGAGAGTAACTGTATGTGTGTGTGTGTAGGGGATGCTGGACTAGTGGTGCCCCTGAATGTTACAGGTGACTAGGCATGATGCTTGTGGAGCACATAACACCAAGTGCCATCGAAATCAGTGATTATGTGACCATCAACTGAATGAAACAAATGTTAACAGCTAATGTCATTATGTTTATTATTGAATTCATTATTAAAACCTTGTTGGTAAGGAAGATGTGACATATATATATATTGAAGACGAGCAGGGCTGGTAGATACAAGATTCACCCCGTACTGCTGCAGTAGGGGTGCAAACCAACCCTATGTAAAAGCTGTCGAAAAAACGGGTCAATGAAATGAGAGCCTAATTTCACAATGTAAGAAGCAACAATTATTCTTTACATATATCTTATTGATAGCCTGCTACCTTTGAGTTGAAAAATATAATATAATATCTAGTTTAATAAGATTTGAAAGTGAAATCGACGGCGTTCTGCGGCCGCCATCTTGTCTTTTTGCATTCTCTCCCATTTCACCAAATCTGTGCCGATATAAGTAGCCATTTGATACTGGAGCCACAGTTTCTAGTTCAGGTTCCATACTAAAGCTATTTTCGCCCGTATTTACAGTACGTTGTCCTTCACCCGTGTACTACAAGTACCGGGTGAATCTTTTATCTAGGCTGCCCATGGGTGGGGAGCCGTATCGGAAATAAAGTCACTCGCTACTCAACAGCCACCACGTTCAGACTACCATCCATTACACTTATTACCCCAATATTGTAACAACCATAACAACTCGAAATAATTGGTACAGTGGCGGAATAAAAAAACGAACTAGCTAAGAACACCTGAATGTTTACAATTGAGTAGAGGCTGACCTAATAAACCACTTCTACTGAGTTGCTTGTTGGAGACACATATCAACACAGGTGTTGCAGTTTCCCAGGGACACCAGTTTCCCAGGGACACATCGCTTCTGCACACGTGTCAAATTCGAAGAGCATCGTCACTAACCTTATAAATTTAATATAATCTTTTTGCTAAACATGTTTTCTATATGTGTACCAAGCGATTTGTTTGTAGGTAGTGTCGTTTTAGAGATATTTCACTTGTTCTGTATTGTCTGTATGAAGACTGCTCACGGCCATTGACAATGCCTTCAGTTTGACGGTACGTGCAGTGCAAAACGTAAGTTTTAGTACAAATTAATAGAAATCCAGAACCCTAACCTTATAAATTTAATATAGTCCATGGAAGATGTTTCTATTGACCGCGATTTGTTTCTACGGTATTGGGAATATTGACTGTCTGACGAAGATTGCTTACGGCGTTAACAGCATTTCAATGGAAGGGCCCTTCAAACAGTGTCCCGGATCGCATCATCGTTAACGCACAAGTTCGAAGGACACGTTGTTAGAGCGTCCTGGATAGTTGGAAACATGCATACAGTATCACAGTATTGCAAGAACAGTGCCAAATCTAGTCTGTCTCTGACGTGCTAAAATACTTTTGGGTGAACTCACTAATCGTACGTTGGATACGGACAAACATGAACTCTTTGCAGGTATGAATTATTTCGCTTCTCCTGTTATTCGCAGCTGAAAAATAATGGTTAGCGTACACTAGTAAGTCTAGCACGATGTGCATACTTGACATTTGTCTTGACCTTGCGCCACTGGCACTTGCAACTTGCCGACTTGGGGATAGCATTTATTGGGTGTGTGGGCACGTACGCTCTTCTCTGACTGGACAACGTGCATTGTTGCTCAATTTTCTCTAATAATTAATTTCCTTAACTTAAGGGAAGTAACCCATTTGCTATTGAACTATTATTATCGATATTGTATATATGGCGAATCGATGATTTTATTTCTACCGGTTCTTTGCTGTAAACGCACGTTAGAAATACAAATCTGCGAAGAATTGATACTTTTAGACTTAGACTAGTACTTACTAACTTGTACCCCAATCATACGACTCATTACGAGGCCTGCGTTCGCTTACGATCGATTCGCGACGTCCATACGTCCTCCTTACGACTGCCTTAAGTTATGCCCTCCTTAGTACCTAATAATACCCCAGGGCCAGTCACAGTACACTGAGCTTACGACCACTTTGCGACCACCTTAGACCAAAGAACCCACACTCACCAGTGATGCCCATACATTGCCAACCAATGTTTTGGTAGCAAGGACCTCATGGGTGAGTGTGGGTTCTTTGGTCTAAGGTGGTTGCAGAGTGGTCGCAAGCTGTAGTGTGACTGGGGTATTATGGGCTGGCGCCACAAGATCACCGACCTCCCGGCGACCATTTCGGAAATTTTGGTCGCAAGGAGGATGCAGCTGTTACACTTGCAACCTCCTTGTGACCAGTGAGGTTGTTGCCAGTGCTTGGCGACCAGTCGCCGTCAGGTCACCGACCTCTTGGTTGGTGCCGACCTGGCGGCGCCAACACATGCAATGCCGCGCTCACCATGTGGTCGCCGCCAGGTAGCGAGCTGGCGGCGCCAGGTTGCGGGTGGACGACAAAAAGCAAATCAACACCCAGCTTTTACACCGATAAAGCGGTCGCTGACCTGTCGCCAGCCAGTTGGCAACAGGTCGAGTGGGACGCTGGGAGATTGGCGACGTTTTGGTCGTAAGGAGGTCGGAGGCGGATGCTGGCTCTTGTGTGATTGGGGTATTAGTAAGTTAATTAATAAGTTAGTACTTATATGAAACTATCTTTGTATCAGTATCAGTTGTTGCCAAGTTAACATTTAGAATATTCTAGTTCTCGCGAAATTATCAAAGCAGTATCATAGACTAAATATCAAACATAATAATAATAATAATAATAGAAATAAATGGTTGATCGGTACTATAGTATATATAATAATATGAATAAGCGATGCTTAAGACCCCCCCCCATTAGTCGGAATTACAAACCTGTCTATAGACTAGTTCATAATTCTGACTGCATCAGTACGGCATATATTTGCTACGGCATATAGTTCTGCAGAAACAGCTGTTTCCGGTTGCTGGGTTCTTGTGAATTCATTTTCCACCTCTATGAGTATGCGTTTTGTTTATGTATAATTTGTTAGTCCATATCCTCCCCCTGGGTGGGTCGGTATTATATTGCATTTGGGCATCCATGTTTATGCCAAATTGTTCTTTATTTCTATTAAGTTTTGCAATGGATAATATCCCACCCTCTCCAGATTCAGGAGTCACAGAATTCATCAGTGACGTTGATATAACAGACGGTAAAGTAGAAAAATTAATTGAAAAACTAAATGTCTCTAAGGCACCTGGGCCAGATGGGATCCATGCAAAAATCATCAAAGAGTGTTGGGACCTATTTTGACATCGCTATTCCGTAAAAGCCTATTTGAAAGGAAAATTCCCAAACAATGGAAAGATGCTGATGTCAAACCCCTGCATAAAAAGGGACCAAAATGCCTGGCATCAAATTATAGACCCATGAGTTTAACCTCCCTATGCTGTAAAATGCTAGAAAGAATAATCCGAGATCGTGTCGTAGAATGCTTGGATAAACTAGGATTGATATCTCCAGACCAACACGGATTCACTGGAGGCCAGGCAGTGTCTCATCAAACCTAAAAATATTTGCCGATGACACAAAAGTCTTTCGAGCAATAAAAGATGTAAGAGATAAAAAATCTCTTGCAGGAGGATATTCTGAAACTCACACAATGGTCCGAGAAATGGCAATTGCCCTTCAATGAAAAGAAGTGCAAAATTATTCATTACGGGAAAAATGGGATGTAAAATTAATTATGCGTATATAAGTAGGCGGAGTATATATTTCTTATTATTATTATTACCACGATTATTCTACCATTACACCCTAAGTATTATGTCCAATCGCTGACTTGCCTCGATTTGCCCCCGTTGCCCCTGGCAACACCGCTGAACGGGTAGCCCTTGGCCAGTCTACTGCTTGTTTTCAAAGCAGTAGACACTAGACTACCATGTCTAGTGTCACACAGGAGATGTGGGTGGTCTACGCTGCATGCCTTCGCTGGAGTGGTGGTTGGCAGGACAGCACGGTCATGATGGTGACTGACAGCGCAGTTGTTCAGGCTGCCTTGAACACTGGAAGGTCTAGGTGCAGGGGAATCATGTACTTCCTCCGGAGGATTTTCTGGCTGGCCGTTGAATTCAATTTCGAGTTCAGTTCTGTGTATATACGCACCCATGTTAACGTCGTTTGTGACGCATTGAGCAGGCTAATTAGTATGGATAGCTCAGATAGGATCAGGAGTGTTGATTGCGCGAGAGCACTTTGTTGTACTGAGATTTTTGATATTCCGTATTTCTCTTTCAGGAATAGCTGTTCTAAAGGTGGAGCAGCAGGGATACCAGCAGCAATCCTACGCGAGGAATTCGGCTCTAGCAAGGGGGGTTCAGATCAGAAAATATTTCGAGTATGTTGAAAACTACCAATCATCACGTTCCCCGATACCATGCTCGACGGAGCAGGTTGCGCTATATGCCACTTGGCTCGCCCGTTCGCTCAAGTATGGTTCGGTTCTAAATTACCTAAGTGGTCTGAATTTTTTCCTGAGGCAGCAGGGCGAGGCGGGAATTGATTATAAGAGCTTTGTGTTGGCTTCGACCTTGAGGGGGATCCGCAGAGTGAAGGGAGATGCCCCCCGTCGAGCAATGCCACTGCTGCCTCATATGCTGCGTAAGATGTTTGCACTACTGACAAATAATCATGGCCATGTAGCTTGGCGTGCGGCAGTCTTATGTTCATTCTGGGGGCTATTAAGGAAGTCTCAGGTGACTATGTCTGACGCCGCCCTTTCTAGAGCCGACTTCGTCTTTTATGATTGGGGATTAGTTCTGACCGTGCATCGATCAAAGACTATTCAATTCAGAGAAAGAGTCCTTGAAATCCCCATTGCACGATGTTGCGACATTGATCTCTGTGCGGTGTATTGGACCGAGACTCACTTCCGTCAGATCCCAGCTGAACCTACCGCCCTTGCCTTTCGCCATCCTTGCCTGGGGGGGGGGGGGGGGGGCTCACGGCCTCTGCCATATAGTATCTACCAGGAGACCTTAAAAAAATTTGCTTCAAGGGCAGGGCTCGATGCTACCTCCCTCTCTTCTCATTCCTTAAGGAGGGGGGGGCTGCACCTTTCTGGCCATGTGCGGTGCCACGATAGAAGAACTTAAGGCCAGGGGTGACTGGGCGTCAGAGACCGTCTATGATTATCTGAAGACCCCATTAGGCACTCGTATAGTTAACGACATGAGGGTTGCCGCCTCACTCTGTGCCGATCTCACGACTGGTGGGTTGGTGGGTTGACGTGCAGCCGTCCCCCTTTGGCCTGTTTATTATGCTCGCCATGTCGCACAAGAAAAAGTGACCGACCCACCTCTCGTTCTCTCTCTCTTATTACATAGCCCTACCTTATGGGATGTATAATTAATTATGCGTATTTAAGTAGGCGGAGTATATATTTATTATTATTATTATTACCACGATTATTCTACCATTACACCCTAAGTATTATGTCCAATCGCTGACTTGCCTCGATTTGCCCCCGTTGCCCCTGGCAACACCGCTGAACGGGTAGCCCTTGGCCAGTCTACTGCTTGTTTTCAAACTTTACCGGTAAGCCTGTTTATTATGCTCGCCATGTCGCACAATAAAAAGGGACCGACCCACCTCTCGTTCTCTCTCTCTTATTACATAGCCCTACCTTATAATCCTCATTATGCCTATAATATGAAGAACACTGTCCTGCAACAAGACATCTATGAAAAGGACTTGGGCGTAACCTTCGACTCCCAACTCTCCTTTCAGAAACACATGAGGACTATCATCTCAAATGCTAACCAGAGAGTGGGAATAATTAAAAGAACTTTCCATCGCCTCATCAAGAACAATTTTCTCATTCTATTTAAGTCTCTTGTTAGGCCAATTTTGGAATACTGTCCACAAATTTGGAGCCCAATTTTTCGGAAAGATATTCTGGAGATCGAAAAGGTTCAGAGACGTGCAACGAAATTAGTTGCAGTTATAAAGGACTTAGCCTATGAACAACGGCTTAGAGAATTGAAACTTCCTACCCTTTCCTACAGAAGGAAAAGAAGTGACATAATTGAAGTATTTAAAATTATGAAAGGTTTTGATAAAATAGATATGAACCAATTTTTCACCTTGAATAAAACAGATGGCAGTTGGGGCCATACTCTCAAACAAGTAAAACTGAGAGCCATTTCAAAGTTAAGGCAACACAGTCTCTCAAACAGGATCATAAATATATGGAACAGTCTCCCACAAAATGTTATTGATGCCGAGTCAATAAATTCATTCAAGAACAGATTAGAAAAAGCATGGGCTGATCCAGGGAAATTTGACCCCTTATTCACCACATGCTACTAATTATTCCTTGAGTTGCATGTTTACTTGCACTCAAGCAAAAATGAGAGACAAATAAGTGTTCACACTTCCTGTCTACCATTCGCTATTTCGTTAGTGCGTATCGGCAAATTCAATAGCCGCAGGCATTTATTTTGCTCTCGACGCCGTTTTCAGCACATGCACAGTCGGAATTACAAACTAGTCTATTCAGTCTTTAAAACTATAAGTAGGTACTCCAACCTGATTTTTGAAACGTATATTTGCATTTCACTTTTGTGATAATCAGATAGAACTTTATACACTGATTCAGTGCTATGCAATTTATCTTGATGTGGTAATCGGTTCAAAAGTTATGAGCATTTTAAGATATAATTTTGAGGGCTTTTTTTGTCCAAAACCGAAATTAGCAAATTCACAAAGCCATAGAACATGTGCAGATACTTGGAAACCAAAACTAAGCATATAATCAAGTTTCATATATCATATAGATTGCCTTCATTTTTTTAGGGAAGAAAAACAAAAAAAATAACATGGATTTTTAACAACTTTTAAAACAGCTAAAATATCAAATTAGCCCTGTTGTAAAGTTAACAGTACCTATTTACTACCTAACAATAAAAGTAACATTTTCATGGAAATTTCAAAATGCCATATCTCAGCTTGTAATTAAGATACAGAGATAAATTTGGTATCACTAGAATCAGCAGAGCTGTATCTATACCTGCATGTACTTTAACAATTTCGACAATTGAACACTAAAATTGTGTTCCAACTACCATTCATGACACATGAAATTTGGTCATATGCCTTCTCAATGTCTTCAATACACTCCACATTACAAACACAGCAGTCACTGCTCACAGACAGAACGTTATTATGTAGTAGGAATCAGTGACAGCAACATCATCCACAATAGTGTTTTCAGCTCAGCGGTTGCCAAATCGGTCTCACTTCTTCAGCTTCTTGATTCGTGTGGCGTGAAAGAATTTACTATTTTTTATGCTGATTTATTAGCGAAAAGCTTACTCTTCAATTTGACAGGTGTTGAACCTGGAATTTGTGTCTTTGTCACTGTGAAATCTTGTCTTCAACTTTTCCTTTTGAATTTTCCCTCACTTCTGTCAAGTGTATCTCAAGATGTTTGGTCTCAAAATGAGGCTCAGATGGTATTCTGTTCTGCCATTTTAGATAATTTTAGTAACTGTTTAACACGCCAATCACTGCCACACAAAAGACATGGGGGTTCAGGGTGAACTCCTGCCAGGTTTCATGCACCCTGGCTGAGTCACTGATGGCAGCCTTTTTGGAGTAGCTACTATAACTTTAAGGCTCATTCTGATCGGTTGAGGCTCAGAAGATCAGTAATCTTTTTTCTGGGGGTCCCAAATGTATTGCCAGTCTGGTTACTTTCCAAAAGTGGCTGAGCATAGCTTGAAACATGAATCACACCAAAGGATTCAAACTAGTAGTAGTAAACTGAACTAATCACACTCTCACACATAAGGCCACAGACGTAAGGAAGAAAGATTGCTTTAGTCATTCAATCATATTTCAAGCACAAATTGAATATATATGCATTAATTGGTGTGCTTGGGCCGTGTCATATATGGTTATAGAGTGAGTCGGCTTACCTACTATTAATTTAATTTTTTTAAAGGGGGAAAAGCTACTTTTCATTACAAACTATTTCAGTATTAGTTAAGTATTTCACTTTTTTTTTTGATTTGCTGAGAAAGCGAATTTACAGGTTGAATGTGTAGACCAGATAAATATCCAATGTTTTTGTTTGATTCCAAAAACAAAGTACAATGTATTCTTTTTTTTAAGAGTAGTCGTGAGCCATATATAAAATTAGGCACACATCGCACCGATAATTTTGGCCTTAGCGTTGCATAGTAATGGTAGTCCGATGGTTTATGAGTTTCTGCCATTTTCCCAGATAAATGAGACTGTCTCAAAAGGTGCTAAGCAATATTGCATAAGACTGTGTCCATTGTAATTCACACACTCGTACACACAAGCAGACAAGAAGCCTGCAGCCAACATGTTTAACGATCAACATACTATATGTAGGTATTCCATGTGATTTTTAAAAACAGGTCTGAGCTTAATTTACTGGATTTCATCTGTTAGGATATATTTATAAGTTGAAACAAAATGATACTTCAGTTGTCAAAATCGCTCTAATATTAAGGAAGATATGGGCTTTTTTAGGTTGTTACTTAATTGGGCCGATCCGAGATGAGATAGTTACATTTCAAGATATGGATCTTCAAAAATGCTAAAAACTACAATTTCCCATAACTCACCATTTTTAAAATTTAGCTGTGGAGCACTTTTAGGGGTGGGCTTGTGGAAAAAATATGCACCCCAGATGGATTATTCTTATTTCTCCCTGACCTATAGGTGAGTCTTTTCACTGCTATTTTTATTCAGGACCGCATACGATTGGATAAAGTTGATAGGAATAGGTCCAAAATGCTCCAGAGCTCAATTTGGCAAGTGATAAAATCTGGTAAAAAATGCACAATTTTGAGAACGTTTTAAATGACACAGAAAATCACCCATACAAGATAATTGCATGAAATTGTCATGCCCCCATCCTGATATGACCTTAGATGTTGCTAGGATGTAAAACAACAACAAACAAACAAACCTCTTTCTATTTCCATTATATAAAATACACTTTGATATATGTGAATTATTTAAATTTACAATGATTGTGATCAAATCTGGAAAAATGCCCAATTTTGAGCAAGTTTAAAATGACACAGAAAATCATCCATACAAGATAATTGCATGAAATCTTCAGGCTTTATTATCGTCAATATGCTCTTTCTATTTACCGTATATATACAATACGCTTTGACATATGTGAATTATTTTAATTTTATAATGATTGTGATCAAATTTGGCAAAACATGTCCAATTTTGAGGAAGTTTGAAATGGCACAGAAAAACATATGTACAAGATAATTCCATGAAATCTGGAGATTGTATTTTCCTCAATATGCTCTTTCTATTTACATCATAATCTATATAATACTCTTTGATAGATGTGAATTATTTAAATTTTACAATGATTTTATACATTTTTTCAAAAGTAGCAAAAATCCTTGCACATGGCCAGTCAGGTAATAAGTACTACTACCACATAGGTATCCCAATGGACCAAAAGAAAAAGAGTTATCACCTTTTCAGACATGCTCAAATACATTAGACTAATCATTATTTAGTTTACTTTATTTTGAAGTAACTTATTTCAAATGGCTAACTTTGGATATATTTAAAGTGAAAATATTCCAAATTGATTTAGCCAAGATGCCTGGCACCCAGCATTTCTAGAATAGGGCAAGGAGCAGTGGAATGAAGAAGACCAATTGTCCGCGATTGAAATTCCCCCTGCTTAATCAAATAATGTGTAAACAAACACAAAGAGGGACAAATTGACACCATAGACTTTAGCAGTAACAATTCTATTCAATTGGCTTAGTATCCCTTTCTATGTAGCAACACATTCTTAATAAGTGCACCCGTATATAAGTTGGATATGTAGGATCAAATCTAGGTAAGTGTTTTTATTTAGAAAATTTGAATCTTTTATTCGACTATACAGCTTTAGATTTAATCACTAAATTTAATCACTGCAAATTAAAAGTGAACGGGTTTTTTTCCTTTCTAAATATTCTTGATTTAGGAATAACCTACCTCAATCTTAGCTCTGCTTCCCGAACATAACAGTAATGCTACTTAATGCAATCATATTGTAACGTTACCTGGCAGATTAAATAATTTTATAGCTCGATTTCTTTGGGTAAAATAAGTAAGCACCGCAACAACTATTGATAATTCAGAGCTTATTTGGTACACACCATATCTATAGTACAATTATCAAATGTATTTTTTTTCTAGTCATACAACAGAGGAAGAAAGAAGATATGACGCCTCAAATTTTGCACAATTGAAACACAATCTTTTCCTTTTTTTTCAAATTTGGACTTTTCTTTAAAATTGTTGTATATAATTAATTCTGCCATCAGTTAGCAATGTACATTAAAACCTTTTATAGATATAATAAATATAATGGAGATAATTCGAATATAACGAGACATACATGGTCATTTAAAAGAAACTAAATATTTTTAAAAAACTGACTTTCTGAGAGCGATATTTCTGGGTCATGTTATATAGAGTTATAAATAGCGAATTCTCCTCTTTTTTAAAGATATAGAGTTCTTTGAGAACTGATTACTGCCTAAAATTGTGTAGTGGTCTGCACTGACCTCTCAGCCAAGGAGCCGCATAGTCAGGTAGGCGTGGATAGTGTGTTGATATCAGGGAGCCTAGGTGGTGTAATGGTTAGCTCACTGGCCCGGAATGCAAAGAGATGTGGGTTCGAGTCCCGCTCTAGGCGCAATATTTCCCATTTTCATCACCCCCACAACACCGGTTGCCGTGACCATGATTCTGTACAAGCTACGCGCTGTATAGTTGTTGAACCTACCCTGTGTATGTATGCAAGTAGGTCACTCCTGAAAACTGGCCAGAAGTGTCACATGGAGAGTTAAAATTTAATATTTGAATTTTTTACATTTTTTGGTTGCAAATGAAAGCTGGAAATCTCCCCTTTACATCTATGTAAAATATAAATTGATGAGATAAAAAATAAAGGTGTAGTCTATGAATAAGATATCTCTTATGGCAGTATAACATGTGTGTCACACGTGTAACACATGTTTAGGACACCACACAGTCTGCTTAATAAATATCTAATCAGAATTAAATAATATCATACTTAGAAGCATATTAACCATGGCATAATATACATAAATATCTAGTGCTTATATTGATAAAAAAAAGTAATTCCCAGCCATGCTTTATTCACTGAATAATTAGTGTACAATATTTGTGTGGCATCCAGACACCACGGTTACACGTGTGACGTTAATTTGCAATGTTATTTCTGAAGACATAAATTTTTTTATTTTTTTAAATTTAAGCTTGCATACATGTTAATAAATACTTCCTCTTTGATTTGGGAACTGGTTTGTTTGATATATTAATGCAATACAAGATGTTAATAAGGATTCAACCACGTCCCATATGTCATGTTGCAAATGGCTGACTGTAAAATGGGGTTTTTTGGTACAAAAACTGTTCATAACTAAAAAGACCAAAGTTGCACACAGTTTTATTTTATTTCCCTTATTTCTTTCATCAAATCTGAACATGAATATGAAAAGTATAAGGAAAAAAATAAGTAGGAAGGTTTTTATTGATGTTTTAAAATCCCATCTCAGGCTGACCAGTTTTCAGGAGAGTGACCCAAGTGCATTGACTGTATGTATGTAATTGTAAGCATTAAAATACTTACAATTCCAGTGGGACCAGTGTAGTGGTCTGCACTGACCTCTCAGGCAAGGAGCCACATAGACAGATAGGCGTGGGTAGTGTGTTGATATCACAGAGCCTAGGTGGTATAATGGTTGGCATACTCGCCCAGAATGCAGAGATGTAGGTTCGAGTCCCGCTCTAGGCGCAATATTTCCCATTTTCATCACCCCCCCCCCCCACGACAATTGTATGGGCATGGTAAAGAAATTAATTAAATAAAAATAAAAAATAAATTTAAACTAAACCAAAAATAGCGGACTTTCCGAGGGTGGTATTTCCGGGTCATGTTATATTATCATTTTAAAGAGTTGTTTCTCCTCGGATCACAGCCTAAAATTGTATTAAGTGTCAAAGTGGATACAGCAACTTTAACTTGTTTAAAAAAATGTAAAACCTAAATGCATCATTACAAAAATCACTCTAATTCATAGGTCAAGATCATAGCTTTCCATTGAAATAAGGCTCGGAAGATCGGTAAAAAAAATTCTGAGGAGTCCCAAATGCATTGCCAGTCTGGTCATTTTCCTAAAGTGGTTGCGCATAGTTTGAAACAATACATGCCAAGGGATTCAGGCTACTAAAGTGCACTGATCACACTGTAACATATAATTAAGTCATATATGGGAGGTAGAAAGATTGCTTTAGCCAGTCATTCATAGTTCTAGCATATGTATGCATTATTTGTGGAGATACAACATAGCTTTGAATTCCATATCTTCACATGTGCACGGACCCTGTGTTGAGTATAGTCTATGTTGTTGGGGGGGGGGGGAGTATGGGTCGCAAATGAGTATATAGACGACGCTGGCGTCATGCATCGGCTCATTTTGAAAGCAATGCGATCAATACATGTATTTCTTTCTAATCCTGATCTAAAGCCGTATGCGTTAAATCTGATTATGGCCATTAAATTGATCCATTAAATATCAATGGAGAAGGGGGCTTTAGAATACTCCATCTAAATATCCATAGCTACAGCCTACATATCAAAATTATTGTTCTCAAATCAAGTCTTGCTGATTCATCTGGAGACAATCTTAATCTCAGAAACTTGATTTAACAAATATGTATATTAAATATAAATAGTCATATGCTAGTTCTGACACACCAACATTTAGATACCATCATCATGCTGTCGGTCACGATGCGACAAAGGCTGCTTTCATTACTTGACTGTCGCTCTCCATTTAGCTCTCTGCTGTGAGAGTGATGTCCATGAGTCGGTCTTAATGTCTCTCAGCTTCAGGTTTCTCTTGATGGTATCCTTGAACCGGAGACGAGGGCGCCCTCTCTTTCTGTAACCAGAAGACAGTTGAGAATAGAGGATCTGCTTTGGTAGCCTGTCTGATGACATCCTCATGAGGTGTCCACTCCAGCGGAGATTCTTTTTGATCAGAAGATCTTCCATAGAGGGCAGCCCCGTCCGTTCGAGTATTTCCTTATTTGTCACTTTGTCCTTCCGGGTTAGCCTCATGATTGAATGCAGATGTCGCATCATGAAGGCATGCAGTTTTTTCACTTGTCGTCTGTACACTGTCCAGGCCTTGGCTCCGTATAGTAGGGTGGATAGCATGATTGCACGGTAGATTTTGTCTTTGACCCGCATGGACACATCCAGAGTCTCTGGCGTAGTTGGCCAAAAGATGCGCTAGCTTTGGCCATCCTCCTCTGTATTTCAGCATCAATGCGTCCATCACTTGATTAGATACCATATCAAAGCAATAATACCCCAAGTAAATCAAACGATTTATGAGAATATAAGTTGATTGTGGAACTTTAAATTAGAACCTGTTGATTGGATCTTGTTTCAGATGACCTGTAACGCCTTGATCCCACCCTCTTCCCCCACGTAAATCAACCCAATTTATGAGAATACAAAGTAAGATGCAAATTATGGAACTTTAAATCTGAACTGGTTGATTGGGTCTTGTTTCAGGTGACCTGAAATGCCACCCTTCATCTCCAAAGAAATCAAACCAGGTTACGAGAATACAAGCCGATTGTGGGAATGTTAAATTCCAACCTGTTGATTGGGTATTATTTCAGATGACCTCTCGCTTGGCTCCGGCAGCTGTGCGTGCTTTGTGCACGTCTGCTCGGTGCAGGTCCGTGTCCATGAAACAGGCCTTCGAAAGTGGAACAGACAGGGGCATAGTCCCTTCCGCCCACGGCTACTCCAAATTCCGGGAGCTTCAAAACGAGTTCAATGTAAGTTATGGCGTTGGCGTTGGTATTACTATTAAGGGGTGGTACATTCAGAATGCTTATCTGGTGGGGGAGCAGATTTTCCGTATTTGTTCGCCCACTAAATACGTTTTTGAATTATGTTTGTGAGTTTGTTATTCTACTTTTATATTTATAATTTCTCTAAAGCGTCATAGTGATGACATACTGTGCCCATATAATTATGTGATGTACATAGTTGTTTTTGCGGGGTGCTATCCTCTTTTTATTATATTTTTATATTAAACTGTGTACATATGTTGATCAATTTTGTTGTTTTTAAACATTCACCCATAAAATATATGTGGGTGCATTTTTTATCGCACTAAAAGTTGCTGATCACGTCTGTACAAATACTGAAAGTATTACTAAAAGTCTCTGGACAAAAATACTGAAAGTCACTGGGTCACTCCTGAAAACTGGCCAGAAGTGTCACATGGAGAGTTAAAATCTAATATTTGAATTTAAACATTTTTTGGTTGCAAATGAAAGCTGGAAATCTCCCCTTTACATCTATGTAACTATAAATTGATGAGATAAAAAATAAAGGTGTAGTCCATGATTAAGCTATGTCATATGGCAGTATAACATGTTGCTCAGACGTAACACATGTTTAGGAGACCATACAGTCTGCTTAATAAAAGTCTATTGATAAAAAAATTAAAAAATTCACAGTCTTGCTTTATTCACTGAATAATTTAGTGTTCAATATTTTTGTGTGGCATCCAGACACCACTGGTTACATCTGTGGTGGAAATTTGTAATGTCATTTCTGAAGATCTCAAATACAATTTTTAAAATTTAAGCATGCATACATGTTAATAAATACTTCCTTTTGATTTGGGAACTATTTTGTTTGATATATCAATGCAATACAAGATGTTAGTAAGGATCCAACCATGTCCCATATGTCATGTTTCAAATGGCTGACTGTAAAATGTTTTTTTTGGTACAAAAACACTTCATAGCTAAAAAGGCCAGAGTTGCATGCATTTTATTTTATTTCCCTTATTTCTTACATCAAATCTGAACAGGAATATGAAAAGTATAAGGACAAAAATAACTAGGACGTTTTTTATTGATGGTTTAAAATCCCATCCCATGCTGGCCAGTTTTCAGGAGAGTGACCCCACTCTAAAATACTGAAAATGACTTTCAGAATAGTGAGTGCTTTTCCGGGCGCACAGGTCTGGGGGAGGGGTGGAGATTAATCCATATCTCCTTTCGGACTAAATCTTGGTGGACTTAAGTTAATGAAGGTGCGAAGCATCTATAGCGTAAGATATGAGCAAAATAGATGTTGCAATTACACTTTGCTGGGTTTAGCTGGCTTTATATCAGGTGCATTATTTCTGCTCGTAAATTACAGAATAAAATTGCATAACTCGATTTCCCCCCCCCCCTTTAAACAAGCTTCTTGTTAAATAATTATATTAGGTTAATCGTTATGATCTACCTTACTATAATTTGAATTCACTTTTATTATAAAAGGCTAACTATTTAATTGAGGTGAAAACATGCCAAATTAATTTGGTATGTACATACAAATTCTAACACTAGAATCTTCAGTCATAACAGGTTAAAAGAAAATTGGCATAGTATTCCTTTCTATGCAGCAACAAATGCTCAATAAGTTGGATATGAAGGATCAAATCTAACTAATGATTTTAATTTTGAAAAATTGATGCTTTCATCTTACTGTACAACTTTGATCGTGGCCTTTGTTGTTAACCGGCGTATCAGTTAACATTCCTGTTCTTGCACTAAGACCCAAGGTACCAAATTACCAAATTTAATGTCACAGGGATGAAAGATTTCCGTGATTTTTTATATTCGGGTTCTTCTTTGCTGCTAGTCCTAAAAGGGGGGAATCGGGGGTAAAAACTTAAATACATCACAGCTTATCCTAGTTAGGCTTATTGTGTTCCACATATATCCTATTTTAAGGCACAATTAAAAGAAAAGCAGTTTGGACCCCGGTTGCACATCAGGGTGGCTTTGAACACTACTAAGTGGAGAACGTTACGCATGTTTCGGTGTGACACAAAAAGCCGCCTAGTGTCAAATTTAGAATAAAACTCTTATATTTTCCTAGTACGGTTTTGAACTGCACTCATTTCAAAACCGTACTAAGTGCAATTTTATGAGGGTCCGTCCACTTGGGAGTAGAACAGAGAACTTATGGAAAGGAAAAGTTTTTTCTTCAAGATCAAACAAACACCACAGAGCATGAAAAGGTATTTATGCTTATTAGTTTTTGATGCTGTGGACATATTTCAAATTAATTTTGGAATACTTGCATAACTTCTGATGTTATTGGAGTTGTAATGCATTTTCATGTGACATGTAACGCATGTTTCATGTGACACTCAATAATAACTTGGCTCAGAAATTGCTAAAAGTATGCACACAAAAAAAGAAGTTTTTGTTAAGGGTATTATTTCTACACATTACATGTATGCAAGTATGTCTTTTGAGTGTTACAGGTTTTGCTTATGGGTTCTTCTTCAGTGCTGGTCCTAAAAAGGAGGAATCGGAGGTCAAAACTGAAATATGTTACAGCCTATCCCAATTAGGCTTGTTGTGTTCCACATACATCCAATTTTAAGACACAATTTAAAACAAAAACAATTTGGACCCCGACTGCAAGTCAGGGTGGCTTCGAACATGACCAAGTGGAAAATGTTACGCATGTTTCGGCCTGACACAAAAACCCTCATTATGTAATATTTAGAACAAGACCCTAGTTATGTTTTGAACAGCAGTCACTAGGAGTAACTAAGTGCAATTTTATGAGTGTTCGTCCAGTTGAGAGTAGAACAGAGAACATATAAAATTGTGACACTGAAACATGCCTTACATGGAAATGAAAAGTTGTTCCTTCATGATGAAACAAGCACCACAGATGATGAAAATATTTATGCTTATTAGTTTTTGATGCTGTGGACATATTTCAAAGTAATCTTGGAACACTTCCCTAACTTCTGATGTTCTTGGAATTGTAACACATGTTTCATGTAACATGTAACGCATGTTTCATGTGACACTCAATAACGACTTAGGTTAGACACTGCTAATAGCATGCAAAAAATGTATTTGTTCAGGGCATTATTTGTACACATTACATGTATGCAAATATTTCTTTTGAGTGTTATAAGTTTTCTTATGTAGAAAAAGATATTGTGATGACTTAGAGGATGAAGATGACAACAGGTGAACGCGTGATAGCATCATAGCACAACATCCTGTTTATGACTTGACAACACATCATCAGTAGGTGTGTAGATGCCCACGGTATATTTGAAAATCATGGTGAGAAGAGATTTGATCCATTATTGGATTTTGTATCGCGAAATAAATTGTTGCCGTTGCGCGTGTTTCTTCTTCATCGATGTGTGACAGGCCACACTAATAGCATCATAGCGCAACATCCTGTTTATGACTTGACACCGCATCATCAGTGGGTGTGTAGATGCCCACGGTGTATTTGAAAATCATGGTGAGAAGAGATTTGATCCATTGTTGGATTTTGTATCGCAAAATAAATTTTTGCTGTTACGCATGTTTCATCTGTGACGCAGTTTTTATTCCACATTGCTAATCTAAGTGCAGAAAATGTCATGTGTGTCCACAGGAACTTGGTACAATGACCCACTTTAAGTGGGTTTTTTTTTTAAATTAAAGAAAACCTCCGAATTTACACGCATATACACACCTGTTATGGTCCGCTGATTTCAAATGAATTGAAGGCACTATTATGCAAAATTACGGGTTTGCTTTCTTCACATGTTATTTTGCTGTTCACCATGGGTGTTAAATATCCTAGTGACTTAATATGATACTAGTGGTATGCCGCCGAGCAGAAAACATCTCGCTGTCAAAGGAACCTATAATATTTGATATTTCTATCTATTTTTATGCATTTATAAATGGTGTGCTCACTCGCAGATGACATGGTAATTGAGTGTTACTGGTTAACAACCAATTAGACTAAATTCGGGGCCCGAAAAGTCTTGAAAACTTCATTCGTCCCATTTCAAGGCCTTGAATTTAAACCTATTTCGCCGTTGTTGTTTTTTCCTGAAATCCAAATGAAAATAGTCTTGAATTCCTATGAAAAACAGCCTTGAAATCCATCCTCACACATGTATGTACCCTGAGTATGTTACCATTGCGTGTCGAATATATTGATTACTAAATTTTTCAATGTGTGTTCTAATTTTCAGGCACACCCAGATAAGCTGGTTTGGCAGAAGCGGGGATTACGGGATGCGATTCCATATCAGCTCACAAACTTTTTGTGCGTGCTCGGATTGGTAACCTTCTGCTATACACTCTTTGACATGTCTTTCACCAAGAAGGCAGAGTAAGGAAACGCGGTACATCCTGCAACATCTGAATAAATGAACACAGCTAACGGTGAAAGTGACCTGCAGTTTGTGCAAATGATTCTAGAAATGAAATATCTATCACATCTGCTATAACGATCCTGAATATTAAAAAAGGAGCGGAAAATCTCCCCCAAGTAACTATCATTGGTTGTTTGCTTTGGTTATTTGGAATCTTAGAGAGGGTCAATAGTATGGGAAATGCAAATTTTAATATATTGTGCATAGGTTAATATTAAATAGGTTCAATGTACACTGGCGGACCAGCACTGCTCACCGGTACGGTTTTGCATGTGTATTTGCGTCATTCTCAGAAACTGTGTACCACATCTTTGATTTCCACATTACCGTTGTAATGATTTTACCTTTTTTTGAGGGGTAGCAAATCATTGTTCATTCTGTGTATTAAGTATATTAGCAATACTACATGTATTTAATCTATACTACAAAATAAGCTATGATTTTGTGCTAAAGTGAAAATTTGACCCCACACGTTTTTTCCTTCTAAGACAATTGTTTTACTTAACTATAATCCAAGTGCTGTGTGTGATAAAATGATATGGATGGATGTTAAATGGTTAATTTTAATGGCTTTCTAAATTTGTATAAAATCTAAATGTGACAAAAATAAATTTGAAATGACGTATGCACAGCATATAATTATAAACCTTCATATGAATATGGATTCTATTATTTGGAATGTTTTTACTTTTGGTTTCCATGTCACAAAAGTGGTACACAACTTCTGAGAACGACACATTTATATATAAATTTAATCGGGGGTGAGGGATTTCCGCAGTTTGTGAGCTGCAATCTCGCAACACTATTTGTGGTAATAAGATGTTCAAACGCTGCAGCACTGTCAGTATATACCAATATGTATAAAACCTAACTTCTGGTAACTTTTTGCGCAAATTTGTTTTCGGTTTACAGATAACCTAATGTTTGGAGAGTAAAGGCTCAGTATTCGCAATTAGAGCTGCAATAAGTACATTGTAAGGAAGTATAAAATTCTCTTTATAGCTAACTATCATGCGAAATCACGGGCCATATGCAGGAAGCGGTGTTACGGGTGTATGGTGTTAGCCGGTAACACCATTTAGCTATCACCACTCTCAGAAAGTGTGTCAAGGAGCGCCTAAATGGGTGGTGTTAGCTAAACGTGAATCTATTTATAGATTTGGGAAATCCCTTGGCGTCGGTCCTGGCGAGCCCCGCTATTTGGTTGGTTGGTTTCTCCAAACACCGGGGACCAGCACGCCTTGTCATTCGGCGACGATTTGTTTAGTTTGCATTCGTCGATTCGACAATATGAATAACGCCGCCAATGCGGTGGTAGCGTTAATATGGCTTCGCTTTTACGGTTAAATTGATAAAATTTCACTTATTGCATATGTAATTCTGTTAACTATGATAGCATTGAATAGATTTGGGCCTAATAAATTGCCGCCGATGCGGCGGCGTCGTCAGTATGGATATCAACGTCAACGCGGCGATGGCCTTAATATGTGTTTGCTTTTAGGGTTAAATTGATAAAATTTCCCTTATTGTGTATTTAATTCTGTTAAATATGATAGCATTGAATAGATTTGGGCTTAACCTAACCCTAACACCAACCTTAAACGTGCTATGAAACGGGTTTAGTGTAGCGGACCTTAAATGCGTGGTGTTTGTGTAACAACCCCCGTTGCACAGACTTTTTGCCGCTAAACTGGAAATCGCACCATAAACGCGTTTTGTCTCGCTAACACCGCGTCCTGCATATGGCCCCAGAATTCCCTGAATGAAATTGAAAAATATCTAGTTAAGTTTCGATTAAAGACGTGATATTGGTGGGGGGGGGGCGCAAATTTTATGTTTTAATTTTGATTAGAACTTGAGTAATTGTAAATAAATTGATACACAACAAAATTCTCCAAATTGTTTGGGTATAAGCTGAGAACATGAATAAAGCTGTCATGCCATTCTGCTTCTTGCCAGTCTATACCACATTATAAAGCACTGTATATGTGCAAGTGTTGGTTTTGATGTAATTATTAATAATAGCTTATTACAGTAATATCCGGCCAGCAAAGCACTTAGATTTGATCGATAAAAGCTGACATTTTAATTTATTTAGACAGTGCAATATTAGTTTAACCATCAGATCTAAAGAGGTTTCAATTGTTAAGTCCCTGGAGTCTCGACGGAATTGTTTAAAAAATCTGAATGTGATGTTAGTACAATTAAATTAATCTAAAAAACCGTGGAAATCAAGTCAATTTTATGTGTATGTATAAATGTTTACCTTTATGCAAATATATAAGCAGTGAAAGTGAATCTATTGTGTGCTGATTCTGGAAGGTTCTATGGTACAGCTAGAGCAGCTTGAAGCCTAGATAAAAGATTCACCCGTTGTAGTACACGGGTGAAGACCAGCCTTATGTAAATACGGGGGAAAATAGCATTAATATGAAAGTGAGGCTACAGTATGAAAGTGAGGCTCCATATGTGGCTCCAGTATCAAATGAATACTTCTATAGGCGCAGAGTTGGTGAACTGGGCGAGAATGCAAAAAGACAAGATGGCGGCCGCAGAACGCCGTCGATTTCACTTTTAAATCTTATTAAACTAGATATTATATTATATTTTTAAACTCAAAAGTAGCGGGTAAATAATAAGATATAGGTAAAGAATAAATGTTGCTTGTTAGTTTGTTAAATTAGGCTCTCAATTCTTTGACCCGTTTTTTCGCCACATTTTACATAAGGCTGGTTTGCACCCCTACTGCAGCAGTACGGGGTGAATCTTGTACCTACTTGAAGCCCTGTTGCTTGTTGGGGCAGGTAAGCAAGGCAGCTGGTCAGCAAGTACTTCCTGTCCTAACACCGTTGGTCACTTCTACCTGAATTTTTCTTTAAATTGATTTCTCTTTCAAATGATACCAAATTTAGCCTCCTTGATATTACTGCTTATTATGAGATGAATAAGAGATATGTGGGCGCTCGTGGACTTAAAGGGTTAATCGGACTGACCATTGCAGTGGGATTTTTTTTTTTTTAAGTAAGTAACACTAGGCATTTATTTAACGGACATCACTTTTTAAGCTTCCTTTAATTTTTAATTGCTGAACTTTTAGTGTATTTAAAATCTAATTTACATTGGTTGCCATCAGCAATCAATTAATTATAATCTCTACCTATACCCCCCTCCCCCCACCTTCGAGTTGCCTTTACATATGAGTAAATTCTAAGAAAAAAAAATAGAACAAATTAGATCATTAACTGATTTCTTTCGCAATGGCAATGAATTGGACTAGGGGTTATAGTTGTCCAATGTTTGAGCAATTCCAGTTCCAGGGTTGTGAACATGTGTAGCTGGTTGTTGAAACGTATTATCTCCGGTGTTTAAAAATGTACAGCATAGACGAACTGGATTCAACCTAGACTGACAAATACTTTCAAGCACTACTTTGCAAAAGTAGACTAAAGTATGTGCTGCTTAGAACTTGCGTTCAACTACCCCGGTTACCTCAGGTTTGGTGGTTTTATCATTGTAACTACTTTACAGTTCCACCTGACCTATTTTGAAGTTATCAATGTATTAAACATAAACTAACACACAAATAATTCTGAAAATTCAAATTGGTTGCTTTTAATATTTGTGAGCTGTAATATTTTACTGTATAAAAACAGACGATATTGTTTTAAATTTTCTTTACGATCAAGCTATAGGGGTAAAATTGAAGATATTAGTGAAAACATGCCAAATTAATTTTGGTGTGCACACCGAAATGCCAGACACCAGTAGCAGGTTGTATTAAATTTAACCAGTATACCGTTTCTGCAGCAATAAACCCTTAAACTTTGAACCAGTATCTAAGTAGGATATGTAAGATTTCTGAAATGTGATGCTTCCATCAGACTGCAGCTTCCCCAATTTTAAACAAATCGGAAACAGGTGAACAAATACAGGTGGCTTTTTTGGTATACTGTTCCGTTAAATATACTCAGCGGACAATTTTTGAATGGACAACAATAGAAGTCATTTGTACACTTTTTCTGCAATATTATTTACTGGTATAATACAATGAATGTACAAGCTGATCTATAAATTAATTGACAATGGGCTCTGGCACAGCCTGTATTTACATCACTGAGTGGTTCCACCTAAGGAAGATAACAACTGTACAAGCATCACTGGTTCAAAGGGACCCTCAGCCACCCACAACAAAACAGCCATGAACGTCAACGTGGGAAGGCTAGTTTATATAGGCATTTCATGCCCGAGTGTGAGGGAATAAAAACATGTCGCCATAAGCACTGCCACCCACTCCATAGGACACCGTAGACGTTGAATTGTGCGAAATAACAAATTATTCCCACCCATAGCCATGAGCCCAGCCCTTTGTATTCATTTGGTTGTCATGAAGATATCACTTATTTCCTACATTTTACTGAATAACATTACCATGGCATGGTTCAATCGACACCCATTACAATAGTAGACCTGATAGACGGACGTACACTACCACATGTACTTAGTACAAGGTGTATTCATTATTATACCCGCCCACTCATCCCTTTACTGATACCATCAGGTAACCCAGGGTTAATACCTACCTGCCCTACTCATTCCTAATCCCGCATCTTCCAGCAGTTTAATCCATAGTAAACACCCAACGTAACAAATGTTTGTACATAACAGAAATGGTCACATCCATGCGCATTCACATAGTAAGGACACTGTTAAAAACAATCAATTGAAAGATGCTACATCTGGAATGTTTGATATATCTATATACCTTAAATGTGATATAAACCGGTCTGGATTTTACATGTGTGTTACTTCTTCTTTTACTCATCAAACACTTCAGGCTGATTCAAATAGTGACAATAAGTTATGGTTTATTAGCATGCAAATTTGAAACGTGCTTAGCTTAGGTCTTTACTGCATGTGATAGCATCCTAAAAGTTCTATCAGACCGTGAACAGTTTCCACTTTGGGACAGGGTCATGACCAAATAACCACGGGACGTATGTTATACAGAGCTGTAGACATTGTTGTGCAGTTCAGTTAAGCTAAGCTAATCCTTTTAAAACTTGACTTAAGCGTATGCCATTCAACAGAATCGTATCAAGATAAATCCTTCTGTGCAAAGGTAACCGTAAAACAATTTATATTTAAAAAAAAAGTTACTGTGAATGCTCATCTTTCTGCATATCACGAAACACTATGGATTTAACTTAAAGTAACCTCACACCCTACCTTATGATAAAACTCAGTTAATGGTTGTTGACATTAAGGAATCAAACTGTAACATGATCGGAATAGTTGGAAGTACAATCTACTCTTGGCATTGTTAGTTTAGTCAGAAGAAACATTTACCATGGAAATCCCCATGACAGGAAGAACACCGTACCTTAATTAAAATACTGTTAAATAAATAATTATTTTGCTTTGCGTCATGCTACAAATATGCACAGATGTACACAACTCTATAGTATAACACCTACCCATCCCTCCCTCTACTAAGACAGTAAGACCTGTTCCCTAACCTTTCCCATGTTCAAGCATCAGTCTGATGGTCACATTGATCATGTACCCCTACAGACCGGGCGCAGTTGCTAAAAAATAGTTTGTACAAATCTTGACGGCTCACACTGGTGTGCGTTCCTGAGACTACAGGTGGCAGCACCAGTCAACGATACGATGGCCATGGCTAATGCTGCGTTCATACGGGGCCGTGAATATGGTGTTTCCCAGTTCACAACCTGTGAATTGCGTTCAAGTGAGTTCACAACTCGTAAACACCACCTGTGAACTGGAGATTTTGGAACCTGCTCCTTACTCACCATTCGTGAAGAAATGGCGGTGTCGCAGTTTCCGCCGTCCGTCGTACGCTCGGTGCAAAACATTAGTTTTATTTAAAATTAATAGAAATCCAGAACCCATACCTTATAAATTTGATATAATCTTTTTGGTAAAGATGTTTTCTATATGTGTACCAAGCGATTTGTTTCGAGGTGGTGTGGTTTTAAAGATATTTAACTTTTTCTGTCTGAAGATTTGACAATTCCTCTATTATCGCCCAGCATGAAATGTTTACAGTGAATTGCCAAATGAACGCTCTCAGATTACATGGTCGTGTTCATCAGCAGTAACTGGGAAGTTCACCATGTTCACGAGGACCGTATGAACGCAGCATAAGATACAGGGTACAGGCCACAGGCACGCTTTCCCTGATAGTACAAGGACAGACAGTGTGTTGCAATTCTGCAGGAATTCAGTTACTGACTAGTAACGGTACAACACAAAAACTACCCTTGCATATTATAACTGTACTCCGTATCAAACAACTCTTATCCATATATGCCATTCATGTATATCTATTTACACTATCGCACACATATTATATACAGCCATGCACACCATTCAAATATTTGTATTTTTTTGTGTAGGTTTTTTTTTTATACAGTATTGATTAGGACTGACAAGACACATACAGCAAGATTCAGGTTGTTTTTTTGTTCGTCTAGTTTGAGTGCTTTTACATTTAGAAGTGTGCGCAGGAAGCTGGGTGGGGGATGTGGGGGGGGGGGGATGTCTCGATATGACTCTTCATGCCATCTACTGGGACTTCAGCCCTAACCCTAAACAGTTAGTTAGATAGACAGGTCAAGACAGGCCAAATGGGGTCTTCTATGATCCCTATTTAACTAACCTTTTAGGGTTATGGGTATGGTTGAAGTCTCAGTAGACCGCACACAAAAGTAACACGGACTCTTCTATGTATAGTGGCTTCTACATTAGGACTCTCTACAATAGGAGGAATTGTTTGTGTTTATAGACACACAAAGGCTTGGGCAACATGGCGTGGGTGGGGAAGGAATAAGGAGGTAGCGCGAAGAGAAGTGTCAGCGTTGTGGGACCTCTACATGGCACTGCTGGAGCATGCGCATGGGACGGGGCGCTTACACCGAGTATCAACACGCAGCTTAGAACACCTGCGTCTTGTTATCTGTGACGGTCACTCCCAAATTGTTGGCCTTGCCTCTTGCTGCCCGGTAAACACCACAGGTGCCACTTTGAACCATGGAAGACGCCGCCATCCCCGAACAAATCAGTGTGCACAACGCGAAATGGGCTTAGATTACACCAGTGCACTGCACACATACTTCTAAGGTAAATATGGCAACCGAGAACAAGTAAATTGTCTGCATTACTCCCCCCCCCCCCATCTTCTTTTATTTTTAAAAGAAGAAGAAAAAAGAAGCAGCCCGCCTATGTATTACATTAAAAAATCCATAATCAGTCCCCCTCGCGACAATCATCAAGTAAGTAGGTTTACTTAATAGTGAGTGAGTGATGTTGATTCACAAGCACCTAAGTGCACCCTCCCTCCCCTCCCCTCCCATTTCTACCAAGGTGGCGCTGCACCAGTCACAATTTCCTAAAGTCGGCGTGGGTCACGTGGTTAGCAGATAGGCGCGGCGAGCTGCGCTTCGTGAGGTCACGTGACCGACGGCTCGATGGTCATCACCTCGACGGCGTGCGTGGCGTCGGGCACCTCGCCGTTGGTCTGCTGCTCGGCGCTGGGCGCCATAGTGATGTGCACGGCCTGAGAGCGCGGGCTGTCTTGCAGCTGTGACATGCTCGTCACGACCGTCTGGTACATGGACACTGGGATCGTCACCATGCCTGAAATGCCGCCACCGGAGATGAATTGGCCTGCTGCGTGAGAACAATTGCATTCCATATTATTTGTTGACAGGGTTCATACAGCTATTCTGCAACCAAATTTAAGGCCCTTGTAAGGGCCTTTTCAAGGCCTCTTCAGAAAAGAAATGCATTGTTTTTAAAGGCCAAAAAAATATATTATAATGATTATATAGATGTCAACTCTTTATGGTCTTATTTCACAAGGTTTCTGTATGCTATTTTTTGTATATAAAGCAAAACAAGTAACTAGGGAATTAACATCTTTATTATACTTAACAATCATCCTAGATTAGTTAATAAGCCACACACATAGCCATTCAAAACACTGTTGTCAAACAAATTTGCCCTGTCTCCCCACAAATTAAAAAAATGCAAGGATGTTTTTTTGTTATTTTTGTTCAATTCACAAGGCCTTTTCAGGATATTTTCAAATTTAAGACTTTTTCAAAAGACACCTTCAAATTCAAGTCCTTTTCAAGATTGTGCGAACTCTGGTTTATAAGGGCAGTGGGAAGACAACCATTAATGATTACACTGTTACTACAATTTCTATTGTCACCAGGTTAGTTTGTGTGTGTAGAATATGTATGGAAATTTTGAATAGAAAATGTTTAAATGCACAACCATGTTTGTGGATCACGCAGGGGCAAAGGTGCGAGTGTGTATGTGTCTATAAAACTCACAATTTCATGTCCAAATGAATTTTGTGAGTTTCCCTCCCTCTCCCCATCTCATTCTAGACAACCAAAACAAGTTCGTTTCTTTAATTACATTTAAAAAAAATAAAGGTGCTTTTTATTGGGTTTTCTTTTGTCCCCAGACATCACTAGCATCCCTGCAAACCAGCTATATCTATCTATCTATCCATGTCTATCTATCGTCCTGATATGACCTTAGATGTTGCTACGACTTAAAACAACAAACAAACTATCTATCTCTATTTATTTATATGTATACACAACACAAATAGATAGATAGACAGACAGATTCGGACACCGCGCCTGTCAGCAGACCCTGCGTGTAGCTTACCCAGGCCGCTCGGGTCCGATGTTAGTATCAGCTGCCCCTCCGAGTTGATGGTCGCCTCCGCCAGGGTGGCGACGGCTTGGGCCGTGGCGTCGTTGTTCACCTCGACAGCCACGTTGCCGTGACCCATGATGTCCTGGTGAGACGCTGCCACATCGGCCAGCGTCTGCACTGCCTGCGACGCCTCGTGCACGCCGTTCAGCTGCGGGGGGAGGGGAGGGGGGAGCAGAGCTGAGCTTGCACAACAGGTTTGTTCGTTTTTGTTTTACGGCCTAGCAACATCTAAGGTCATATCAGGACGGTTACCGACTTGTGACTGCGGGCTCATGGCAACTTTATAGTGCTGCTCCACTGGAAGACCAGGCTGATGACACCATGACCTGAAAGCCCACAGAGTCACATTATCCTGATACTGTGCAAACCAGTCCGACTTATGCTATTAATAGAGAGCACCAAGCTAGGTAGCAACAAGTATCAATTTTATAAGTCATTGGGTTCATTCGGCTGGGATTCGAACTCCTACCTTCTGCACGGGAAGGCTGCGTTCTACCAATTAGGCCACCAGATCCGGGTACACAAAAGGGGCTTAGCTTCCATATACGCAGGCATGCAGCGGCATACCGCCTAAGATTAAAACTATTTTTTTCTTTTATATTAAAATATATGATATAAGTGTGTGCAGGCTCTATGTACCATCGTGTTTTATTGCATCGCTGAAAAAGTCTGCGTACTACCTGAAAATCCCCAGCGAGGCTCCTGCACAACACACACATGAATGTCAGGTATAAGCACTTACACAAGTGTTATTAAATATGTAATGCAGCTGTTATTGTATTGTATTCGCAAACCCTATGATTAGCCGTCAAGGTGGAACTAGAGAAACAGGGAAATCAGCTTTCTGTGCTATCTATCACCTAACCCCACTTCCTCCTCCATCGTCCAGTGAGTTTCCTTCTAGCTTGACCCCATTTCTAGCTTGACACTCAATTCTATTTAATAAAGCTTAGCGGTAGTTGTGTGTGTGATTAACCCAAATGGAAGACTCTTCAAGCCTACCCGTTTGTTAGCACACTTTTAATTGAATATCTTAATAATACTGATAAGTATTAATTACAGTAAAACCTCTCTAAATCGACCGACCTTGGGACCAACTTTAAGTGGTCGGTTTAGGGATGTGGTCGGTTTAGGGAGGTACAATATGGTTAAAATGGTATTGTTGGGAGCCAAATAAAGCGATCGAGATATAGGGTAGTGGCTGATCTGTGGAGTTGGTCGGTTAGCGAAGTTTTACTGTACCCTATTTCACAAACCCAGTAGAATATCTGGAGAAAGGATTGACAAAATGTATCTCTTGGTTGATAAACCATACATTCTTCTAGCTTCATTACGTTAACAAGTACAAAGTTGTGGGTTTTTCGCTTTTAAATTGCATCAGCAGCATGTGCACAGATATGTCAAACAACCACGTGACATGGCGCCGAAGAAGGAATTGTTCTAATATACAAGAGTTGTTTTTAATGATTAACGTTGTTCTAATTGTGTAATAACCAGTAAACAAAATGGCCGAAATACATGTACCATACCTCTGACAACTGATATTTTGTCGAAATGGTTATTGTTTGCTGGGGCTTTCCCTCTTAACATCTAAGGTCATATCAGGAAGGTGATAGTGCGGACTCATGGCGACTTTATAATGCTGCCCTACTGGTAGATCAGGCTGTCAGCATCACAACCTAATTTCCCACTGGGTCACATTATCCTGATACTGAGCTAACCAGTCCTTGTCCTACCCTATTAATGCAGAGCGCCCGGCTAGCCAGTGACAAGTATAAATTCTGTAAGTCATTGATATAACTCAGCTGGTTCTAGTAGTAGTCTCAACCTCTGCACGGGAATCCCCCGCGTGACCGATTCGGCCACCGCGCCTGGTGCAACCCCCCCCCCCCCCCAAAAAAAACACCCCAGCAGTCACCGAAAGGGATGCAATGCACTACATACGGGCCCGATGGTGTGGACGACCTGCGCCTGGGTGCCGTCGGCCAGCGTCACGATCTGCGGGTTATGCACGTCGCCCGTGTCGATCTGGATGATGGAGACCGTGCCGTCCGGGTTGTTGATGGTCTGCACCATCGTCTGCTGCACGTACTGGTGGTGCTGCGAAGCGCTCAGCGACACGTCGTCAAAGTCCGGCAGCAAGTCCTCCCGCCCATGGTGCTTGTAGCAATTTTTCACTATGCACCGCAGGGCGTGTGTCCAAGACACCTGCATGAAAACCGACTATTATTTTATTAATTTAACTATGTTCTAGCCTAGCAGTTATGGGGTGTCCTTAATAAATGGGGGATGGGTGGCGAATCACACCAAAATGTTTCTTTATTCTACGCGTAAATAGAATCACCATAATCCAAATGGAAAGCAGAAAAACAATTAAATAAATCCTCAAATGGTATGAGTTAATGCAGTACACTCTGGGCTTATACAGATTTTCAATAATTTAAAGAGTTTTAAAGCTATTTTTCGAGGCAAAAATCCATTTCCTAAGGCTTAAAAAAACCTAACAAACGACGTTCCATATACTATTATATACATTAGATCCTTATGGTCCTGTAGATTTAGGTATGTAGCAATGGAACTCGGGATTTAACCATTTTGATACACAAAACCCCAGCGAGTCTTTGTTACAACCACATGTTCAGTGATGTGATTGGTCATCAGCAAAAAAACTGAAAGTTAGGTAGAGGTGTCCCATCTATATAACACAACATATTATTTTCAGCGAATCTGCACACACTACAAAAATGATCAATTTCATCACTTAAAAAGAGGGGAATCCGCATAAAAATCACATCCCTGCAAGTTGGATGATGGGAAGACGATGTAAACACCTACCTTCTTTTTCTCCTCTTCCGTGCGTACATCACTGCGCACATTCGCCCATGGTACATCGTGTGGCCACCAGATGGGGCGGCACTCGGGCTTGCCCCAGCCAGGCTTGCTCCGACCGGTTGAGTATTTGAGCATCTCAGGAATGAAGGCGCGTAGTTGGGCCTGAGAAGGCAGAAGGGAAAATTAATTCACATCTTACAGTTTGTCCAATATTTCCAACTGAGAACTACATTTTTTTTTAAAGAAAAAAAGAGGACAAAATACCATTAAACTACTATAGACACTTTACACGCCCTGGTACACAAAATATGCACTGTAAGTAGCAAAATTTCCGAGAGAATGACCATTGAGTAGCGGCGAGTTCAGAGTTCAAGCGTGGGTGGCACCACTGTTGCGGCTTCCGGCAGCAAATGAACGCCTGTCGAGATTGGAAACAAGTATCAATTTTGTAAGTTATTGATTTGACTAGGCCAAGATTTAAACTCCAGACCTTCCGCATGGGAAGCCTGAACTCTACTGATTCGGCCCTCTACTGACTGGGCCACCACGTATAGTCTGCAATCGGCTGGTACCTGGTAGACTGGGAAGCACTGGCACGACAGGCAGTACAAGACAATGGTCTGAGGTAGGGGCGGCACGAGGGTGAGTGAGTGAGTGAGTGAGTGAGTGAGTGAGTGAGGGCATGTGACATTTAACATTTTTATTATTATATATATATTTTTAACTTTGACATTCCCAAACTGTTACAAGCCTATAGGTAAGGATCCGGTGCAAGATACCTGTGTCATTTTGTCTACTGGTGTGGGAATGCCATCGATGACGAGTGGCGGAAGCTCATGGAGTGCCGGATTGTCGGGTTGTGCGGGAGGTGCTTGTTGTGCTAAACACGACTCCAGGTCCTGCATTACAGCTGGACGCACATTCCGTACCTGTAGAAAAATAACCGCCATTAAAATCCATGACTCATGTATCTCAGTTACACTAGTCTCTATGACAACGATTAATTGCAAGGTCTGTAAGGTGCATGGAAAGTATTGAACTTCATTTGCGCCATTTCAAGGCCTTGAATTTAACCTATTTTGGGTAATTAGTCTTGAAAATCCTTGGATTCCATTAAATTGTCCTCACTGATTTAAATTAGTCTGAAATCACCATTGTTGTTTTCCCCCCTGAAATCTAAATGAAAATAATCTTGAATTCCTATATTAAAAAAACACAAAAACAGCCTTGAATTACATATCTTCACAAGTTTACGGACCCTGTAATTATATAGCAAGAAGATCGGCGCAAACTCTGATAAAATAATGACAACTATAAAAAGAAGATTCCAGTCAAACACAATTTTAACAGTGTGAATAATATTAATACTTTTCTTAAAACATGTCTTGATTTAGGTAGACAAAGAATTACATTTTGTTTTTGTTTTTGTTTTGTTGAAGATTTATACTGCCTATCATGGATAAGCCTGAGTAGGCTTGTTTTCACCATTAGACAGTTTGCCACTTTTACACTTAATAGCCCAGGTTATACCTCCTTAATTGCATAATTCAGCAACTCCGATGGTCCCAGACTTATGAATGTAACTTCTGATGTAATCTGACCCACAGGTGCTACAGGTATTAATTTGGTGGGTTTGGGGCTCTATATTATTTGAAACATTAAAAACTTCTTTTGGTGGTAGTGGTGGTGGTGGTGGTGGTGGTGGTGGGGGGGGGGGTCGGGGGAGGCGTTAATAGTGTTTTTTCCCCACGTTAATCTTGTTCTACCTTTGAGAATACTAGAATATCTATGCAATCTGACAATTTCTGTAGTTCGGGATTTTCTGTAATTCGGTAATAGCCAAGTCCCAAGGTTGCCGGATTAAAGAGATACAACCTGTACCAGCAGCTTCATCCTGGTGTAGGGTTTGAATAAGTGTCCCTTCCATTAGCAGACCGTCACAGTGAACATTTATCCAATCGGGACTTGCCAAACACTATTGGGTGTGTGAAATAATGTGTACACTAAACCCCCTCTACATAAAACGCAATAACATCAGAATACGCTAGTTTGATAACATTATGGTAACCCACTTACAGCGGAATTAGTTACTGCTAACATAAAAATTACCTGGTTACGGCCAGTTTCCTTATTAACATTCCACCCATATTAATGTGTATTCTGAGTTACTACTATCTATTGGTCCCTGGGGAAGGACTAAAGCTACGACCCGGCGGGTTTACATGCTCACTGGTTTCCCTATCCTACACTATAGGTCCCATACTATAAACTCACTTTCAACACAAGGTTCATGGTGACTAAATTTAGTAAGGATCTTGATTGAAATTAGTGTCTGAATAGCAGAGATGTGATTATCACTCAGCCCAAAACAAGTCATTAAGGAGTTGGGGGTCCACCCAGGGTCCCAATGGGGTCCATGGCTCAGCCACATGAGGGACCCAGCAGGAGTCGCCTCCGGAAGCTCACACAATTGAATCATTTAAGGGCTTTAAAAGTAGTATTTTCAGCAGAAAAATATACATTTTCTCTTGATTATAAATTATACACGCAAGTCAAGCCCTTACTCCCTATATATCACCAAATGTTTTTCACTGGACCTGCATGAATAACAATAAAGACCAATTTCAGTACTTAAACCTCCAAAATAAGTGGGAAAATCACATCCCTGTAGCGATTCTACATCAAATAAAACACCACTTCCTATATGTAACACAAACAGTGTGTAGTGTGCTTCATTCGCCCCAGTCCTACCAGGTCCAGAATCCTGACATGGGCTAGATGGACATCCAGCATTGGTATCTCAGAAGTGATTAATTAATTAATTAAAAGACAGATGTAGATTAACATAACTGATTACTTACAACATTTTCGAGGGGCTGTGAACCAAAAACCTTGTAGGACTGCGAAGACTGACTAGGCTTGCCCGGTGTACAGCACAGAACAACCGCCTGCTGCCCAACTCGAGTTGTGTACTCGTCTATCGTATTTTTCAATTTCCGTAGTAATCTAGTTTGTTGCCGCTTTCTGATTGAAGGGTTTGTTTCAAAGGAGTGTGGCCGTTTCCGCTTCTTCCCAGTGGCTATAGCCGCAGCCGCCGCAACTCCGATTGGACCTGCAGATCAACAGCAAACTCAAATCTGACTTCCAACCACCATGCAAGACCGATGTGACAAATAATACTCAACACACTCAGGACGATTACCAACTTGTGACATTAAACATTTTATAAAAAAAATATCAGTTGATTAAGCAGGGGGAATTTCAATCGCAGACAATTGATCTTCCTCATTCCACGGCTCCTTGCCCTATTCTAGTAATGCCGAATGTCAGGCTATGTAGCAACAAGTGTATATTTGTTACATCATTGGTTTGACTAGACCACGCTCCAAATCCCACAACCTACCAAAACGGGAGGTGGGCTCTCAACTCATTCGGCCATCCACTCTGGTCTACAATGCCCACTCTTGGAGACTTTATAGTATTGCCACACACTGGAAGGCAGCGTATACATCACCATAACCCGATATTCCACTCGGTTACATTTTCGTGTTACTGAGCAGTCTTTCTCTCCTAGTAATGCCAAGTGTCCGAGCTAAGTATTGACAGAGCGAAGACTTGTAAAATATTTTGTAGGATAATTCCACTGCAATTTACACGGGAAACAAATATATGACACGAACACTACTTTTGTCTGGAACAAGTATAATATTTAGTTTTTTTTGTTTAAATAGCCCAAAAGGCATTTTAGAATAAGTGCTTTCGAATAAAAACCAACAATATGCAAACCATAAAATTACCAGACTGTCATCCGTGGGTGAGTCACTAGCACAGCTACAGCTTACACAACGGAAGGTGAGGGAGGTGGTGAATACACATAAACGAATTAGTATTTTATGTAATGTAAAATATTTTGTAGGATAATTCCACTGCAATTTACAAGGGAAACAAATGTATAACACGAACACTACCAATATTGGTCATCAGGAGGTCTGTCAGTTATAGGTGCAAAGTGAGTGTAAAGTATACAGCCTATAAAGGACAGGGGTGGGGTGGGGCAGCAATCCCAACTTCCATTGTGTAAGTTGAAGCTGCGACCCACGTTGAGTCGCAGCTTCAGTCCTGCCCGAGGAACCAGCAGAGCTGGGAACACCCGTATTAACGAATATTTCACATCTATGACTAGAGAAGCAAATCAATGAAATTCCATGCAAACAGGGAATTTACTATGAATCGGCAACTACAAGGCACACCGCAATCCACATGAAAAGGGATGAACTGCATGCAACCCATTACGGTCAATGAGAATAGATGTAGGGCCTAAGCGAAAAGAAATCAATATATAAATAGACAAAAGCCAATAGTAATGACATAACATTAACTAACAAAGAATGTAGCTGTGTTACAAAAAACTATTCTTAGTCGCCAACTGGACTAGTTGCCAATTTGGCTCTTCCTAATAACTGCATAGATTGAATCTTCATTATGCGGTACAGGGTGTATGGCTAGGGTCAATTAAGTAAGATACACCGATAGTAGAGTGGTTATTATAGTGACCCAATAAGCATCCCAGTTTACAGCCAAATTAGACAGCTTCATAAATGCTCCTACCTGTGCCAGCACAAGAGTTAGATTTCGTCACAAGCAACAAAACAACCCACTAATTACTTACTATTTGAACATTACAATACCGCCAGGGAGCAGAACGATAACTTAAAAAAACAAAAAACAACCATAAACAAGACCTTGAAATGTATTCATTCGATCTCACCAACCATATCATTGTGAGTGTGACGAGTGAGTAATGCAACGTTCATAGCGCCCTGGTGAACTTACCACTTACTGCCGGTGAACACGACCATGTAAACTGAGAGCGTTCATATGACAATTCACGGTAAACAACAACAATATGGACTCCAGAAGGCTTTTAGCTTTTTTACTACGGTGTAACCATTATATTAACACAGAATCTAAGTTTAGATACATAGATTTAATCAAATATGATTGCAATAATTAATTTTGAGCAAGTTTTTGCGGTCTATGATTAAAAAAATTGAACGTTTCAGGCTGGGCGATAATAGAGGCAAACTACAATACATGCATAAATAACATGTAAACTGCACATTTTTGGTATATAGCATCCACTACCATATTATACACCATGTATGATTTGTTTTAAGACCACACATCATGGACAATGATTTTATTACAAACATATTTTTGTCAATTTATTATGGAACCTTAGAAGTTACCATGCAACTTTTCTCCATTCGGTGCCATTTTTTCACAAGTGGTGAATAACGAGCCACTTAAAAAATCTTCAGTTAACAGGTGGTGTTCACCAGTTGTGAAGTCAATTGAAGACAATTCACCAGTTGTGAAGTGGGAAACACCATATTCACCAGTTCATATGAACGCAGCATAATACCCACCCTCTCCACCCCAAATGATTTTTCGCTTCGGATTTGTATAACAAAATACCACACATGTCAAAAGAAGGAAAACCCTTAGAAATTACAAAAAAAATACTGTATCGAAAAGATATAGCATTAAAGCCAAATATATTTGACACAACATTCAAATGTGCAAACTAGAAACTCAACCAAAATAAACAGAGGCAAATTGAGGTGTTTATTTGGCAATACCAGCACTACAAAATGACTATTTCTCGATAATGAAGGAATCAGCATGACAAAAAGAAAGTTTGAAGTCGCCCGATATAGTCAACTGAGATGACCAACAAACTCTGAATTCAACGCATGATTGATGTCACAGGTGGGATTCCCTCAACACATGACCTAATAAGGTTACCCGGACTGGGGAACCCCTTTAGGTTCTACTTGCACAATAGCCATTGTGACTCTCTCAAGCCACATATTCATTTATACGAAGTGAAAAGTTTTGCTTGGAGAGCAAAGTTCCAGTCTCAGTGGACTATACCGGTGTAGCAGGAAATCGCAAACCCTGTAAATCACAAACCCCCACTTGTGATTTCCTAGGAAATCGCAAACCCCCATGCCATATATGGGCATGGGGGGTTTGCGATTTCCTAGGAAATCGCATATCCCCCCTGGAGATCGCAAACCCCCCATTCGGCGGCAGCGGCGATTTGTTTACTTTACGTTCGTCGAATTTAGGGTTAAATTGGTCAAATTTCACTTATTTGGTTACCAATTTAACCCTAAATTCGAAGCGTTATTAAGGCTACCGCCGCATTGGCGGCGATATTACTAGTTATATTTTCGAATCGACGAACGTAAAGTAAACAAATCGCCGCCGCCGCCAGTATGGAACGCGACGTCAATGCGGCGGCGATTTGTTTACATTACGTTCGGCGATTAATATCGCCGCCAATGCGGCGGTAGCCTTAATAACGCTTAGAATTTAGGGTTAATTTAATGAAATTTCACGAATTGAGTATATAATTCTGTTAAATATGGTCGCATTGAATAGATTTGGCCCGAATCGGTCCCAAAACACAGGGGGGTTTGCGATTTCCAGGGGGGGGGTTGTGATTTCCTAGTAAATCGCAAACCCCAGGGTGTGCAATTTCCAGGGGTTTGCGATTTACTGCCACACCGGATCCCTTTAAAACAATGTAACAATAAAGACATTTGACAAGGTCAAGATATATCAAGCGTGTCTGCACCATCTTTTCTTTAAATAAATAAAAAGCAAACAAAAGCAACATGTAACAAACACCGTTGGGTTGGTGGGTGGGTAACTACAGGGGATTCAGGTGGCACGGCGCATGCAGCAGGCAGGCACATGGGAGTGGCGACAAACCTGCAGCGGCCAGCTGAGCCATCATTTCGTCAGTGGCATGGAGCAGGTCGGCGTCGTCGTACGACGGGCTGTCGGGAGCACTGTCGTCGTCAGTGAGTCCCGCATCACTGATCATGGGCACTGCGTTCATCATGAGTGCAGTCTTAAGTCTCACTCACCTAAAAATCCAACCAAAAAAACTCAACCATCAGAGCCCACACCGCAGCACACGTCACCTACCTGCAGCCATCAGCTGAGCTGTCACCTCGTCGTTCACCCCACAGTCGAGCAGGTCGCCCTCGTCGAATGAGCTCTCGGGGGAGCTCGGCTCGTCCGAGAGGTCGGGCGCCATCATCTCTGTGTCCGCTAGGGGGTGCGGCTCCGCCATCTCCACCTGCTCCGAGCCACTCATCATGGTCATTAGAGCCGGGTCAGGGCGAGTAGGTCACCTGCAAGGCTGTCCACACCGCCCATAACCTAACAAGCAGGTCATTTCTAATCATACAAAAATACTTTAATTAACCAAAATTAAATCACAAAATTGTCATGGGGTAAATACAGATATTCCGGTTTAGTCATTATACATTAACACTTTTGGTAAACGAAGCCTAAACTAAAGTGAGGTTAATGTCCATTCCAGCTCAATCTTTTAATATACGCCCAATATGTTAAAGCTGCATAGTCGGATGAAAGCATCAAATGTTCTAACCAAAAACACATCCTTAGCTTTTATCTTATATATATGTATACATTAAAACCAGATACCGATATACACAACAAACATTTACTGCTGCATAGAACCGGTCACTGCGGAATCATATGTCCAGCATTTCGACATACATGCCAAAATTAATTCTACATGTTTTCCCCATCAAATATTCCCGAAGTTAATTATTTAAACCTTAAAATAATCGGATTAGACTATATTAAGCGCACTCTGAATCAATAAAGACATGGTTCTTGCTGGACAAACCGGGTAAGGTTCGTGCTGTACATTAGCTTTTAAATTGGGTTGCAACAAAGAACTATTCCATATTAAATAAAATACTATGTCCAGTGTATATGATACTATATGTAGCAATGCGTAGTGATGCAGTGTGCTTCATCCAATGTCTAGCTTGGCCAAGGTGGAGACCAACGTTGATACCTTGAATGTAACCTAGTATTGCTACAAGCTCTACACACCAAGGAACTTTCCAACAAATACGTTGTGTATATAGATATAAAGTTGACAATAATAAGTTTATTATTTTTATTTCCAGAAATCCATATATAAATTTGCAACCAAAACACGAGAACTATCTGTGACAACACGGAGCAACAGTTATATATAATTACTAGAACCAGTATATTCTAATACGCAACAATAAAAAGTATTTACATTAGTTTCAGTAAAAGTGCAAAAACGTATTGATGAAGGGCATTTCACGAGGGCAGAATTTTTTTGTTTTAAACCCCCAAAGAATGGACTATTCCTGTCAAATACTAAGGTAGAGTAAATTAAATGAATAAATACATCTCATGACTAAAGTTATGCTATGGAAGTATGTAATTACTACCATTCAAGACTCAAAGTGACTATGGGATAGGCTAAATTAAGCAAAACAAAAATTATAATTTAATTCGTTCACGGGAATATCGATTCTAGAACCTAATAGTAATACCTTCAATTAAACAAATACATTTACTAAAAACTATCTCAATGAAACACAATTAAAATTACAGTATTTCTTGGTATGTTGGGACACACATTCCTAACTTCTTTTCAGGGGTTAGGGAACCAAAAAAGAAATGGATATTTAAGCTTTTAAAAACAACCTGGTGATAACTGGGCAATCCACGGAGATTCTACAGAGTTTGCTTCAGAAAAAGAGAAAAAATACTTCTATAAAATGCCACTATTTATTGAGGAAATCAACCTAGATAAGTATTCGTTAAGATAAAGAAAAAATGCTTTGAGGGAAATACTCGGTGGCTCCCCCCCCCCGGTTTTATTCGAAGGGTAGAAATATCTTAAAATCAACAATGGAATACTTAATTTAATAATATATCAGAAAATGTTGTCTTGTTATTGATACTGCATAATATCTAGAAATCAAGTACTTATTTTTATTAGGTAATCAGCAAATTTAAGTCAGTTTTCGTATTATTGTCAGTGCGTTTTGGTAGACCATGGGATCATGGGTTCAAACCCTGGTCGAGTCAAACCAATGACTTAAACATTGATACTTTTCGCCTCCTAGCCAGGTGCTCGGCATTATTAGTATAGGGAAAGGACTGGTTGGCTCAGTGTCAGGATAATGTGACTGAGTGGGATATCAGGTCATGGTGCTGACGGCCTGGTCTCCCAGAGAGGCAGCACTATAAAGTCGCCATTAGTGCGCACTAGCACAAGTCAGTACCCGTCCTGATATGACCTTAGATATTGCTAGGATGTAAATCAACAACAAACAGCGACACTGCATACTATTACCATAAAAAGGATGTCTAAAATCTATCAAAAACTATATATAAGAAAGAAACAAAGGTGGAGTGATAATATCTATTAATAGGAGAGTGAAAAGTGTATCGCATTTTTTTAATTCTTTTAATGCCGACCCCACCCACAAGGGGGATGCTAAGGAATAACATGTGTAATATATACATAAACAATACCCACACCCATAGAGGTAGAACATGAATTCCCCCAAATCTAGCAAACGGAAACGGAAACAGCCGTATATGGGCACCACCATCTGTATACTCGTGTTGAATAATAATACAAATCCAGCAAATGGAAATCGCTCGTCGAGCTTCGCTATGCAGCAAACAGGTTGGACGACAGCGTTTGGTTAATAATAGCCTATGGGCTTAATGCCGTGACGATGCCCCGCCGCAGAGTAGCGCACGCTGAATCAAGGAACAACGATGCTGGTGCCGCCCTACAAATCTTCCATATATGGACCGATGACATCACAGGGACAAGAGTATGTGTTCCTCCATGCTACTCTGCTCAATCCACCCCGGCCAAGATGTGGGTAGTCAGGTTCCAGTTCCCATGTTTTCCGCCAGGTGCCTCCACATGGGTCCTGCACAGAGGTCGCTGGCGGTGCATAGTGGCAAACTGCTGAACTAATACTTTTGTGGACAGATTAGCATTAAAAAGGTTTAAAAGACAATGTTTTTAGGGCTATCTATCACTGCTGCACACACATATTTTGAAATTAGGGGGGGCTATGATAGATGAGCATTTATAACTATCATATTATATAATATATTCATGATATTAGATGGCAAAATGATGTGGATATATCAACCCAGCTTCCCAACACTTAGGAACATGTCCTGGAGACAGTGTTGTGGGAGTAACAACATAAACCACTGCAGTTATGCCTATGAGATATACTCCTAATATCACTCATTGATACGAATTTGCTAAAACTAACATTACACTAACTTATTTAATAAAATATGTCATCCAATGTCATTAAGAAAATAAGATCTCAACATGTTAGAGTGTTTATTGCATTGTTTAAATAATGTATATAGTTTCTAATAAAAGATGACACGGTATGTGAAGTGGAGTGAATTTTTTCCAAGAAGAAATCAAATGGTGCATGTTATACGTAACATGGGTAATTTACAGGGTGGAGACCTCCCCCGCCTTTACATAATGCGCCAGAAGTAGTGTGCCCTGGCCCGAGTTCCCAACGACCCGATGCCCTCCTCTCACACTATATACCGGATTAGCTGGATTAACTCCACCGGCTGCCCCTAGCGGCATCTGACCTGACCATTTCAAATTTCCCGCCAAATTGATCACGGGGTCTTTCCCCGCGGATTTCAAATCAGAACTTCCACAGCTCCGGTCAGAGAAGCACCTAACTTACACCACATAACGCCACGCAACCTCCACACAGTCTACCTGTTGCTACCTGTGTTTGCTTCCGATTGTGACACGACAACGAAACTGTGAGCTAAAACATTCATAAAAAGTCTACCTATCTACACCTGTGTTTCGACGGTCGGTCGATACAGCTTGACTGTCCATACGGATATCTTGCTTATTCGGGACTTCATTATTGACATTCAAACACAGGATACCTAGTAAACTTACTGTTGACACGGTCCACTGCGGATACCGTCATCCACACGGTTTCGGAACCTGAGCCTAAATATATACTTTACGGTCGACACAGCTAACTGTCGATACCTCCTTCCATACGGTTCAGTGTCTATACTTGATACATTTTTTTTCAAAGACATTTGACGTCTGAAACATCCTTTATCTGTGTCCCTACTACTTCAATACCGGAGTTTAGACGGCCGTCGATACGGTTTGACTGTCCATACGGATATCTAGCACCTCCACACAGTCTACCTGTTCCTACGTGTATTTGCTTCCTATTGTAACACGACAACGAAACTGTGAGCTAAAACATTCATAAAAAGTCTACCTATCTACACCTGTGTTTTGACGGTCGGTCAATACGGTTTGACTGTCCATGCGGAAATCTTGCTTATTCGGGACTTCATGATTGACATTCAAACACAGGATACCGGTGATAACAACAATGAAAACAGCTTCCAAGAAGTTACGACAGGTGGCGCCACAAGGGCGCCAAATGCAAAATGGCCGCCGACTGAAATCGCCACTGGGGCCAACCAACCGATAGCCATCACACACAATGGTGCCACCGGTGATAACAACAATGAAAACAGCTTCCAAGAAGTTACGACAGGTGGTGCCACAAGCGTGCCAAATGCAAAATGGCCACCAACTGAAATCACCCACTGGGGCCAACCAACCGATAGCCATCACACACGATGGCGCCACCAGTGATAACAACAATGAAAACAGCTTCCAAGAAGTTATGACAGGTGGTGCCACAAGCACGCCAAATGCAAAATGGCCGCCAACTGAAATCGCCGCTGGGGCCAACCAACCGATAGCCATCACACACGATGGCACCACCGGTGATAACAACAATGAAAACAGCTTCCAAGAAGTTATGACAGGTGGCGCCATAAGGGCGCGGCGCCAAATGCAAAATGGCCACCAATTGAAATCGCCGCTGGGGCCAACCAACCGATAGCCATCACACACAATGAAAACAGCTTCCAAGAAGTTACGACAGGTGGTGCCACAAGCGTGCCAAATGCAAAATGGCCACCGACTGAAATCGCCGCTGGGGCCAGCCAACCGATAGCCATCGCACACGATGGCGCCAATGGTGATAACAACAATGAAACCTTCCAAGAAGTTACGACAGGTGGTGCCACAAGCACGCCAAATGCAAAATGGCCACCAACTGAAATCGCCGCGGGGGCCAACCAACCGCCAGCCATCACACACGATGGCGCCACCGGTGATAACAACAATGAGCAAACACTAAACGACACAGGGGATGACGTCTACATCCTAAGCATAAACTCATGCCCACCAGTAACCCACATGGACTATAGCCGCATCCCAAACGAGATATGCCCACATCCACGTATTCATCTATGGGGAAAGCGCTGCGAATACCTTGCCATATATCTGAAAACCTATTCACTCACGGTCTCTACGCTATCCTGTGAATATTGTATTAAATTGCTCCCTCTATTCCCAGGATACCCCAGCGTAAAGCCACCCGCCGACTACACACTACATAGCCTTAGGAGGGGTGGGGCACAGGCCTGTGCAGCGGCTGGCAGCACAATCTCTGATATCATGCAGCTCGGAGCAAGGACATCAGGCGCAGTCCATCACTATGTACCCAGAGCGACAATCGTGGACGGCCCCCGCCCACTCCTGTAATTGGTTGAGGGGCCGGGTCACGCCCTCTTGTGACCTGTGAATAAGGACACTATCATTGGACCTGACTCATGCAGACATGTACATGGTGATTGAATTCTAACCTTCCTGAATTAAAAGATAATTAACCACTATTCACCTCATGACTCCGCCTTCGTAAATTGTGCATGTTATACGTAACATGGGTAATTTACGGGGTGGAGACCTCCCCCGCCCTTACATAATGTGCCAGAAGTAGCGTGCCCTGGCCCGAGTTCCCAACGACCCGGCGCCCTCCTCTCACACTGTATACCGGATTAGCTGGATTAACTCCACGGGCTGCCCCTAGCGGCATCTGACCTGACCATTTAGAATTTCCTGACAAATTGATCACGGGGTCTTTCCCCGCCGATTTCAAATCAGAACTTCCACAGCTCCGGTCAGAGAAGCACCTAACTTCATCCCACCCACCCACACCGCTGATTAAGTGGCTAGCCGGTGGGGTTGAGGGGTCGGGTCCCGCCCTCTTGTGACCTGTGAATAACGACACTATCATTGGACCTGACCCATGTACATAGTGATTGAATTCTAACCTTCCTGAATTAAAAGATAATTAACCACTATTCACCTCATGACTCCGCCTTCGTAAATTATACAATTTTAACTCAGATCATCCCATTAAATATCACTTTCACAATATATTCTGAATGAAACCAGAATAATTCCTTAATTTGCAACATAATCAAGTAATATATATTGTATTATAAATTACTTTTTCTGTACATGTTCAATGCTTAAAGAGGGCACTGAAATGTACATTTTGCTAATGACCAGCTATGTACGAATACCGCCGATCGCCGCGAAGTGGTTCAGCAACGACGATAATGCTAGCCCCATTCCGCTGCGCGGAGCTGTTTTGCAGTAGGTGTTACCTTTCAGGTCGGCAAAATGAGGGTTTTCTAGCTACAATTTAACTCTTGGTTTCATGACATAGAGCACATATTTATCTACATCCTCATTTTTTAATTGTTTAAATTGGACCAGTATTAGTTTCAAAAGTTGATGGTTGAATTTCAAGTTGTACTTTTCTCCACAAAATCTTCATCAAATCACTCAAAGGTGATTAAAATATCCTATCAAATTATGCAAATATTGTTCCTTATTAGTTCTCTACATGTTGTGAAATTTTAAGGATGTTTGATAGATTGCCAAGAGAGTTATTTGATCCGCAGCACTTTAACATTGCTTACAATGTAGCTATGTCTGTGCGAATAGCGCCGATCGCCACGAAGCCAAGACTCATGAGTCATGAGATGGGTCGCAGAATTCAACTGGTTTTCCATTGAAACAATGGACAAAAATTACTCAGAAAAACGCTATATAAAGTGTCACAACTTCCTTTATAATTGTCACAGGATGATGATTTAGGTATCACTAGAAAGGTCTTTCCAATACCTTTGCAATGATATATTTTATGTTGGAATCTGTTGGCTTTGAATTTTTTGTCATATACCTATAATGACATTGTTTTGATTGGCACCAAAAAAAGTAGGTGATAATAGCAGAAAACTCAGGCACCTCTGTTTCTACTTCATATACTATTTGAAAGTCGCCCGAGTCTTGTTAATCGAATACAGCCCGGGGGTCGGTCCTAAGTATTGCTTATTCATATTAAAGTTTAAAATGAGGGATAGACACGGCAAAACTTCTTTTGTAGATGTTTCTTTCTCAACTGTTATTATATTCATGTTATTTATATTCACTTGTGACTTGAACTTTTTAAATTGAAGGAACTAATAGGCCCTACAACTTTTTTTCAGCACCCTACATATATATATTTAATATTAGACCATGAGTTCTAAAGTGTGTTTAAATCAGTGTGTGTGTCAGTACTCTACAGAACCCGTAACCTCCAAGACTACTCCCAATGCAATGGAAATAATTTCAGTTTTCACAATGCTGTAATAAATGTAATGACAACTATATTTTTATTCGGCAAGTACAAATTTATTCATTAATAGTAAACGTAAAGCCAAGGCCTGCAGCTTGGCCAATTTTAATTGACACGCCCAAGTTGAAGATCACTGAAGTGAAGATGAAACCGTGACAGCAGACATCAGTGACTGTGTTAAGTCTGTCAATCGCCGGATACGTTTCAACAGCATACACAAATAAAACATGATTGTTGTTTACAAATCGAAAAGGCAAAGTGACAATCATTTATCAGTGAAATAATTTTTAAAAGAATTATTTCACACTGACAGGAACAATGTTCATAGAGATTCACATTGGCCAGAACACCATAAGACGCAAGCCTATACATAGTAACATACTTTCGCCCGTCTCGCCGACTCAGCCCACTTTCGAATTCCTCCGGCGCCAAGACACGTTCGCCATATTTGTTTCACTACACGTTACTAAGTGTAAATTCGAAGCAATGAACGTGTTTGAGACCCTGTACGGTGGCATTTTACCCATCCCGCTCCCAAATAAAGATAAGGAAAAATGACAAATCCATTGGATCGTGCTTGTGTTTACAATTTCGTGGCTTGCCAATGCGCAAAATCGGACACCCTTCACACGACATTTGCGGCTGCGCTTGAGCTTGCGCGAAAATAACCCCGGTGAGGACCGGACTGGTGCACACTTCTGTCCGGACATTCGACATGATATCTCAGGAATTACCCACTCAAGCACCGGGAATTTGCTCACTGACACAACAAAATAGCCGTAGTCTACCCTCAAGTGACTGAGGAGTTTAGGACTTTCTTCAAATGAGAGAAAGAATGATATTTCCCATCGACTTGGTTGCAGATTTTGGCAGGTTTCTGCAACACGGAAACCACACTGCGCAGACGCAGAAACAAAAGAAAACCACCGACAGACAGGTCGATCTGGGTGTCTTAGGCAATGTTATTTCGACAATTATTATGCATATAGGCCTAGTTATGTGTTGAAAAGATGTCAATGAACAACATATGGTGCTCACGAATGATAGCACTTACCATAAGTAAGAAATAACTAGGCGTAAAGTTGACCCTTTTTCTCACTTTTCGATGCGCGAACAGCGTCCAAATTCGATGCAAACTGAGCAGGTTACCAATACCGCCTAGAGGGTGGGTACGCATTGCGAAGCCATGTTGGGTATCCTCTACTCGAAATTGGTGCTGTCACCTAACGAGTAAAATTTCCCGCCTTGAGTAAACTACCACATTTGCTTTCCATAAGGTGGCGACAGCGTAGAACAATAAGTTCACAATAACTTAAAGTGGCGACATAATAGAACCATTCTCTTATCTCAAGGGTTTGAATAAAGATTCAGTGAAACATATTTTACAAATCTTAAATATAGTTGAACAAAATAAAGGGTGCTGAAACCTTTTGTCCAAATTAGCCATGTGAACACCCTGTCCCTGATGAACACTTAAGCCGTGTTTACACGGGCGAGTTAAGCCGCCTCAAATAATTCGCCTTGTCTAGTTCGGCTCACATTCGCCGTGTAGACGCGACGCTGAAGCGGATTAGGGCTGATTCGATTCATATTATTCACTTTATGTAAACCGCCTCGCGAGGTAGTTTATATAAAGCGAACTAGCTTAAGCACGTCACACGCATGCGCAGTCGAGACCTTAGTTTGTTGACTTTCCGGTCGATCAAAACTGCATATTATATCATTTGGTCTATGAACCGGCTAGAGGTGCACAGATATTTTTTTCATCATTTATTTTTAGGGTTTCACTACCCAGCAGAAGTTTTGACCGTTCCAAGACAATACGATTCAATCAATACATATCTAGGTCGAACCCACACTCTCTTGTGGTGACGTCGACGAACCCAAACTGGCGCTGGTTAGTATGGACGTGCTCATGCGCAGATATCGATTTCCGCCTTCAAACTCGGTGCGTGTAAATGCGCCACTACTTCGCTTCATATAAATCGCTTTGTCTAATTCGCTTTACAATTGCCCGTGTAAACACGCCTCATGTCTTAGGTCATTCATGAATAAGCTTTTACAGAAGCTAGACCTAAGACTAGAGCTCTTGTACTAGAAGAGCTCTAGCTTCGAGTTACTACTGTTTAAAAGTCTGAAAACTATATTCCCGATACTTGAAAGCCCCATAAAGGTAACATTAACTTGCAACTGACACTGGTACCAATGTACACACAAGCCCAGTAAAACGTTACGTATTGAAGTTATTCACAGTTAGGCCTACAAAGTAGGCTACTATGCTACAATGTGACTAGGCCTTATTTGTACACCTGGAAAGTACCTATTCTCTGGGAGCTATTTTAATTTAGCTTCTGGTCAATATGTGATTATTAGGATCACTCAGCCCTAATAAACTTGTTCAGTGAGGTAGGACATGGACAACATGCATAATAGCGAAATGGCGAATGGTAGACAGGAAGTGTGAACACTTAAGCTGTGTTCACGTGAACGCAACCGACTTACTTGAGGCGGATTAAGCACGTCACAGTCGAGACCTGAGTTTGTTGACTTTCCGGTAAATTTGCTTTATGAAACTGCTAGCTGTGCACAGATATTTTTTTCATCATTTATTTTTAGGGTTTCACTGCCCAGCAGAGGTTTTGACCGTTCCAAAACAATACGATTCAGGCGTAACAGATCTAGGTCGAACCCACACTCTCTCGTGCCGATGTAGACTAAGCGAAACTGGCGCTGGTTAGTCTGGACTTGCTCATGCGCAGATATCGATTTCCGCCTTAAACCGCTCCGTGTGTGGACACAACACTAAATCGATTCATAAAATTGACTTGTCTAAGTCGACATAAACTTTACTTTGGCAGACATGCTATTTTCCTACGCGAAATCGAAGAATTTCGCGAAAGGCAAAAAAAACTAAACAAAGGAAAACTATTTCATGCTTCTCAAAATTTACCATGAAAACTGCCAGGAGAAGCTTTAACATACTTCTGAAATCATGTAAGTTTAAAAGCTACAGGGGCCACTTCACCCAGCCCCACCCGCAAGAGGTTGTAAGCCATTACCCTGCCAGGGGGCTTATGCGGACCACTGGCATAATTTTCCCTTGAAAGCCATTTTTTGTGTCAGTACCATGCCTGTTTGAGTAACACGGATAGTCTTTGGCTATATGCTATGTAATTCCACCTATCCATTCATGCATGACGTCACAGAATGGGCTATTTGAGATCCAACCTAGTAGTAGTAGGGATAGACGAATTACTCCTGAGACAAACAAGACAGTATCCCATAATTATTCTTAGTAGTTGGGTCTTTTCATGGTTAATGGGGCCAAATTGTGACATGAGGGTAACAAATTAATATAATGTATTTCCCTATTTTTTTCGCTGAGTAGTCAACTCTTGTCCATATGTATACTAGTAATGAGAAGGAAAAGATAATTAAGGTTACCATCTGGTCAAAATAACAAGAACTAATTAGGTAGCCAGCCCCAAGTGTGGATGTAGCCTATGATTTATTAATAACAACAATTATTGAGGAAAATGTATTGCATAAAACTATTTATTTTTATGCTGTGACCTCCTAAGTAGACAACTGCACTATAAAGAAATCTGCATAGGGAAGTTATATTCTTCCCAATTTTGATTTCTGGATGTAACACAATAGAAGGGAACACCACAAATAATAGGGGACTTCACATTTTGTTGTTTTCATTCAGCTTTGTAGGAAAATGATATTACTAGTCATGATACTATAAAATAGGCTTACACATACAATAGTAGAAAGTGTTTTCTTCTCTAGTATTCCCAGAATAGCATATTCCGTGACATAACAAGCAGGGGACACCACAGTTATGTCCAGAACCAGTAAAATCACCATGGAATATTAGATAAAGATACAAAGCTATGATTCAAGATGGACATTTATTTCAAGTGAGAGTGTTCCTTTTATTACTTCATTGACTAACAAGTAATGCTCTATACAAAATAAAGGTCTAGTGGGCTGTAGGAAAGTCCACATTCTCCAAGTAACAAATTCATGCCTTTAAAGCACCATATTTTTGGAATGAACATGTTGGCATTTCTTTTTACTATGTCACATGATTAAGCCATCATTCTTTCATATCTATCCCTCCAAAGTGTAAGAATACCAGTTCTATAAAGAAAATAAGTCCGCTACTCTTTCAATAATTGTTTTTGACCATTACATACTAGAAAATTCATTGGTCCTATTTACCATGAAACGACCCAGTTCAAAGTGCAGGGATGAAAGATCTCCGCGATGTCGCGGATTTCCGTGATTTTTCAATCCCGCAGCACGATTAACATATAGGCTCTACTGTTTTACGCTGCAGCACCATCAGCGTATACTAATATGTAGTGCAGATGGTGCAGCACTATCAGCGTATACTATTAATACATGCTTCAAACGCCGCAGCACTATCAGCCTATACTATTAATACATGCTTCAAATGGTGCAGCACTATCAGCGTATACCAATATATATGACACCCAACTTCCGAAAATTTTCTGTGATTCTCTGACAATGCTAAACCTATGGGAGAATATCAGCATTTCCGCTTTTTTTCCCGGAGACCACTTTCATCCCTGAAAGTGTAATCAATTTGATGTTTCTAGAATATGAATATTTTGTTTATCTATAATACATTTTCTATGTAAGAAATACCTCGTAAAATCAGATAACCAGATCTTTGAGCAGAGAACTATGATACACGGTGAGGGAAGAAGTGAACAAAGATGGGCTGGAGGTAGAAAATGGTTGTTTATTGGTATTAATAGTAGGAGGTGTGGACGGACTGCTGGAGGAGGAGTGACTAGGGACGGGGGAGCAGAGGGAAGCGGGCAGGGAGCTAAAGTATGCATGCATGCATATTAAATGCATGTAATATATATATATATATTTTGTCTCTGGCTACTCATAGCCCAGGGAGAAGGAAGCACATCCGGGTCCAGCAATTAGCATAATCAGCTCACAGCAGGAGGATGTCTTGTGAGCAGCCCCGGCAGTTTTTCTACATTTAGTACAAAACCAAACAAGTTAGTATCTTTCAAACTCGATACGTTGGTTCAGTTCATGTTAACATTCACATACAAAGTTTTTTGAAACTTTTCGATAAGTTATCACTGTTTTACAGCTTAGTTTCAATCGTATTTGACATGATCGATAGAACAATGCCTCCATTGTTCGGTTATTAATTAAGCCGCCTGTTGCCGAACAGAGAGATGTTTGGCAGGAAGGAGCCAGTTACATCATTAGGGATTCTTTCCCTGGGTTTCATTAAGATTCCCCATTTGTGATTCTCGTTAAGGCGCACCTCCGAATCCTATACTATTTTCTTCAACTTGTTGGCGAAGAAAGCCACAGGTGGGAGAAGTTTATAGGTGGGAGGGTACCGCTACACTGGTCCCTAACCCTCGTTTGGATCTGTTGGTTACCCATACTGTCATTCCGCTGGACAAGACCAAAATGTTTGGCGGTCAGCTGCAATACTTGTTTAAACAAGTGGAGACCAGCTCCAAGTGTGGAAAACACATAGAAACGGACAAAAAGAAATCGGCTGACAGCAACCCCAACCGCTTCAAGAAGCTGAGGCAGGATTTTCACAACCGAAGAACCGGCCAATGAGGAGGCCAGTTCGGGACAAACTTCAGCTTCCAGGCCAGGGGAAGGGACCAGAGGCGGGAACAGGCCCTACAAGAGGGAGTTCAACGCTCAGAAGCCATTCCCCTGACCAGGAAACAAATAGAAGTTGCAACTCAAACAACAGCAGTAAGCAATACATTTCAAGCTGGTAATCTCAATAACTGTCTTTCGGAATGGAATAAAGTTACACATAACTTAACTATCCTTAGCCTGACAGAAGAGGTAAAGATCCCGTTAATAGAAGAACCTATTCAGAATAGCATACCTTTCCCATAACCATTTCACGGTTCAGAACGTGAAGCATTAGACAATAAAGTTCTTAAGTTTTGCGAAAAAGGCATTATAGAACCAGCACTACACATTGCTGGGGAATTCATCTCGAATATTTTTATTAAGACCGAAACCAAATGGAGATGTTAGACTAATTTTAGATCTAACTTTATTTAACAAATTCGTAGAATACAAACATTTAAAAGTATTTTCGTTAGAAACAGCGAGAGACTTAGTCACACAGGCGCCTGGCTAGCCAGTGTTGACCTTACAGATGCATACTACACAGTACCCATCTATAAACATGATTGAAAGTATTGAAGATTCTGTTGGAACGGCAAACTTTATGAGCTCACGTGCATGCTGAATGGACTGGCCTGCTGTCCACACATTTTCACAAGGTTACTTAGACCAATTTTGTCCGTTATGGCTAGGAAAGGACATATCATGTTTCCATACGTTGATGATTCATTTATTGTCGCGCAAACACAGCAACAATGCCAAACAGCAGTAGACAAATTATGTGAAATGTTTACAAATTTCGGTTTCTATATACATGAAACTGAATCAGTACTAATGCCAACAAACAAATTAAAATTTTCAGGGTGCTTTATTGACACCATAAAAATGACTTTAAGTTAGCAGTTTTATTACTGCTAGTCACAGGACATACGGGACAAACAATTGTAGTGTTATCCCAGCTTTTGGTGAGCTTTATTAGACCACACAAGGCGATCTTGAGAGACACACTCGCTAGATGGACCGTTAAAGTGATTAAGGAGGCAGGTGTCGATACTGGACGATATGTTTCCCATTCAACAAGAGGAGCTATGGTCTCGAAGGCACGGCAGCTAGGGATTTCGGTTAAGAGAATCCTAGTGCATGCAGGCTGGAAGACAGCTGGATCGTTTGCAAAACATTACAACAAACGACTAGAGAAGTCAAGTGGTCTAGCGACACGCTTACTCACCAGTTAATATGACAGGTGAGATTTCTTTGGAAAGTATATCTGTTTAATATAAAGACTGTTTAATACGAAGTATACTGAATTGAAATGGATTAAGGATAAAAATGAGTTACGTAAAGTCTCCCTTGGCTATGAGTAGCGTGAGGCTTAGTACCGAGGTAAATTAGTATAGTTATAAGAATCTTACCTGGGTACAGATGATGGATAACTGTTGTTTTCCTGAGGTACAAGCCTCGTCTAGTCATGGGCTAGGTCCCTCCCACCTAACCCTGCCACAACTAGCATGTTTGCTTGTGCCAAGACGAAAACATTGAAGTATCCATTGAAGTTTAAAGTAATTTTTATCATGAATAAGTAGGTAAAGATTGCTGGACCCGGATGTGCTTCTTTCTCCCTAGCCCACGACTAGCTGAGGCTGGTACCTTGGGAAAACAACAGTTATCCATCATCTGTACCCAGGTAAGATTTGTATAACTATACTATATATATGTGTATGTTTGTTTGTTGTTGTTTTATGTCTAGCAACATCTAAGGCCAGATCAGGAAGGGGATGTATGTGTGTGTGTATATATATTTATATATATATGTGAAGTGGGCGAGACTACTCGACCAATGGAAATGCGGGCTGGGCTGATTAGCTCGCATTCTGAAATGCGGGCTACTCACCAGGCTCGTATTTGCCACCATTTGTGTGGCCGGGTGCCCTGCTGTAAAACGTTGCTAGGATACGTCAATTGTGACTTTCCTAGCAATGATGGAAGGTCGAGCGCTCGGGCTCCGACCCATCGGATGTGTTTATGCATGCCCTGATGTTTTAGACAAGATTTAGGTTTTTATTGTCGAAATTCCAAACTGATTTAACTTAACAAATACGGGAGGGGATATACTTATTGTACTTAGTCGTTATTCGGTGAAATTCATCTTTGAAAGAACTCTTACATTGTTAGTTAGGGTAAGAATAAAGCCGTGAGCTCTTAAGAAGTAATTGGAATGTTTCTTGCATTCTTTACTATTCTCGGACTATATGGAGTCAAACTTCCCACCTCCGGGGATATAGTAGCCACCTTTCTAGCCCAGGTCAAGTTAGCGTGAAGGCGGTCAACCGGTGGCGGGACGAGAGGCGACAGCGGCCCAGCGGCAGGCCCGGAAATTCACATGGAAACAATTATATATTAACATGTAGGCTTGCCTTAAGCAGGGGTGGAATAGCCGAACGGTTAAACATATATATATATATAAATATATATATATATATATTTATGTATATATATATATGTAGGAGAAATATTATATATATATAATATTTCTCCTACGTTAATTTGAGTTCATGCAAGAACTTCATTGTCTGGACTTTCCTGAACAAAATAGAAAAGGGAGAAAAAAATAAAATAATTCTGTGCCCCTCAAATGGACTTAAAAAAAGTATCACTAAACCCCCCCCCCCCCCCCACCTCACCCCCCCCTATACTAACCACCTTTCATTCCCCCCCCCCCCCCCCCCCCCCCCCCCCCCCCCCCCCGACCCCCAAAAGACCGGGGGGAAAAAGGCAGAATTCAAAATAAGCAACTTACTTCGTGGTGTTAAACAGGGGTTGAGTTTGAATACCAAAAAAAGAAAGTTTCAGGGATGCAACTTGCCGGTGATGTATGTTGAGCGTAACTTTTGTTAGCTACCGACAATACTGAAAACAGGACACTATGTACATTCTGACACCAATGCCCCTTCCAGTACAACTCCAACTATGTATCCCCCGACATCAATATCCCTTCCAGTACAACTCCAGCTATGTATGCTCTGACACCAATGCCCCTTCCAGTACAACTCCAACTATGTATCCCCCGACACCAATATCCCTTCCAGTACAACTCCAGCTATGTATGCTCTGACACCAATGCCCCTTCCAGTACAACTCCAACTATGTATCCCCCGACACCAATGTCCCTTCCAGTACAACTCCAACTATGTATCCCCCGACACCAATATCTCTTCCAGTACAACTCCAGCTATGTATGCTCTGACACCAATGCTCCTAGAAGTGTAGTTTTTGCCACCCATAAACAAAAATCTAGCACCAAGTATCTGAAGAGTAGATGCAACCTTTAACCCAATAAAAAAAACACCAAGAAAACCAATAAGGATAGCGCACAGAAGAAACTCCACCTTCAACAATGTGTACACAAAATGTAATACCCCAGTCACACGAGGTGTGCGCTCGGTTACGATCAATTCGCGACTTCTATACATCCTCCTTATAACCGGCTGTGCTTGTGTCTCCCTCGTCGTTGCTCAATTTACACACGAGGTGGCAGCAGGCTTCCATGCTGGCACTGCGACGCCTCCGACCTCCTGGTGACCCTTTCGGAAATTTTGGTTGCAAGGAGGATGCAGCTGTTGCACTTGCAACCTCCTTGCGACCAGTGCTGTCGGCACTGGGTCGCCATTGGTTGGCGACCTGGCTACAACCAGTCCGCGCCAGGTCATCAACCTCTTGGTCGGCGAGTTGGCGATTGGTCGGTGACCTGGTGCCGACCGCATTTTTGAATCAGTGTATCAAGTGGGGCACTGGGAGGTTGGCAAACTTTTAGTAGTAAGGAGATCGGAGGTGGACACTGGCTCTTGTGTGACTAGGGTATCACACAACCAAAAAGCGAAATATAACTATACTGCTAAACTGAATTATCATAGTGGTGTGGTGTGCTGTAGGCTTACTCATTTATTATTGGCTTTGGTCGACAGTACTATTCGATATGCACTGTTCTTCCATTAGAAAAAATATAGAAATTCAAAACCATCGGACTATGCAACTTTAAACACCTATCACAAACAACATTCCATTGTATCTCAACTCACCTCAGCTCCACTCTTAGTAGCCAAGGCCATGACTGTTGAGCCTTAGTGACTCTTACTTTATGTGTCATATGCCATGTACTTTATTTAATTTATGTAGCTCCATGATGCTATAAACTACCTCCTGTGTGATCCATCCCCTTGATTATCTATATAGACAATTATATCCCATAGCATATCTGTGTGCATCCAGTGTAATCTTTTAACTTATAATTTCTTCTTGAAACCAATTTATGTTAAATTGCTAAATTCAGATACTTTTGTTAGTTAGCTATTATTATTTTGAGAGATTCATGTGAATGTACAGTTCACCCGTGTGGAGGATGATTAAATCCACTACACCATATCTTATGGTAAAATAAAATAAAAATAAAAGATTATTGTTTTCGTGACTTTTCCATTTTGAAGTTCGAATAGGGAGAACCAACCTCCTCACAATTTTGTCCTGTAGACATCACAATTAGTGAGTGTGGTCTGAGGGAATTGGTAGCCTAACCAATGACTACTATACCATAGCCAATCAGAATGCATGCCATGAAATTAGCAAGAGTGAATTCCTTGCCTTAAGCCTTGCTATAAGGCCTCACTCTATGGTTTGCTGTCCACTTGTGACCACTTTGCAACCAAAAGCCCAAGACCTGACCAAAACAAAAAAAAAGGTGGGAAAAACAATGGTTGGTGACTGCTAGGCGATGATGGCTGAATTGTAGGAGTTGTTGGCGACTGGTCAGCGATTGATCAGCAATTAGTCAGGGATTGGGCAGTGACCAGTCGGCAAACCGGTTTTCAATTTGTTGAAAAGTAAAAGGCAGGAGCAAACAAAGGTACAGGTGTGCACGTTGAAAAATGCCATAAGTCTGGTGCGGGTCGACACGGGTGGTTGCTATTGACCAATTTCATGATGTCAGCACATGTATTTAGGTCAGTGCACGTGCTGCTTGGCTGCAGGACAACATCCGGTCACACTGCAAACTTAATGACAGTGAGCATTCTTCATACAGAAAAGGTGAAATATCTCTAAAACCACACCATCTAGAAACAAACCGCCTGGTAAACATATAGAAAACACATTCAATGAATGGATTATATTAAATTTATATGGTTAGGGTTGTGCATTTCTATTAATTTTGAATAAAACTAATGTTTTGCACTGCGTGTACCGGCAAACTCAAGGCATTGTCAATGGTCGTGAGCAATCTTCATACAGAAAAAGTGAAATATCTCTAAAACCACACCATCTAGAAACAAAGTGCCTGGTACACATATAAAACACATCCAATGAATAGATTATATTAAATTTAAACGGTTAGGGTTGGCCATTTCTATTAATTTTGAATAAAATAGACGTCTTTCACTGCATGTACCGGCAAACTCAATGCATTGTCAATGGCAGTGAGCAATCTTCATACATAAAAAATTAAATATCTCTAAAACCACACCACCTAGAAACAAACTGATTGGAATACACATAGAAAACATGTTTACCAAAAAGATTATATTAAATTTATATGGTTAGGGATTTCTATAAATTTTGAATGAAACTGACATTTTGCACTGCGCGTACGGCAAACTCAATGCATTGTCAATGGCGGTGAGCAATCTTCATACAGACAAAGTGAAATATCTCTAAAACCACACCACCTAGAAACAAACTGCTTGGAAAACAGAATACATATTCAACAAATAGATTATATTAAATTTATATGGTTAGGGTTCTGGATTTCTATTAATTTTGAATAAAATAAACGTTTTGCACTGCGCGTATTGGCAAACTCAGTGGAATTTAGCATTCGTTCTGCAGCCAAGCTGGGCGTGCATACACGATGTTTACAAACATTGAAAGGGGTCTATAGTGAAGATGGAAGTTGCTGAGCACTCGACGACTGATTGCGCCAATGTGATGGTCCGCAAGCGGTTGGCGACTCATCGCCAAGTGTCCACCGACTGCTCAGTGACCACTAAGTCGTGGGTCAGGGCCCACCCACCCTACCCTACCACGACTATCATGTTTCACTAGAACCAAATCGAAAACACAATAAGTGTCCATATGGAGTTAAATAATTTGTTACCCTAAAAAGTATGTAAAAGATTGCTGGACCCGGATGTGCTTCCTTCTCCCTCACCCCCGACTACCCGAGGCTAGTAGGTACCTCGGGAAAACACCAGTTATCCATCAGCTGTACCCAGGTAAGGTTTGTATAACTATACTATATATATATTTATATATATAACAAAATAACAACACCTATTGCTTCTGGAAAGTATTTTCTAAATAATAACGCAGCGGTGAGCTGTATGATCACTATTCTTAATACATAGTAAAGATGCCCCTCTTTATGAGATTCTTTAATAGAACATAATTTTACGGTCACATACCATGCGTTCATCTGAAGCCCCTACCCCCAACCCCGAAAATAACCCCAAGCCAAAAACAACCCTATCATGAGTAATCATTGTTATTCAAACTGGTATTTTAGTACGGCTTCCTTGAACGCATATATAGACATATCTGTACTGTATTCTTCTTGCCACCAAACTGTTTGCAATATATAGTTAGACAGTAAAGCGTTCATTTTGAAGAATAAAGCATTTACAGAAAACAGTTCACGCACGAAATAGAATGGTACACTTAGTAATATATTACAAACTTGATAAAAACTAAAAGTATCTTTATGAGAACTAATTATTGTATCCAAAGCCCTGGTCACACATGGGCCTTAATTCGCCTCAACTAGTTCGCCTCATCTAAGTCGCCTCAGATCCCGCGTGTGAACGCTCCTCTCAGGCGAATTAGGACTGAGTTGACTCAACTCGTTCGCCTCATGTAAGCCGTGGTCACACATACAATGTTAGGCCGACTTAGATAAGGCAAACTAGATGAGGCGAACTAGTGGCATGTTCACACACACCAAGTTTGAAAGTGTGTTGCATCCACACATGCAGTACTTAGGCCGGTTTAAGGCAGAAGTTCATATCTGCGCATGTGCGTGATCCTCAAAACAACAACCATGGCCGACCACGTTGTCACCGCTCTGTTTATGCTTTCAACTTTGTGCCGAAGAGCGTCAGCCAGGCTCAGAAGACAGCGTGCACTAGCAAATGTAGCAGGGATTGTGGAGGCGTCACAGAGAAGGAGCGAACGTTTGTTTCAGTATCAGGAGAATGAATGCAGAGACTTTGTTGTCTACCTCACTTTGATGGGCATCTTTTCTAGCCCTCAGCGGCTTCTATGGACAAGGGAAAGGTAGGCAGTCACTTAACCATTATTATCAGAAATAACAGAAATATAAGCTATATATAATGCTTAAAAACTTGGAGCTATGTGGCCTTTTATGTTGCATTCTCCTCAATGTTATCTTTCTCACAATTTATTGCGCCAGGTTGACTGAGCTCTCACTGTCACTGTCTATGCACGGGCCTGGTTCTAGTCTTGTGTGGGTGGTTGCAGGAGGGGTGTTTTATTTATATTTGGTTTAACATGCTGCTTGCCGTTTGTCTCTCCGTCTCGGTCCATGTCAACCTCAGCCTACTGTATTTTTAATTATACACCGTTTCCTGTTTACTTACATTTTCTCATGTATCACCTTTTTTCCAGGTCCAGCCACTGGTGGTCTCACATTGTGAATGTGACATTCAGGGAGCAAGACTGGGTTGCCAACTTCCGAATCCGGAGGGAGACATTCCAGCATCTGGTCGAGCAATTGACAGTGCATATAGCGCGTGTTGATACATGTATGAGAAGGTACTAATTAGATATTGGTTATATATTCCTCTGAAAAAAGTGTTTGTTGACATTTAGCAGTTTAATGGTTAGAACAAGAATAAGAATTCATAAGTTTTTGTTGTTGTTGTTTTACGTCCTAGCAACATCCAAGGTCATATCAGGAACGGTGAGACCAGACGGGATGGCCGAATGAGTTAGAGCGTCCATCTCCAGTGCTGGTAGATCGTGGGGTCGAACCCTGGTCGAGTCAAACCAATGACTTAAAAATTTATACTTGTCACTTCCTAGCCAGGTGCTCGGCAATATTAGGACAGGGCAAGGACTGGTGTGCTCAGTGTCAGGATAATGTGACTGTGTGGGAAACTAGGTCATGGTGCTGGCAGCCTGGTTTCACAGTGGGACAGCACTAAAAAGTCGCCATGAGTGCGAACTGTCACAAGTCGGTACCTGTCCTGATATGACCTTAGATGTTGCTAGGATGTAAAACAACAACAACCAAACAAACAGGACGGGTGAATTCATAATCGTTATGTGGATTTCGGCACTACTTTCAGATGCATTCCGGTTGAAGTTTGTGTGGCAGTGACACTGGTTGCTGGCAAGAGGATCAGGGTATCGAGGTGTGGGCCATCTATTTGGTATCGCTAAATCGACATGCTGCGAAATCTTTCAGGAAACGTGTACTGTCATCGTGAGGGTTCTGCTCCCAAAGTATATCAAAATGCCAAGTGCTGAGCGACTGACTGAGATCATCGAGGGTTATGAAACAAAATTTGGCTTTCCAAACTGTGGAGGGCTAATTGATGGCACCCATATCCCCATCATTGCGCCGCAACGTCACCACACTGACTACCATAATCGAAAGGGGTACTATTCTATTGTGGCTCAGGTTGTGTGCGATCATGAGTACCAAGTTTTGAACATTGCAGCCGGTTGGCCAGGTAGGGTCCATGATGCGAGAATGTTGGCAAACTCTTCCATCTTTGCCAAAGGTGAAGCGGGTGTCCTCTTTCCCAATAGGTCATTACACATAAGAAACACTAATTTCCCTGTCGTCCTTCTAGGCGACCTGGCATACCCCAGTCGGCCATTGTAAAGCACGATGGAAGATTCTCCAGCGCCGCACAGACATAACCACTGAAGATGTCATGACAGTGATTCTGGCATGCTTCACATTGAACAACATCTGTGAGGTCCACAAGGAGGCATTCAATGCGGACTGGGATGGTGGTCCAAATGATCAACCACAAAACCTAGCTCATGATGTGGAAAATGAGGGGAATGGAACGGGGATACGGAAGGCATTCATGGACTATTTGAGTGCTTAAGTAACTTGACACAAATCCATCAATCAGAAACCACAAGTCATTTTTATTCAAGTAATGCAACCGTATAAAATGCTGGATACCTAATCTCGAAGGAATGAAATGTAGGAAAGTTGTTTAGTTCAAGTCAATGCACCAGTATATAAAGTTGGATATTTACTTTAGATTTAATTTGTTAAAAAGTTAGTGCTTTAGTTTTAATAATATATTGTCCAAAACGAGTCATCTATTGATACTCGTAGAAGCTTATGTTAGAGCTTGTGTTAGGGCTACTGGTTGCTTGTGCACATGAGGGGTCAGCAGTGTGATGCGCATTATGCCATCGGTCATGGCACTTTGGAACTGCTGAGGCTGAGGCTGAGGCCGATTCATCGTCATCATCATTTGCATCATCTTCTCATGCTTCCTCTACTCGGCCATGCAGGACATTTCCTGCTCCTGCCGCCTATCCTGTAATTCGAGCTGCATTTTCATCCCTTTTCCCTCAGTCTCTTGGAACAAGGTGGCTGACTCCCTCTGAGCCGACACAAACTGAGATATCAGGCTGTCCATAAAGCGTTCGCTTTTCCCCACCCCTTTTCTTTTCCATGTAGCTGCAATAGAAACAAATCACTGTTTAGTCTACTATGCATGAATGCCATGTATATGGGTCACTCTCCTGAAAACTGGCCAGAAGTGTCACATGGGGAGTTAAAATCTAATATTAGAATTTCTTTAAATTGTTGGTTGCAAATGTAGGCTGGAAATCTCCCCTTTACATCTATATAAAATATAAATTGATGAGATAAAAAATAAAGGTGTAGTCTATGATTAAGCTATGTTATATGCCAGTATAACATCTGTTGCTCAGACGTAACACATGTTTAGGGCACCACACAGTCTGCTTAATAGAAATCTAAGCAGAATTAAATAATTTCATACTGAGAAGCATATTAATGATGGCATAATATACAGAAATATGTAGTGCTTATATTGATAACAAAAGTAATTCCCAGCCGTGCTTTATTCACTGAATAATCAGTGAACAATAGTTGTGTGGCATCCAGATACCACTGGTTACATCTGTGACGGAAACGTATTTCTGAAGATATCAAATAATAATTTTTTTAATTTAAGCATGCATACATGTTAATAAATACTTCCTTTTGATTTGGGAACTGTTTTGTTTGATATATCAAAGCAATAAAAGATGTTAGTAAGGCTCCAACCATGTCCCATATGTCATGTAACAAATAGTTGACTGTAAAATGTTTTTCTTTTGTACAAAAACACTTCATAACTAAAAAGACCAAAGTTGCACATGGTTTATTTTACTTCCCTTATTTCCTACATCCAACCTGAACATTAATATAAAAAGTATAATGGAAAAAATAAGTACGCCATTTTGTTATTGATGTTTAAAATTCCCATTCCATGCTGACCAGTTTTCAGGAAAGTGACCAATGTTCGTACCATGATTTATTCATACTAGATGCGCTCCTAGATGTTCGCCAACCTATTTGTTCCCAAAGCTAAATCTACCTTCATGTACAGTACATGTTTTGTATTAGATCTGAATGTTTCACCATTTAACATTAAGTCTTTGCAGGCTCGGATAACATAATATTAATAATGCAATGTATACATGTTTGTATATTGATTTACTCATACTAGATTCGCTCCTAGATGTTCGGCAAACGAGTTGTTCTTAAAGCATTTGGTCTTAATGATTCACCAATAAACATGTGTGTGGATACTCGGGTAAAATAATTATAATAATAATTGCTTACACAATAGTCGTGTGAAGGGTGTAATAATACCTTTGAACAAAATTTAAATGTTTTTGCAATCGGTTTGCTTTGTTTCGCTTTTGATTGCAACCCCCAATATATTAAATTGACTAGAAAAATGATTAATTGTTGGCTGTGTGGCTTGGCTGGCTGCTGGAGTCCGTGGAATGGGAGTGGCTGACCACGAGGAGGGTTGACTGTCCACCTCCACCTCCACCTCCGCCTCCGCCCCCAGTACCATATCGAATGTGACTTCATCTCTAAGGTCCTCTGCAAGTAAATAGTGTAAATGATAGCCTAAATAAATGACACGATTTGGGGGCTTCACATATAAGCAGGATGGACCAAACCCCACCTACAATAACTCCCTTGCAACTTTAATTACTGCCAATCATTTTGTAATGGGCTATCGACATATTATTGACGAACTGAGTGTCTTGCCGAACTGAAAATCTGTTAGAGCTTCAGGCAGAACAGAGTTTCGGGCAGAACAGAGATGTGTTACATGTTATATCCTAGACACAATCTGTTATGTTTAATGACTTATCAGGTCATGTTGTGAAAACAACAAACACAACAAAACTTAGTTCAGCTTTCCCTTTACCTTGCTCAACTGACATCTGATCCGTGTCAACGTAGTTCAGTGGTGCTGCGGTTGGCCTTGTGCCCAAAACTGTGTCTAGCTGGTGATAGTAGCGGAAAGTCTGGAGCCCACTGTGACTGAAAAGGAACAGGACATTAATAAAGACATTTGGCATACCCCCATGAAAAAGATGCTCATTTATACACCAGGTGGTTCATAGCCTGTTCCAGTAGTTAGTTCCCAGTTCTCCCAGAAGTGAAGTATAGTTGCAACATTTGCCGATTTGGGATGAAACTTATTGGCTCCTGTCACGTTACATTACTTGGTGGGAGGTAACTGACAGTGAGCAGATAAAAGTGTAAGTTAAGAAACAAATATAATCGTTGTAACTATCATATTTGTTACCAGCTATTTGTTATCACAAAAATACCATGCAACATGTAATTTAATGGAGTTTAAAAGAGCAAACTTTGGTCACCGACTTGTCTATTTGCATTCTATAAAAGTCCCCATCTGCATTCTATAAAAGTCTCCATCTGATACTGACACCACTGATTCTTGTTTAAGCCCCGTTCACACTGGCGAGTTAAAACGATTCATTTAAATCGACTTGTATAGTTCGATTCACATTTGCCGTGTGGACGCTACGCTAAAGCGATTTATGTGTGAATCGCTTCATCTAGTTCACTGCAAGTAAACCACCTCGCTAGGTAGTATAAATGGAGCGATTTAGGTTAAATCGGCATAAGTGGCATGTGTGGACGGTCGCGGTTTAGATGACGCGGATTAAGGACGTCACACGCATGCGCACTGATAGATAGATTTGTTGATTTCCGGTTTGTCGCAAAGTGTCTTAGCAGAACAACATTCACATCTTCGTCATGTCTACCCACGAATCACGGCGTGAAAACTGGGACGACGTGGAAATAAGGATGCTGCTAGAGGTATGGGGGGACGCCAGAATTCAGTCTGAATTGGAACACTCGGGGCGCAACATACACATCTACCGCCGAATCGCCGGCAAGTTGGCGCGGCTTTGTGGGGACGATAGACCTGAACGAGACGCTAATTCCTGCCGCTCCAAAATAAAAAGCTTAGCTCAAGCATACAAAAAGTGTCGTGATCACAACAAGTAAGTGTTTTATTACAGTGTTGTCCCAAATTACTGGTGAGAAAATTAACTAGAAGATTAACCGCAGTACACCGGTGAAGACCAGGCGTATACAAAAACATGAGTACAATTTTGTAAAATTCACTCTGCCTATAGTGGTTGCACTATTGTGGGGGACGAGATTTGTACATAATAACTTGTGATGTGATAATTTTGTCTGATTACATTACTTGGGTAGCATGGCAATCTACTGGTTGTCACTACACTAGATCATCATTCCCGCATTCGCTTAAAACTTCAGTCATACCAACACAGACATAATGCCATTCAGTTTGGCCCTGCGCGCAATGGAAGACTGTAATGTTATTCGTAATAACTAAAAGTTATGCAATATTTTACTGACACTTGTCCTATACGAGGATTATGTAATACTACCTGAAATAAATACACAACTGTCCACAATGTTTATTTATAAAATGTATTTATTCAGTTCCTCCTCATTTTCAGTCGCAGTGGCCGGGATGTGCATACGTTCCGGTATTACGACGCATTAGATCAGATCTTGGGCACAAGGCCGACTGCCGCCCCACTGAATTACGTCGACACAGCGGTGAGGGGAAGCCAACAAGGTAACAGCAAAGCTTAAATAACGTTTGTACAATTTAAAGTAGGCTCACACATGTGCTGATACGTGAGTTCAACAAAACAATGGATGTTCTTATATGTAACATGTAAGGCATATCTGGTCAGTGATAAATATACCTTGATTCCCTGTAAAGATTTCTTCATACTGCTATGCTTAGGGTGTCACAGGATAAACAGGGTTGCATTCCATAAGGTTTCCGCAATTCTTGTTGTTATTCCTAAATCATGTAACATGCACACTTGCCTCAAGACAAGTCTTGACTTGAGGCTGGGTCCTCAATTAATTTGTAGTTGTGACAATATGGTAACGTAAATGATGTTATCCTTCACATTACTCGTATATGTATGCACGAGAGTTGACAACTCAGTGGAACTACATTGGGAAATACACTCTATTCATTTTTAACGCTCATGTAATGTGTAAACACCCGTGTTGTATACCATCCTCGGAGGCTCGGTGCATTACTTCCCATCTGTGACGAGAATCCCATATTCTATTTTAATGGCCCCTTGGTGCTGGTTCCAAACATAATTAATGAGAGTGTTTACATACTCCTCTAGATAAAAGCTCCAACATTGTGGCGAACTGAGTTCGAACTGTAGGTATGGGGTGAATTCGTAATCTTATACCAGTACTCCTAAAATGTAAAACAATTCTCTCCCAGCCACATTTATTCACAGACAGTGCATAGTTCTGGGCCATGTATTTTTCTACTAGCCTTATATAATGTTCATAACTGATGACACTTGGTTGTTATGTGTTTCCCAGATTCACTGTACTTTTTTCAATCCTGCATTTATATGTGTTGCCCCCACAGCATGCTTAAGTTAAGTATATCATTCAGAATGTTCTATTGCAGAGGACGTTGCAGTTGAAGATCCTAATGAGGTCATAGTGGGCACGGATGTTGAAGGCCAGGAGGTGGGCGACGTCGAGGTGGAGTTCGAGGTGGAGGTGGAGACCGAAACCCCCTTACGGCCACCGACTCCCCCTCCACAGGTCGCGGGTGGCAGCCAAACCCAGCAGCCGACCCAGCAAGCGGCACACCAAGGTAATGGTTATTCTTATCTAACCATTGTATGGTGACGTAACGTAACAAGGCAAACAACAGGGCGTTTTCTTTCGTAGGATGATAAATGCTTACGGCAATATAACTACTATTATCGACACTGGTTAGACTACTCCGACTGTGCATTGTATACATTGCGTTGGTAACATTCTCGATACGTTAGTTTTTTTTATACACTTCACAGATACATATTACAACATATCACATAACTGGACCATATTCATGCTATGTCGCTTTACTGTCCCACCGCATAAAACTGCTTACAGGATGGCAACTATTGAGGTAGAATCCCGCCAAACATCCTCGAAATGGAAGTGTAGACTGTATTATTGTTGTTATGATATTGTCAAACATCATGACATGTAACAAGGTAGGCTAAGTAAGTTATCCAGTTGCCCTCTTTATATTTCAGCCACACGCAAACGCAAAGGGGTGGGAAGAAATGAAAGGTTTATGGATAACCTCATATCGAAATTTGTGACGAGTCAGAGGGAAGCGGCGACTCGGTTCCAGGAGATGGAGGAAAAGCGCCTAACGATCGCCGCCGAGGTGGAGGAGAGGCGGCATGAGCGCGAAATAGCCTCCGCCCAGGCACAGAGAGAACATGACGAAAGGATGATGGGGATGCTGATGTCCACGCAGCAGCCTCCCCCCCCGCCTCCCCCTCAGCATTTCCACTATTGACGGAGTAACTCGGCTCACGATTTCCCCTGACTATAGTTTTCATGATTAGTAGTTATCGTAGTACTGATATTTAGAACTAAAAAACCCATAGCTTTCTACATCTTTATTTACATATCTAAATTTGTTTCAAATTTGGTTTACATTGCACCCATTGCATACCGGCCCCATCACTTTCAATGGTGAAAACATTCCTTCCATGGATATATAACTATTTTATCGGATGTTGTTAATAAAAAAATTACAAAATATTTAAAACCTGTGTTTTCTGTCATATTACTTATCCACTGAAATATCTTGCGAACGCTTCGCGTATAGCAGTAGCGTCGCCATCAATTTCCCCATCATTGGCGATGTGTTGTGGTTGGTTGTGTGCCCCCGCTTCCCACTCCTCATCGAACACCTCTCTATGTAACTCACAAACATTGTTCAAAGTAAAACACGCCAGAATCACTGTGGTGACGTCTTCAGTGGCTACGTCTGTACGGCGGAGGAGAATCCTCCATCTGGCTTTACAGCGCCCGAATGTGTTTTCAATGGTCATTCTTGCACGAGATAGTCTATAGTTGAAAAGAGTCTGCTCTCTGCTCAGTCTTCCCGTGTCACAGTAGGGTTTCATAAGCCAGGGACGCAGAGGGTAGGCGGGGTCCCCTAGGAGGACGACAGGGACGCTATTGTTCCCTATCTGCAATGGCCTATTGGGGAAGAGGACACCAGCTTCACCTTGGGCAAACACTGAAGAGTTTGCCAATACTCGCGCGTCATGTACCCTACCTGGCCAACCGGCTGCGATGTTCGTGACCTGGTATTCATGGTCACAGACTACTTGAGCAACTATTGAATAGTATCCTTTCCGATTGTGATAGTCGGTGTGATGGCGGCGCGGCGCAATGATGGGTATATGGGTCCCATCGATGACCCCTCCGCAGTTGGGAAACCCAAATTTAGACTGATACCCCGCAATTATTTCCGTTAGTCTGTCCCCAACTGGCATTTTAATATATCTGGGCAGGATTACCTCCGCGATGACAGCACACGTTTCGCTGAAGATTTCGCAACACGTTGATTTGGCTATACCGAACAGATGGCCGACGCCTCTGAACCCTGAGCCGGTTGCCAGTAACCACAGTGTGACAGCCACACGCACTTCAACGGGAATGCATCTGAAAGTAGTCCCGATATCACCATAAGGTTCACCCAGTAACCTTCTGATTATAGCACCAAGATATTACATTGAGTTGAGACCACAAAACACAATGATAGTAAAGTTCAAAGCGTTTATACTGGATTACTTTGTCAGTAATACGTAATTCCGACAGAGGCAGCCTGCGAGTGAGGTTGGAGAACGGGGAATTTACGCACTACATAAAACAGTACACACACAATATTATACAGGAATACTTTGTCAGTAGTAATTAATTCCGACTGAGTAAGCCTAATCCACATGCACCATAGTTTTCATTGACTTTAATGTGTTAAGGGTTTTCTCCACCTAGATGTAAAGTGGACAGAAGCAAAAAGAATAACAACATGGCATTGAGCTGTACCTTCGCATTTGGGTATCCACACGCGCTAGATGCACTCGCAGTTGCTCCACCAGATGCTCAAATGTCTCCTTGCGCATGCGAAAGTTTGTCACCCAATCTTGTTCGCGGAAGGTGACATTAACAATATGGGCCCACCAGTGGCTTGACCTGTAAAAAAGGTTATAGTTGAGAAGAAATTGGTAAACATTTTGACCCTACACATATTGGTGACATCCCCTAAATATGGGATATATCTATTTTGACTGTTATTCAAGGCCTATCTTCTATTTTGAATCCACCCATTACTATACAATTATATGCACACTTTTGTGATTTGTCGCTTCCCATTGATATTATTGATCTTATAAGATGCAAACTGTGGCCACCTAGTTAAGAACATTTTCGACCTGGCAGTTTCATTCAAATGAATACATTGGTCAGGTACTAACACATTTAAATGTCGAACCTAACCAAGATCTATTCTATAGGAGGTGGCGTTAGAGTTGAAATAAAGTCAAATTGAATGTCCAGCTACACATAAAACGTTCAGGGATTTGCATATTGAAAACAGGTTGTAGATATTTGCTCCAACGCATGAGCATAGGATTTTTGCCCGGCCCTGTGCAAGGATGTTGGTACACCCCTCTGATATCAGAGGTTTAGGCTTACAAAATTGAAGATAACATATGTTACGGTACTGCCTACCTTTCCCTTGTCCAGAGAAGTCGCTCTGGGCTAGCGCTGAGGGACAGAACAGTCAGGAGTTGTAGGATAAACGCTCTGCGCTCATCTTCTTGCATCTGTATGAATCGTGCCATTCTGGTGCGGGAAGCCTCCAGAATCCGTGAGAAATTGTCTCTTGCACTGACTACCCTCCTCCGCATTGCGGTTCGACGGCGAGAAGTTAGAAACATGAACATTCCTGTCGATACGAAGTCTCCCATTGTTGTTGTTTTGCCAGTAGTCGCTAATGACACAAAAAAAAAAAAAAAAGTCCACTTCCGCCTTAAAACGGCGTACGTACTGCGCGTGTGGACGCTACACGCTTTCTAAATCGCTGTGTGTGGACACGCCACTAGTTCGCCTCATCTAGTTCGCCTTATCTAGTTCGGCCTAAAGTTGTGCTGTGTGAACGGGGCTTTAGACTATGTTGTCAGTGCAAGTACGGGTCACCCGGTTATCTAACAATGTGCAACCGGTTATCTAACAATGTGCAACTGGTTATCTAACAATCTACAACCTCACAACAGAACCATACTTACTTGTTGTTGTCCTTACATTATTTGTACGCTTGTGTCAGGCTTTTTATTTTGGTCCGGCATGACACGGCGGTGTGGTCGGCCCTCCCATCGCCACACAGCCAGCTGGGCTGGGCTGTGATTCGGCGGTAAATGTTTATGTTCCGCCCAGAGCTGTCCAGCTCAGACTGGACCTTGTCGTACGTCCATAGATCGATGATGACCCTCACTTCCTCGTTGTCCCAGTTGTCATGGCGGTGTATCTCTTGGGAGTTGGTGGCACACGATGACATGATGTACAGGCGGCGTGTTGAAAGTAGTCTTGGATAGACCGGAAACAACACTGGATGATCGCTTGAGTGCGCATGCCAGTGACGTGCTTAAGCCACCTCAACTAAACTGCTTGTGTCTACACAGGCAAGATAGGCCGACTCAGGCTAGTTCGCTTCAGTTAATCTTCCTTGCGACGCGGTTTACTTGAGGCGAAGTAGTTGAGTCGACTCAGCGTCATGGTCACATGCCCAATGTGAGTCGACTTAGATGAGGCGAATTAGTTGAGGCGACTTAAGGCCTGTGTGTGACCGGGGCTGTAGACCGTTTCGCGAGGTAGATTAAATGAGGTGACTTAGCCTGAGTCGGCCTAAGGTGCATGTGTGAATGCAACCAGTTTAGTTGAGGCGGCTTAAACACGTCACTGTCAATTTGTGTGTGTATGTGTGTGTTTGTATATGTGTATGTATGTGTGTATATATATGTATGTGTGTATGTATTTCTGTATGTATGAGTGTATGTATGTTTGTATGTATGTGTGCACATGTACGTTTGTATGTATGTTTGTTTGTATGTATGGTTCTTTGTATGTATGTATGCATGTTTGTATCTATGTGTGTATTTATTTGTGTATGTATATATTTATATGGGTGTATGGTTGTTTGTATGTGTGTATGCATGTTTGCATGTATGTGTGTATGTATGTGTGTATGTAACTTAAGTTTGTATGGGTGTATGGTTGTTTGTATGTGTGTGTATATATGTATGTGTGTATGTACATTTGTATGTAAGTTTGTTTGTATGGTTGTTTGTATGTGTGTATGCATGTTTGTATCTATGTGTGTATGTATATGTTTATATGGGTGTATGGTTGTTTGTATGTGTCAACCAGTCCTTGCCCTATTCTAATAATGGCGAGCGCCTGGCTAGGAAGCAGCAAGTATAAATTTTTACATCATCGGTTTGACTCCACCAAAGTTCGAACCCATGATCCCACGGACTACCAACACAGCTCTGCATTAATGGGATAGGGCAAGGACTGGTTGGCTCAGTGTCAGGATAATGTGACTGAGTGGAATATCAGGTCATGGTGCTGGCAGCCTGGTATCCCAGTGGGGCAGCACTATAAAGGCACCATGAGTGCACATTGTCACAAATCGGTACATGTCCTGATATGACCTTAGATGTTGCAAGGACGTAAAACAACAAGCAAACATAGATCGGGGCCGGTTTAATGCGTGTGTCTGAATGCTACACACCTACAAAACTTGGTACGTGTGAACGTGCCGCTAGTTCGATTCATCTAGTTCGCCTTATCTACGTCGGTCTAACGTTGTACGTGTGAACACGGCTCACGACCAGCAATCGGCCGACATTTAAAATGCTCCGCAGTCGATTGATGTGCAGTAGTAAAGTGGACAGTGGACCCCAGAAGAGATAAGATTACGCATTGTCCTTGACCCACATTACAGTAATGCAGACCACACAATGACGTGGCCAGGTGAGTATACCCGCCTGGCAACTGAATAAGAAGAATCTCAACATCCAACATCCAGGTACACACCATTTGCATTATAATCCAGAGATACGATTTTACATATGCATTTAGACATGAAATAGTTCGAGTGGGTGTGGATGGTTAAAAATGATTCGAAAGTGCAGGCTGAGGCTAATTTAAAACCAACTATACCTACACGTGAGGATTATTATGACGCATACAAATATGCATAATCAGGGCTTTTGTTTTTGTATTTCACATGTATACAGCCATTTTTCTATTCACTATGAGATTGTATTGTAGCGCCTTCATATGGTAGGCCTTACATTAGTGTCATTTGGCTGTGTCAACGTAACACATACATGTACATACTGAAAGACCAGACGGGATGGCCGAATGAGTTGAGTATCTGTCTCCTGTTTTGGTAGATCGTGGGATTCGAACTCACGGGTGTGTCCAAAACCAGTGACTTAGCAATTGATACTTGTCGCTTCCTATCCAGGCACTGGACATTATAAGGATAGGGCAATGACTGGTTGGCTCAGTGTCAGGATAATGTAACTGGGTGCGATATCAGGTAATAGTGCTGGCGGCCTGGTCTCCCAGTAAGGCAGCATTATAAAGTCACCATAAGTGCGTGCCATCACAAGTCGCTCCCCATCCTGATATGCCATAGATGTTGCCAGGACGTAGAACTCCAACAACCAACCAACAATACTGTAGACATACCAAGCATTACTCTGGCAGTGTTTAAGCAGCATCTAGAACTGGCTACAGCTAAAACTACCAGTGCAGGTGCCTGTGCGAGGTAGCTCTGATAACAATGCATATATACCTAGGCTCCCAGATGTAATCACTCTATCCATACCTACCTAGTACTAGGTACTCCAAAGTGATTTCTATTTTCAACAGGTCAGTATTACATCTTATATCTCTGTACAGATCTTTTAAATTGGATCTCAATGATATAAAAATCATTTAGATTGATTGAATAGCTGCAAAGTTATGAGTGTTTAAAGATTGATTTTTTTGCCCCGATTTGTGCACATTTCCAAATTAGCCAAATCTTGGATTTTAGGGTCCCACCTGGAAGCTATTTTGCATATGATCTGTCCAATATTAAAGAATCTCATTCTCTATAATACAAATAAGAAGCTCAATTTTTTACAGACCATCACTGTTAGTATTCTTTCTGAAATTTCATGTCAAACTTGCTAAATTCCTTAATTTCCAGCAACCACCAATAATAAATTCAGTAAAATATAGAAAAATAGCATAACTCCCATTCTAATTGTCCTATCACAGCAATCTTTATACCAAAATAACCAGAATCAAAAGCTCTACATGATGACATAATTTTCTAACTGATCAGAGAAAGAAAGACAATATTCAATTTTAGGCATCGCAAGCTGACAATAAAATTAAGAAAAATAGCATAACTCCCATTCTAATTGTCCGATCACTGCACTCTTTATACCAAAATAACCAGAATTAAAAGCTCTACATGATGACACCATTTTCTAACTGATGAGAGAGAGAAAGAAAGACAACATTCACTTAAGCATCGCGAGCTGACAATAGCCAAATTCTTGCAGCAGTCACTTCTCAGACCATGCTTGATGCGTATGATATAAATCTCAACCAAATATTGTTCTGGTTAGGTAGAGGAAGACTTAAGCTTTCTGATGATATAATTTTCAAAACGATCCTGACCAATTTTCAATGAGGATTAATGTCTTAAAGTTTTCACTCCTTCAGTTCAATCAAATTTCCCACTCAGAAACACTCATGCTTGATATGCTAATGAAGCCTAGATTCTTCTCTATCTTTTATTGGTGGTTATTTTTAGCTCAGGTCAATGTACTCACCAAGCCATCAAGTTTAGGGAAGGGAGTAGCTCAGACTGGATGAAAACAAAATCGGCAAGCATGCTCAGAGCTGCTGATGGTACCCGCCAACAAGTGTCCATTGACTGTGATTTCTTTCATAATGATGATTAAAAATCAGACACCCTAAGAGGCAAAAGAACAAGCTTTAATTTGATATAATTTTTATTTCAAACCAAGCAGAATTAGTGGAGATTCAAGGCTTTTTAAAACGGTTAAAATGAGTCAAATTTTGCGCTGCGGACACCGTATACGCCGACTTTGGAGTACCTACTAGTACCTCTCTCTATGGCTCCTTGCCTTAGAGGTCAGTGCAAACTACTGCACTAACCATGCTAGAAATTGGGGTTATGTTATGGCCTAATCTATGCTCCAAGGATGGGGGCAGGGTATCTTGGATAAGGTGTGATTGTGTGTCTTAAGCTAGCATTCCTTACACGTGGTATGCGACATGCGAATGCGAATGCGGCATGTGGCATGTGAACGGGATGATTCCTTTCATGCGGCATGCGGCGAGATGGTTTTGTATATAAGTGAGTGCCGATGTGTCGGCGATGTATGGGCGATGTGTAGTGAGCACCTCCTGTGGTTAAACTTTGGCCTAGTTTCGACCTTGAAGGTGAGACATCCCAGCTGGTGAGCAGCTCACCATGGGTTTCCCCTTGCGTTTTTCCATTCGCATGCCGCACCGATGGCTACATGGACCGATTCAGTTGCCGCATTCACATTCACATTCGCATTCGGATGTAAGGAATCACCCCCATTGACTTAGATGCTTTTTCGATTTTTTGCCGCATTCGCATTCACATGCCGCATACCGCGTGTAAGGAATGTAGCCTTTACTCAACAATTATGACCCTCCTCAGTGAAGTGATTTAATAAACTGATGTAAGGTGTGGGGGGGGGGGGGGGGGGGGGTGGGGGGGGGGGGGGGGGGGGACCACTGACACAGATTAAGAAAAGCCCCCAACGAAGTAGTCGTGAACCATAGGCCTTCTTTGAGATTCATAGGACACTAATTAGAGAATAGAGAAGAGAATTATATAGAAACACCCTGTTTCAATATACAGTTATGAGAGAGCCCTGGTGGAATATATTATGAGGCCTACCTTGAGTAATTGCAGCGTCCTTTTTACTTTCTAACTCATGTGATTCCACATATAATCTTCCTTACCTGATGTCATATAATAGGGATATTTGAACTCCAATCCAGTAGACATGTTTTGGGACGATCCCGCCCAAAGTCAAAATGCACGTTTTTACTATTGTCTCTACTACCGAGTCAAAACAAGGATTAATACCCGTTATAATTATGTATACCTAACCCGTCTGGTGCATGCCATTTCTAAAAAGGACTGGTTCACTCAGTGTGAGAATTATGTGGATGAGGTATCGTATCGAACCATGGTATCACTAGCAGTGGTACGGTATCTTAATTGGAAAGCACTATAAATCCACCATGACAACTCATTCCACTAAGTCGCTACCTGTGCTGACATGACCTCAGATGTTGATAGGTCGTAAAACCTCAATCATTCAGCAACAATATGCATATTGTCACGCATTCATTTGCGACCTGGTTTCAGGACATGAAGTGTGTACGGCGTCTGCTGCTACGCCAGCGCCCATGCGTGCGGCGTGCCATGCAGGTGGCGCTGCTGTTGTTTGTGCTATGGCTGGGGTATACCCTATTCAGGTAAGGCCGGCTCTGTGCTAGACTGGATGCTTAGAGATAGGAATAAATGAGTGAATGATGGTGATTTATCGCCATGTTGGTAACAAAAAGGTAAGGGACACTAGGATATCATTTCACTAATAGGTGCGCAGCATTATTACTAATATTAGGATAGGGAAGGGCTGGTTGGCTCAATATTATGATAATATGACCGATTGGGATATTAGGCCATGGTGCCGGCAGACTGGTATCCTAGTGGGTTTCGCCATGAGTGCGCACTGTCCCAAATCTGTACCCGTTCTAATATGACCTTAGATGTTGCCAGGACATAAAACTCCAACAACCAACCAACTAATTTAACTAAGACATACCTTGGCTGTGAACCTGGGGGCCCTGTCAAAAATATTCTCAATTGGGCCCTGCAGCTCATAAGACTGGCCCCGATTAGAACAATCTTTAAAATTGGATAGTCCGAAGGTTTTGAGTTTCTGTCATTTTGTAAGATAAATAAATATATTAGGTTGATCATTATAATCTACTTTACGTTTGAAGTAACTTTGATTTAAAATGACAACTTTAGGGTTTTCTAAGTGTAGAAATGCCAAATTAACAACAGGTTCTATTAAATGACCTGCTGTGCCCTTCTATACAGCAAGAAATGGTTAACAAGTGACTAGTATTTAAGTTGGATATGTATGTTAAAATCTAGGTGAGTGTTTTGCTTTTGCAAATTTGGTGTCTTTATCGGAGTATGGAACTATAATTATAGATAAGAAGTGTGGTTCTACTATTAGTTATGACTGGCTATGCCAAAAGTAGGATCATAATCACGTACTCCACTAAGTCAATAGATCGATTGTATGTAGTATTTTCAAGGAAACAGCGCATGCTTTCTCAATGGTGTGAATGAACGCCGAGCGATGGGCCGTGCATTGTCTCTTAGTCTTAGTTAGCCTCACTTTGATAATTGACATATTATATTCATACACAAACCCTCATCCAATCGTCAGTATAATATCATGTTCCCTGAAATAATAACACACAGAGCCTCCTGACACACTCTACACATATAGCTTCTCTATCCATATAATTAGATTCGCATACAAAATGAGGATATGTCTATCCATAAAAAGTTTACCCACTTCCAAAATACCCACAATCACCCATAATACAAATTACAATGCATGCATAATAAATGAATTCCAAATAGACACGAACAATGTCCTATTGGAAGCATCACTTCTGATCTCATACACTGAAGTTAAGCAGGCGTCTCATTAATATTTTGAATACGAAATACCATTGAAATTAGGATGAAAGGCTTATAGACCTATTTCAATGTTTGTAAACATTGTGTATGCGTGCGCAGCTCGGCTGCAGAACGCATGTACACTGCCACTGAGTTTGCCAGTATGTGCAGTGCAAAACGTTTATTTTATTAAAAATTAATAGAATGCACAACCTAACCGTATAAATTTAATATAATCTATTCGTGAATATGTTTTCTATATGTGTACCAAGCAGCTTGTTTCTAGTGGTGTAGTTTAGAGATATTTAACTTTTTCTGTATGAAGATTGCTCACGGCATTGACAATGCACTGGCACTGACATCAGAATATCCCAACTTTCACTATTATCTCTGTTTTAATACTTTCAGCGTAAATTGCTCTTAGTTACATTAATACTTCAGCTCTTCCTCTTCAATCGTGCATTAAGATATTTTTAATCAATCAATGAAAGCTTTTAATTTATTTTACAAAAATAAATGCTCCCATAGACATAGCATTGCCGTATTTTACCCTTCGCGGCAGTTTGCTGGTACGTGCAGTGCAAAACGTCGATTTTATTCACCATTGATAGAAATCCAGACCCTAACCGTATCAATTTAATAATCTTTTTGCTAAAGATGTTTTCTATCGTATTCCAATCAGTTTGTTTCTAGGTGTTGTGGTTTAGAGATATTTAACTTTTTCTGTATGAAGATTGCTCACTGCCATTGACAATGCATTGAGTTTGCCGGTACGCGTAGTGCAAAACGTCGATTTTATTCAAAATTTATAGAAATCCAGAACCCTAACCATATCAATTTAATATAATCTTTTTGGTAAACATGTTTTCTATCTGTATTCCACTCAGTTTGTTTCTAGGTGTTGTGGTTTTAAAGATATTTAACTTTTTCTGTATGAAGATTTCTCATAGCCATTGAGTTTGCAGTGTGACCGGATGTTGTCCTGCAGCCAAGCAGCACGTGCACTGACCTAAATAGCCATGCTGACGTCATATGAAATTGGTCAATACTTACCAAATCAGTAGTGTGCATTTACATAGATATATATGTACATAACTATATACATACCACTTTAACCGAGAACAATATATCTTCCAGTACTTGGTCCCACATTCAGTTAACATATATACCCAACTACCATTTTACCAGCACATTTTCCGACTTCAGAAATTCGAGGTTCAACACTATGCACATAGGGAGCGCCACTTTGCGATTCTCCAATCATCTTCTGTCCGTATCGCGGGAGGATGGGAAGGAAGTGCTGACAGCCAGGGTTGGACTCAACTATGACCTCGCTGGGACAAAACAGGTGGGAGCAGGCGACAGCCCCTTAGTAATTCACAGGGGCTTTGTGGCAAAGCTGTGTGAACAAGACACACAGACACGCACACACAACTTGTAGTTTATCTTAATGCTATTTGATAATTTGCTTATACCCCTGTCACACTATGACGTAACGCGGTAGCGTAAGCCGACGTAGGTGAAATTTGGCCAATATGTTGAGATACATTACTTGTTCGTTAAGCCTACGTTGATATGAAATTTGGCCATTACGTTGAGATACGTTACTCGTTCGTTAAGCCTACGTCGATATACATTGAGTTACTTCAAGGTTTTGGACATACCCAAAACTTTCAACATAGCTCGACGTAAGGCCGTTACATTGGGTTACGTTGGGATTATGTTGCACTCATGTTAGGCTTACGTCGAGATATGTTAGATGTTCGTTAGCGCTATGTCGGTCTACGTTGAGCTACGTCGACTTACGGTAGACTGACACAGAGCCTGGAGGAACGTGCAGCCCGTGCGCTGACAATGTGGTGTCAACGTGTCTCTGACGTGTGTCTAACATTAGTCTAACATAAGTCCAATGTGTCTTGATGTATTCAACATAGTTGACGAACGGCTGGTGCACGCGTACCGTATGTAACGTGCACCAACGTTCTTCGAACGTATGTGAACGTGGTGTGAACGTGGTGTGAACGTGATGCGAACATTTTGCCTTCGAGTATATAAAGGCATCCATTACACTCACGTTGTCAGAGCCTTGAGCGCACACTGGACTGTCATTAGACTGACGCTGCTCACTTGCGGGCCTGACATCGACTCACATTATGAATTACATCAGAGTCACACGTACCTATGTTAGGGCGGGCGTAATTATGCGACTCCTACACTAAACTGGCACTAGGGTTACGCTAGCCTGATGCCGCGGGCGCTGGAGACTCGTTAGCCTTATGTTGGGCCATTTAATTTTTTACATTCTAATTTCGTTGAGACACGTTGCAATTTTGTTGGACTGACGTTTTGCCTATGTCCACTACATTGCACTGACATCCAATTTGGCCCTGAAACACAGAGAATTTTGACGTATCTTGACATAGAAAAGTGATTTTTATGTTGCCCTCTCGCTGGCCTGTTACATCATAGTGTGACAGGGGTATTAGATACATTTGTTAGTTAGCTATTGTCAGTTTGTAAATTGTAGTGGTTCATTTGGGTATACCGATAAGAAGATCACCCCTGAGGGGGATGCCAATCAAATCCACCGATTCATATTCACTGGTTAAAATAAAAATCAAATCAAATATAATACTTATTTATAATAGTTTGAAGGGGGAACTTAAATATATACATATACACAGATATAAATATAATATACCTGTGTGCATATGAAGTTCAGGTGCAAAACCCAGTCCATCTGATCTCTTTTGCATTAAGATAAAGATTTTTACCTGGGGGTAATTTTAATTATCACTAATTCCACTTTTCTTGATATGAAATGGTTATGGAGCAATGAACAAAAAAACCTATATGAATATAAAAATTAAGCTTTTGAAGGTTGGATTCCAATGGTTGTCTCAATTTTTGGATGCAGCATTTACGAGGTCTTGCGCCTGGACTCTTCATATATATATATATATATACAAGTTCTCATTTCAAACTATTATATAGTGATCTTCCTGCTTGTATACCAAATTGAACCACAACAAACTGACAAATGTATTGAAGCAATTAAATAGGTTAACAATATATATAAATATAAATAAAAACATATGTAGACATATATATTATATAAACAGCACACGCATGTACGCGTGGTTATTTGTATTTTGTGTAAAGCAAATGGCCTCGCCACATTCACCAATAGTTTAAGGTAGGTTACTGAATTTCTTTTATGTTTTGTTATGATGAATCGGGGAAACACACATCCAGTGACAAAAAAACATGCCGAGCTGAGATTCACTGATTCAGTATATTACCCACCTTGCCAGTCTGTTTAAAATAGGGGTTTCCTATTCTAATATGAAACTAGTCAAATCAGCTACATCAATATAAAGACATCTTATCTGAAATTGGGTATGCAGGTATTGCAATACCTCAGGGAGTTTGACGCCCCTGCCCTGCAGAGTTGTAAACCACTGCCTTGTGGTACAGGTTCTTGACAGAACCGAAGGCTAAGGGAGCAAACCCCAAACAGAAAACCATGTCACTGTGGCAGCATCAAGGGTAGTTGATGTATGGAACTCCCAACATCTCCCGACCAGCCACTGCAGGGACAAATAGTTTTGTGCCTGTCTGGACATGTTCTTGCCGGTGTGAAACCTCTATTTGCTCCCCGAGAGAGTGCCGCTGGTAACTTGCAAAAGCCAGCAGCACTTCAACACTTTTGCAGGCAGCTTTCATGAAACGACTGACTCATGGAAATCACTCTCACAGCAGAGAGCTAAATGGAGAGTGGCAATCAAGTAATGAAAGCAGTCTTTGTCGACAGCATGATGATGATGATCTGAAATTCACTATTACTTTATGCACATGTTTTGCAACTACAAAGGGAGAAACATAAGCACTGGATTAATACATCGTTGTCGTTAAGCCCTGGTCACATGGCCGTTAGTGGACGTAGGTGAACATGAACGTGAACGTGAACGTGTGTCGCCTACCGCCCAACTTTGGGCATAGGCCACAAACAAGGGCTCTCCAGTTTTCCCGGTCCTGGGCCTAGAGATTCTTATTCGTGATTCTGTAATGTTTTTTTTTTCCGGGGTGGGGTTGTTGGCCCTACGCCCAACCCCCAACCTGGAGGACCAGTTGCTGCTCTTACCTTACCAGCTACCATGAGTCCTGCCCGACTTGGTTAAACCTACCAGGGGGCTAGCCCCCACCAGTATAGCTCCTATGGTCACCGAGGCACACAAGCCTTTCCACCACAACAAGGTAGCAACACATTGGGGGGTAGGTGAACGTAGTGCAGGCTAATGTAGTTGAAAGTAGTTGAACGTAGTTGAACATACTGGCATCCATACTTGTCCTTAATGTTAACTTGGTAATAACATGGGTAAGCCGTGATTTCCGATTAAAGCTTTGGATATGTTCAAGAGAGCAGTATGTTGGAGGCTGAATTTCGAACGTAGTTGAACGTACCTCTTAATCTACTCTAGCATCCTTTGACCCACACAAAACCATGGCCATTCCATGTCGTGCATGCCATGGTCACATAGCCATCAGTGGACGTAGTTGAACGTAGTAGAGGCTAACGTAGTTGACAGTAGTTGAACATACCGGCATCCGTACCGTAACGTATTTATCCGTATCATTCGGTGGCAAAAGGTGCCGTATATTAACGTATTTCAACGTAGTTTAACAAATTGACACCACGTTTGACCCACGTTAGCCTCCACTACATTCAACTATGTCCACTATTGGCTATGTGACCAGGGCTTTAAAGTAATACCACCAGGTGACTCTTACGCAGTATTTGTTATCTGTATCAAAATCTAAATCAAACTCTTGTAGCGCAGTGTGGAATTGGGTCAACTAAGGTACAGTTATTTTCAATTCAAAAGTTTTAAAAGATTGGAGAGGCACAGTAGCTCAGAAAAGCAGCAAAGTGAAAATTAGTGATTTTAGTATGACCAGTTTGAACGTGTTGTCAAAGACATATTTTCCCCGCTCTCTTTTTAAATTTTGTTTTCATATTAAACTAGTGAAACCAATATTGGGATATGTTTTTAAATAATATTAAAAAAAACCCATAACTTACATTTTCTGCATTTGTTCTCTGTGTAATCATTGTATTAAGTTGCATTTGTGTTTTGGTTTAGCATCTTTGGGTTTATTTATTTGCAATACCTTGGAAGCATTGATCAGGAAAACGCATTTGCAAAGTCATAATGAGCCGATATTCAGTGCATTTGACAGTTTTCACCAATTTTAACATGATAAAAATGATAAAGTCAATTATAGTCTATGGATTTCTATTAAAAACAGCCAACCATGGCCAGTCAGGTGACATGGACGTCATTGGTAAACGTGTTTATAAAAAAGGGCAAACTCTGGAAATCGATTAGCCTCAAATTGTAAGGAGGCTGCACTCACCTCACCAGGCAATGTCTAAATAAAAAGGGAGGCAAGGAACAGGCTGTAACATCAGAGAACCTACACACTCTACTGGTAATGGTTCTGTTACCAGGATGTACATGCTGCAAGTTTCATGGTTGGTCAATTCATCAAAGAGAAATATTTAAGTTATAATAGACGAGCCAAACAAAGTTAAATCACTTAGTCTACCTTATGTCGCAATACAGATGGCTAAATGGGTAGAATAACTGCTTTCAAATCACAGGGTTCAAATCCGTCTAAGTCAAACCAATGACATACAACTTGATACTTGTTACTACCTAGACTGGCGCTCGGAATTATTAGGATAAGGGCAAGGAACCGTGGAATAAAGAAGACCAATTGTCTGTGATAAATGTCTCCTACTTAATCAATGAATGATTCGTTTGTTTGTTTATTGTTGTTTTACGTCCTAACAACATTGAAGGTCATATCAGGACGGGAACCGACTTGTGACAGTGCACACTCATGGCAACTTTATAGTGCTGCCCCACTGGGATACCAGGCCGCTAGCACCATGACCTGATATCCCACTCAGTCACATTATCCTGACACTGAGCCAACAGGTCCTTGCCCTATCCTAATAATGCTGAGCGCCTGGCTAGGAATTGACAAGTATCAATTTTTAAGTCATTGGTTTAACTCGACCAGGGTTCGAACCCACGATCCCACGGTCTATGAATGAACCCCCCGTGATTAATGCCATGGCCACATAACCGACGTAACCAATATGTTAAATTTCGCTTGCATCTCGAGCATATATATTGGGTAATAGCGAGGGTATCGTGTACAGCCGAAGTAGCGACCACAGTCCCTAAAGGACAACTTCTGCATATTTAGATTATTTTTTTAATAACAATAAATCTCCAAAGACACATCCTATAATGATTTATTTTGTTTAATCTAAGGTGGCCATTTCTACCCTCACACAGGTGTGCTCTACTGTCACCACTAGCAGTGACCTGAAGTGTATCGAATGGAACGAAGGCATCCACCTCAAAATGTCAGTGTCAGAAGACCACCACGTGACCTGCTACCATGTCCAATGGGAAACATTTCCGACGGAAGGATCCCCATGTCCGATGGATTGCATCCGGGTCGGCAATGCGCACTGGTACGGCATGGGTGAGGTACGCAGTGACCATTGGACGCTAGAGAAACAGATGGTGAAAATGCAGCCCTTCCTTCCGGCTGACATCATCGACGACCCGGAAGTGTTCGGGTCGGTGCTGGAGCGTTACTGGCTGTCGTCAGAAGGCGTGGGTGTCTATGTGGATGACTCGGTGCCACTGCATGTGGGTGTCAACGGAAACCAGATCTGTCTGAAGGCGCAGTATGCAGACTCGGCTTATCAAAGGAGCAACTCGCAACGCCAAACCCTAGTGCTCGACTACCAGATATGCGTTGGCGCCAACGTGAAGGCGGTGCATGAGTACATGTCGGCCAAGCACTGGGACCGGCCACAGGGCCATCCGGACGAGCGCATGCTCAAGTACCCAATATGGTCAACGCGAGCCCGCTACAAGACCAACATCGACCAGGAGCATGTGGAGCTCTTCGCACAAGAGATCACTAAGCATGGCTTCCTGGGCAGCCAGCTGGAGATTGACGACATGTACACGCCAGTGTATGGGGACTTCATCTTCGACAAGAGAAAGTTCCCCGATCCACTGAAAATGAGCAAGAAGCTCCACAACCTCGGCTTCAAGATGACTGCTTGGATCATTCCCTTCCATAACACGGACTCGCAGGCTTTCATGGATGGCCTTGAGTACAACTACTTCGTGCAGACAGCCACCAAGGACGTGCCGGCACTGACCGTGTGGTGGCAAGGCACCGCCGCCCTCCTGGACATTACCCGCGAGTCAGCTGTCAAGTGGTTCGGGAATCGGCTGCAGACGCTCCGCGAAGAAGGTGTTGACGGGTTCAAGTTCGATGCGGGCGAGGTGAGCTGGTTGCCGGCTGGTTGCCGCACCCACACCAAGCTGCTGCACGTGCATCACTACACGACTCAGTACGCGGAAGCCATGTACCAGCTGTCGGACAACACGGCCGAGGTGCGGGCAGCATACCGAAACCAGCGGCTGCCAGTGTTTGTCCGCATGATGGACCGGCTTTCGCGATGGGACCACGACCTGGGACTAAAAACGCTCATCCCCACCGCTCTCACACTAGGCATCATTGGCTACCCGTTCGTCCTGCCCGACATGATCGGCGGCAACGCCTACAGCCAAACAGGCAACACCTACGAAACAGTCCTACCGGAGAAGGAGCTCTTCATTCGCTGGTTGCAGATCACCGCCTTCATGCCCGCCATGCAGTTCTCCATAGCACCATGGCAGTATGACCTAGATACCGTTGCCATCGCCAAGAAGTATGTCAAGCTGCACGAGACCTACGTGTTCCCGCGGGTGGTCAAACTGGCCCGTCAGAGCATGGTGACAGGTGAGCCGATCGTGCGGCCCCTCTGGTGGGCGGACCCTGAGGACGAGGCCACCTATGGCATTGCCGATCAGTTCATGGTTGGCAATGACCTACTTGTCGCGCCGATCACTGACAAGGGCGCCATCTCGCGGAAACTGTACTTACCAAAAGGCCGATGGCGCCGCCCTTTTCCGGGGAAGGGTGACGAGACTGTTTACAAAGGTGGTGAGTGGATATGGGACTACCCGGTAGAATTGGAAGATGTAGCCTATTTCGAACGATTAAGTGATTAAAGGGTCCTACACACGGCAATGCACCATCCAGTACGTGAATATTTAGCAAGTCTAATCTTGCATTGCATTGTCGTCTGCGTTGACAACCTATTTGCCATGTTGATCAAAATAAATTATGTTCCCCTTTATTATAGAGGGAGGGGAGTTAGACACATTACGTCACGCAGACGGGGTTGGGCATGGCTAGATCTAAGTGTATTAACTGACATGTGGGCGGAACATTTGAGTAAACGCAATGAACGAAACACTATAAACCTACTACGAGGGAAACTGTTCATGTAATGTCCTCATATAATGCTAGAACGTACACCACTTTGACCTAAACCGAGTTGGTTCTACTATTGAATGGGAGGGCCGCGTGGAGAGGGTTGATGATCCTTATTTGAAAGAGACTGGAACAGGGGTGTTTCTGCAAAAGAAGATAGTTTTAAGCTTTTAACGGGATGTATTAAACGTGACGCGTGTGTGTGGATTGGGGAGGGACGTGACATATTTTATGCAGGCTCCTTTATTAATAGGGGTTCGTTGTGAATAGATGTTCCAACAGTGGTTTGTGTCTTTGGATAGGCCCTTAAGTATATTTGTTTGCAAAAGTTGTTATATTTGCCTATCACAATGAGCCACGCTGACTCCATGCCACCCCTCCCTCCATTGCTATGCAAAGTTATTCCAGCTTTTGTGATTTACAAGGCGTGCCTGTACTACACCGTTGTATTCTAAGATGGCAAAAAAGAAGTTTAATTGTATCCATATAGAAGATTCTGATACGAGCGGCGGATTCATATTCATAAATACCAATATTCTACAAGATTTTCGTCAGTGTTGCCCATATTAGCATCAGCGCCAACAAGAATAACTCTGGAACCAAGCATAGAGTGCTAAGGAGGGGTTACTAATAATATCCCCTGTGTCGTATCACCCATATTAGTAGTACTTGGATGGTATCACAATATAACCCATCGTCTGCTCCAGCTCACAAACACCACCGGGTGGCCTCCACCCATATTAGTAATCCTTGGATGATTATCACAATATAACCCATCGTCTGCTCCAGCTCATCGAATCTTTCTTGGAGGCAATTATCCATAAATGTGAATAACAAAGCTCTACATGCAACAAATAGGGTGACGGAATGAAAACAACAAAAACAAGCAAACTTTGCAGCACAATAAACCCCAAGTGGTAGAAACTATGAGACCATGCAAATTATTGTGTGTTCTTTATTAGGAATAACGTCAGTGGAGGCAAGTTTGCACATTTTATATTATATTGCAAGTCTTGGTGATTATCACTTCGAGGCATTATAAAGGCATTACAGCATTACGAAGGAAATTGGAGGCATTACCATATATAGGAAGTCATGAAATAAACAAAATCATCATGAAATAAATATAGGTTTAGTCTTGCATCCTGTGGTCTTATGTCGGCTTGTTCACTTAGACCTCGTGGCGGAGAAAATCTGAATCTGGCTAGTGGTGGGATAAGCAGCTGTTGTGTAAATGAGAGGTCTGCGAAAGCCACTCACCAGAACGTCTAATGCAGCTGAGCTTGGAAAGCAGTTCATTCATGGTTCATTTTACAAATTCATCATGTTGTTCTTATAGGTTAGAGCTGGCCATTACTTAATGATTGATCTTAAACACTAGATGCTATGGAATGTGCCTTTATCATGTGGTCCAAATAGGTTAGTGTTGGCAATTATGTAATCATTGACTATTGATGATTGAAGACTGTTCCAAATGTTCCCTTTTATCGGACTATTTCATACCAGGTTAACCCCGGCGGATAGAGTGTCTGGCGACTATGGAATGCTTAAGTTGCTTCATTATGTTGTCGTTATACGTTAAAGCTGGCTAATAGGTACTCATTTATTCCAAATAATGATACCTTTGGAAGTTCCTTAATTATGTTGTCCTTATACTAGTTATATGTTAAAGCTAGCCAATAGGTAATCATTGATCCTAAGCACTGGGTGCTGTTGAAAGCTCCTCCAATTGCATCCTTTTATTGGACTATTTCATACCTCTTAGTCCCGGTGGATAGAGTGTTAACGTGAACTGACGGAATCTTGCCATTCCAGCCTCAGCTGCATTGATACAGGTACTGTGAAATATTCACCACCACCACCAAGTGATGCCATCTGTGGAAGAACAGTGAACCACAGTGAACAGCGTAGGTTATAAAAACATCCGTCAGGTGGCACCACGCATTCGAAGTGGCTCCAGGCATTGGGTCTCTTTGTGTATGGCCAGACCACATCGTGGTAATTAAGGAAACCTTCGTTCATTATAACACATAGACCACGGTTCTACTTAATGAAGCAGATAGAGGTAAACAAAGAACCATCACATTCAAACAGCATGGACATTTACCATATGGACATATGCTGATAATTGATGGAAAACCGGGGGTGAATGTCCATGCTCTTTGAATGTGATGGTTCTTTGTTTACCTCTCTCTCTCTCTCTATATATATATATCATGGATAGACATCGTAGGTGGACATTTTTGTACTTTTGGGAAATATTGGGGTCCCAGCCAGAAACATCGAGTTATTTACATAATGCTTTGCTAATCGATGTAACAACAATATACCCCGCCCCCCTACAAAAACACACACAGAAACAACTCACCCCACTTAACATATATAGTACAGATTGATCCCAGATGGAATCATGAAAGATTGTGTCTGAATAAATTGAACGTGTCGTGTTCCTCTCTAATGCCGATTGAATTAATTAATGTCTTGTAATGTCAGTCCTTATATTGCAGGCAGCCTTATGATTATCGGCATGTTTCTTCTTTCCTCTTTCACAGTCACAGCATAGAAGGTGGTGTTTGTATGTGCTATTAGCTATTTTGCAGAGAGAGAGAGTGTGTGTGTGAATTATATTATTTAATTGTCCTGTCTATTTTAATAGTATTTAGGCCATATTGTGTGGAATAGGGCCTATTCAGCGGTAGGGTTGGTATTATTACCCAAATTAAAAAATAAACACCTTACTGTGAGAACTGATAGAGTTAGTTCAAGTTGTAGATACATTCTAAGCGTGCCTAAATCTGAACAAGGACTGCTTCATTAACTTTGGAGGTCGTGGTTCCAATGTGCACTGTTTATGTATATTTGCATATATTTGATCAATTGGTAAAGAGAATGCAAGCAACCAAGATGGAAGCCATAGAAAGCTCTCGATGAGACTTGTAAAATCTATTAATCTACATGATTTAATCAATTATTCATCACAAACGTACAGGGCTATTGCTAAATAAACATTTGAACTATATATTTAGCACTGTAGATTGCGAATTCATGTAATTATTTCCATAACCCAGTTTCCTGACACTTTTCCCATAAGGTTGTTTAGTAGCGTTGCCATGGAGACAGTGCTGCAGGAGTAACTAGCTGAGTTGTAAACTAGCACGATTTAAGTGTAAAGTAGGACCTGACGTCGAGGAACACACGCAACTGGATTTTGTATTGAACTCCCTGGAATACACGTGGAGTAAATGTTTCTTCTAGTTAACCTATGGCGAATAAATAATAACAAACAAGCAATGTATTACAACTACATGGTACATGTTGCTGGCGCTGCGGCATCTTAGAGAAGCAGCACTATAAAACCATCATTACTGCACATTGAAACAAGTCGGTGCCCACTCTCATATGGCCTCATGTGTCGCTAGGACGTAAACACCCCAATCAATAAAGGAGTGTTTTGATTGCTACCTGCGTCCAAGGGTTGTTTTCATATCCTACTCACACATAGGCTTCCGAAGCCTTACCAAAACACGGCGATTACCGCTCGGCTTCTGATGGAGCGAGGTAGAACAGTACTGTTGTAGGACCGGATCCTAAATAAACAGCTGGTCGCCGACATAATCAGACATGTAGGACAACTGTAGATCTAGTACCGGTGATGAGGATTCCGAGGGACACCAGTTTGCCAGGGACACTTCCATTCAAATGCATTGTTAACGGCCGTGAGCAAATATTCAGACAGAAGAAGTCAAATATCTCTCAAATTACACCATCTAGAAACAAATCGCTTCGTACAAACATATAGAAAACATCTTTACCATAAAGACTATATTAAATTTATAAGCTTATGGTTCTTGATTTCTATTAATTTTGAATAATAAAACTAACGTTTTGCACTGCGCGTACCGTCAAACTCAAGGCATTGTCAATGGTCGTGAGCAATGTTCATACAGAAAATACAGAAGAAGTCAAATATCTCTCAAATTACACCATCTAGAAACAAATCGTTTGGTACACATATAGAAAACATCTTTACCAAAAACATTATATTAAATTTATAAGGTTAGTGACGATGCTGTTCGATTTTGACGCATGTGCAGAAGTGATGTGTCCCTCGCAAACTGGTGTCACTGGGAAACTGCAACACCGGGTTCTCGACCTAAATAAACATCTGGTTCCCAGCATAAGCAGAGATGTAGAACAAACATGGCCGCTTTCTTAGCCTTCTAGTTCTAAATAGATATCTGGTTCCAAGACTAACCAGCGACGTAGGACATAAGTAGTACCGGATTCTCACCCTTCTAAATGAACAGCTGGTTCCCGGCCTAACCGATGATGTGGAGCAGATGTATGACCAGGTTCTTGACCTTCTAATTAGAGAGCTGGTTACCAGCATAACCAGCGACAGGTATAATACCTATCGTAACCAGCCATTTTCATGCCCAAAATAACTACAGTAATATGATTCCCCAGTATGTTTATATATACCGGTGAAGAGTATTAGAGCGGCATAAATACTGCTTAGGTATGGCTTCTTTGATATACGTGACAAGAAGAAAAGAAATAATTACATATTTTCCCCGATCACCTTCAGTCTTGTGGATTTGAAACAACCGCATCAACGTCTTAATGTACGTCTTAATGTGCGGAAACTTCTGCCAGAAATTTGAATATAATAAATATGCTGTTGAGAGATTGACAATATTTGTTAATGGAATGACACAATATACATCGTATCGAATTTCACATGCACAATTAAGAATTTACATGCTGACAGGAACAAGACGCTATTTTCGTGATATCGTAAAATGGCTTTTAAAAACACCATCCAATACATATTAATTGTGAAGACATTAGTAGATACTAAATCTACAAACATAAATAAAAATAAATAACAGCATTACGTAGAAAAGAAAACAACACATGAAATCAGTTATAAGCAATTGAGTATAACTCATGTTAGATTTACTCGGAATTAATTATTAAAACAGATTAAGCTAACCATGGAAGACGCCGAAGAAATGCAAATAATTACTTTATTATATTATATTTTCAGTAGATTAATTGCAGAATATTGTAGATTAAATATAATATGATTACAGGAAAACCAACGTCGAGGAATTACTGTATATAATGACACCACGTTAACCATACCGACCTAGTGAATAATTCACATTACTCGGCCATGTTGCAGGATAGCAAGACATAAGAGGAAACTGATTTAAAAGTTGTATTAAAGAAAAGTAATCGTCAACTACAGGTAGGCAGAGCAGGTTATGGCAATTGGGCGGCTAGGACCTGAATGTTCTGACGATGGAGGCTGGAACGATTGGATGCTGAGGCTGAGAGAGTCCAGATGATGGAGCACCCAGGAGGGCATGTAGAGCTGGAAGGATCAGCGCTCTCATATGAGCGAGCGCTGATGGGGCATCGGTGATCGGCATGGATGCGATCTAGGTTGAGACAGCGCGGGACCTCCAGGCGCCGGCGGTCATGAGATCGGCCAGTGGAAGGCCAGCAGCCCGGCAGGCTTGAGCAGCCCCCCTGCGAAGGCTGTGGAGGCTGAGGCGTGTAGAGGAGATCTGGCAGGCGGTGGCAGCGAGGCATAGGGCAGTGGTGAGGAAGCGGGCTGAGAGTGGCGCACCGGATGGAAGGAGGAGGTCAGGGCCATGTGGGGGCAGGTTAGTCTTAGCAAGGCAGCATGAGGAGTGAGGGGTGCGGGGGAGGCGGAATACTAGAGGGCAGGCGGACTTTGGTCGAGTCTTGGTGGAACGGACATGGACAAGGAGTGCTGAGACACTTGAGTCAGGTGAGTCCTGGTTTAGAAACGGGTCGCAGGGAGACCGGGCTTGCCTGGGCGCTTGCAAGCAGGAGGCTCCCCGAGACAATGGAGGCCTGCCTCGTCTTTTACGTGTTGGCGCCATTCTCGCCTATGAAGCACCGAAGTGGTAATCTGGTACATTGCTATCCTAGTAGGGGAAGCGAAGTGAACAGTAGCGTGTGCTGTTTGAAAGTGAGGAGTAACAGTGAAGAGGTAAGCGAGGAAGACAGAAATAGACATAGCCTCGTACGCAAATTACCCTTGTTGACCTCGGGCCAACATCCATAATGGAACACTAATAAATCTAGTAAATAATAAGGCAGGAAGGGTCCACACACAAGTGGCGCCACAGCTGTAGAGTAGAGGAACAAGACAAATATGGGCAGTAACTATGTACGAGATATAGCTGGAATACCAGTGGTTTATTAATATTCCTTAAATATACTATACAACACCCACACCCACTCCCACACCCCCATATATAAAAATATATACATATTAATATTTGACATCATGTTCTAAAAAAGCTATGCAGCTCTCAGTCTCATCGACTGTTATTTCTTCTGTTATCAGTAAAATCACATAATTTAGAGCTGTTTGTGGAACAAAGTAACATTGTTCTTTAGCGCTCACATATTGAGGTTGACATTTAAATGCGCCGGCGTGACGTCACTGTGTGTTACTATTGTGGATATAGCACGGTGCTTGAAAGGTAAAGAAAACCACCACATCTACGACAATAATCCCAAGCTCCTCTCCCAGGAGTCTCTGGTAAAATGTGAGGTAAGTTAAATTAGGAATTAACTGAGCAGAGTGATGAAATTAAGCCAAGACTATTCCTGGCAGACTATCTGTTTTATTTTGGCATTCGATTCGATTCCACGACCACTCCATTCTCTGGTTAATCTCCCGGTATTCTTTAATTTAGGGTTCTTGATTTTTGTAGCCGGAATGTGAGTGTGTGCTTTGACTATTGACATGGTAACATGTCTGTAATGCAGGGACGCCGGGATACCAGGAGGCCGAGATGCCGGGTGCCGGGACGTCGAGTTCCGGCAGCTGTCTGAGAGTACCAACAGAATCAACGCGCCTCGTGGAGACGTCAACCAAGACTAATTGAAATTCCACCCCTCTTCCTCTCCAGCACCTCCCCTCCCACACCATGGCTCCCATTTCCAACGTGCTCTATCTTCCCTTGTGTATTCTTTCCCATCTTTCTACCACAGGTCTTTTGAACCCGTCACATCCCTACCATGCCCTCGACTTTAACCCTTTCCCGCCCCTCTCCCCTCTCCCCTCTCCCCTCCACTACCCTCCCCTCCACTACCCTCCCATCCACTACCTGCCCCAACCATCCTCTACACGCCCCGCCCATTCCCGCCCTTCCCCGCCCGTCCCTCCCAAACAGCCACCCTCTTCCCGCCCCTCTCCCCTCTCCCCTCTCCCCTCCACTACCCTCCCCTCCACTACCCATCCCTCCACTACCTGCCCCAACCATCCTCTACACGCCCCGCCCATTCCCGCCCTTCCCCGCCCGTCCCTCCCAAACAGCCACCCTCTTCCCGCCCCTTCCCATCTCCACCCCTCCACTACTACTCACCCGACCCCCCCCCCCTCCCCCCCGCCCCACCCTACACACTCTCTTCCCAGCCCCAAACTCCTCCACTTCTACACCAATCTGCTTCGCCCTGCGTTTTCATCCATCATCCTTCCCGTCTGCCCCCATCACTCTCCTCTCTCCCACATCCCACCCCACCCTGTTCCCCTCCCTCTCCCACCCCCCTATCCATCATCATACTACGACCTTTTCTAGCGATCACCCTGTCCCTCGTTCTGTCTTTCAAGTTTCACTATCCCCACCCCCATCATCTCCCTGCTCGTCCTCCGACAACCTTCACCACCCCATTTCTTTTATCCATAATGGCCCTGTCACACTACGACGTAATGACGTCAGCGTAGGGAGAACGTGAAGAACGTTGAACTTCTCAGCGTAGTATGCAAATTTGGGCACAAGTTGAACAGTGGATTGCAACGTAGTGGATGGAGAGCGTATCGTCGGTAAAGCGTAGTGATACCGTCATTCACCGAGAGAGGTCAACGTCACATATGCTCCAGCGGAAACGTTATGAACGTTATTTCCATCGCCAGAAAGAACGTTACGTAGACGTTAGATATGTCATGAGATGTTGAACGTACGTTGAATGCACGTTTCTCCTTACGTTCTCCTACGTTCTCCTGACGTTCTCCCTGACGTTCTCCTGACGTTCTCCTGACGTTCTCCTGAAACGTTCTCCTGACGTTCTCCTGACGTTCTCCTGACGTTCTCCTGACGTGCCCATACTCACGTGGCCATATGCACTCCCGGTTTAATGTGGGTCAACGTAGTGGAATCGTAGTTGAACACGTAGTGAGCAGCGTTGGAAAAACGTCCGTTTAAAAAAACGTCCATTGACGTTCAGTGAAACGTAGAACAGAACGTACGGGCGAACGTAAACCCTTACGTTCGAGCTACGTTCGAAAGTTTTGAACATGTCCAAAACCTTGATGTACCTCGAAGCGTAACACGACGTATTGGTGACGTAAGCTCGACGTCATTCTAAACGTCACTCCGACGTCATCATGACGTAACCCAACGTAATGACGAAAAATTACCACGTTAGGCTCACGTTGGCTCGTTACGTCGTAGTGTGACAGGGGTATAAACACCAACCATTCCCCACCACGTACTTACTAACCCCTTTCATCAACCCTCCGCTCCTCCCGCCATCACCACGCCCATACTCTTCAATCCCCCCCGCCACTCCCCTCCCATCCGAGCCCACCACCTCTCTCCCACCTCTCTTCGCCCTTGACCTTCCCAGCCCTCTCCTCTCCAAATCCTTTCTTCCACTCCCCTCCCCGCCTGTTTCCATTCCCCCGGCCCCACTGCCTCTCCCTACCTTCCCGGCTCACCTCATATCTCCACATCCTTCATTACAAAGTCCCCTCATTTTCGCCTCGTTTCTTTCACTCCCCTCGCCGCCTACTCTTCAACCACCTCTCTTGTCTCCTCCCATCCACATCATTTCTTCATAATCCCATCCCCCCCTTCTCTCCACATCCTTTCGTCCCCCAACCCGCCTCTCTCCACTTTCCTCCCCTCACCCCACTGTCTCTCACTTCCTTCCCGGCTCCCCTTCTCTCCATCTCCTTTCGTCCCCACACCGCCTCTCTCCACTCCCCCCCCCCCCCCCCCCCCCCCCCACCCCACTGTCTCTCACTTCCATCCCGGCTCCCCTCCTCTCCATATCCTTTCTTCCCCTCCTCTTCCCACCTCTCACCTCCCCACCCGCCCCACCGCCTCCCACTACCTTCCCCGTTCCTCTCCACTCGACACCGACTTCCACTCTCATCTCTACCCACCGCTCCCACCTCTCTGCTCCCCCACTCCCGCTCACTGCCTCTCACTACAATCACCATCACCCCCCCCCCCCCACACACACACACAACCCACCTCTCCCCTCCACGCCAATCTGGGCCCATAAAGCCCTATCCGCCAGCCAGCCCCATTACCCCGCCGGCGGTCTGACCAGAGTGTTAAGCAGCAGTAGCAGTGTCAGCGGCGGCAGAGGGAGTCTGAGAACAAACGTGGATAAACAATGAGCGGTCATTGTCCTATACCATTTGCGTGACCTCTCTGTAATTATTCGCTCTTGTTTGAAAACATTCTGCCCTTTCCCCCCCTCATTGGTATTTGTAACAATGAGCGGTTATCATTATTTGCGGCTTGTCATTGCAGGATGTGATAATGAACGAGAGAAAAAAGAACAAACAAAAAAAAGGTGGATAGTAAGGGTTTTCAGCGTTCACTAAGAGTCTTGAGTTGTCAGCAAGACAGCTTTAAAAGGTTGACTGGCATATGTTGGTTCTTATCTGCATAAATCCAAACATGCATATGTCTGTTTATACATATGGACTTATATTTGTGGGTCTAGCTGGCATATATATATAATAATATATATATAATATATATATATATATAATATATATATATATATATATATATGTGTGTGTGTGTAGCTGGCTTAAGCAACCACTGTGATCGGCGAATCCCTACCATGTGCAAGCAATTTTTCGATGTATCAACTGTTTGTCTCATTTTATATCCGGACAACATTGGTCTGGATACAGAGTTGTCCTTTGAAAAAGAAGTATTATTGTAGATGTACATATGAGGACACATTCGAGCAGTGACTCCCAAAGTCGGTGGTATTGCCCCCCCCCCCCCTGTGGCGGTGGGGATTGAAAGATTCAGGTTGGGCAATGAGGGGACAAAGGGGAGGGGGGCAGCTGAAGGTTCATTTTAGATAATAACTTTGATTAAAAATAAAACCTTTCTTACAAAATCTATAAGACAAGATCTATATCACGACCACTTAGGCAACACTTAAGTAACAAGTAAGACTTCTTCTTTGTGCCTTCCATCCTGAAGTTGAGCAGGTGCTATCCCGGCACAAAGCACATCCATCCCATTTAAACTGTCAAGACAATGTAGGTACAGGTGAAATGTAAATTTACCATTTACTGTTGCAAAACCAGCTATATAAATTAGTTTAATAGGTTAAGTTTTATTTGTAAAATACATACGCTGTTTACAGTGCTAAATTATTTGTTTTGAATTTGCAGTAAACCTAATATCAAGAAAGATGTGTGTGTTCATGTGTGTGTGGGTGGGTAGTGGACGGTAGAGCTAGGTAGTGACAACCTTAGGGCTGCTGGCGCATCATGCAAACTGAACTTAAGCGCCCTTACAAGTATACTAACACTAAACAGTCTAGAATTTCTAAGAATTATATTTGGCGACACCTAGCACGTGGTTTCCCGAGCGACCGCCTGAATTCCCAGTACCTTCAGCCAGCCACGGTGCTAGGGATATAGCATAAGAAAAGCTTAGGGGGAGGGCAGGCAGCCTGACAAAGTTTGGGAACCACACAGTGACGAAGTAATAGTTGGCATTGTGAATGCGGTAGCAAGGTCATTGTGTCTCCACAATAAATTCCAGGTGCAGGGTCACTATTGATCATCTGTTCATCATCACCACTGTCCGTAGGTGTCTGGCCGGCATTGCAATGCAGGCAGCTGGGTGGGTAGCATTGATGACGAGGTGAGTGACTGGGATCTGTGGGTTGTTGGTGAGTGTGTTGAGGGGACACACAGTGATAAGCTGGGATTGTTATTGCAGGAGGTTTTCAAGAGGAAAACCATGGGAGTCAATTCCAAGCCGTGTTTGACTGATACCCCGGGGCGTGATCCGGTGTGTGCCGGAGGGTGATAAACAGTGGCATTGTGGGTGATTAACAGACAATGCGTGTTTGACTGTCCTGGACATGCCATGGTGTGTGTATGTAATTATTAGGTGTATGTAATTATTAGGTGTATTAGGCGACCAGGGGCTTTGTGTGCCGTGTGTGATAATTGAAGTGGTTTTGTGTGAGTGTGATAATCAAGAATAAATCAAGATGAGTATATTGCGTGTGAAAACCAGTGTCTTCTGTGTTGGGTGTGATAAGTAGGGACATTTTGTGGGATGTGTGAAAACTAACAGTTTTAAGTGTATGCGATAATCAACAGACATCCTACGGTGTGTCTCATTATCAGGGTTCTGCGTGTTGATATGAGGCTTGGTATGGTGTGAAATTAACATGATGACCCATTAGATTGTTTGAATTTTACATCCTGGCAACATCTAAGGATATATCAAGATTCGTACCAACTGTTAACAGTGCACACTCATGGCGACTTTATAGTGCTGCCTCACCAAGAGACCAGGCCGCCAGTACCATTATCCGATTTCGAACTCAGTCCCATTATCCTGATACTAAGCTACCCAGTCCTTTCCCTATCCTAGTAATGCCGAGTACCAGGCTAGGTAGTGACACGTATCAATTTTGTAAGTCATTGGTTTGACTCGGTCGGGTTTCGAACTCCTGCCCTTCCACACTGGAAGCCTGTGCTCTCCCGATTAAGCCATCTCATCCAATCCACTGTGATAATGGAATAATGGCAACATAAAAGCATTCCGACAACACAATTTCAAACATCTGCAATTCAAAAGAACAAATAAGCAAACCTAAAAATCATCTCAACCACAGATGTGGCAGGACCCACACTTCAGTGAATCGAGGGAATCTCTAATTGGATCCACAGGAAGTGTATCCTTGAAATGCACTCCTCTCCTCTCCCCCCCCCCCCCACACACACACACATGATGCCCTCTTCCCCCACTTCTGTGTGGTACCTGCCGTCCAATGAGAATTCGTATTCAGTGTGTTGCCCTGCTTAAAAGTCAAATACAAAATGGGTGATCGTGCCTGCCCGTTCCAGAAAAATCGGACACAATTAAATAAGGTTAAAAATGTGTCGGGCTAGCAGCAATTCAACTTTCGTAAGCACACAATTGAAATTTCTAGAACTGTATGATATAATGCATTTCAAAATGAGAATACAGTGTTCATTGTTTGACTGAAAACATTGTGATGAATGATATGTAATCCTTATATTATTCTAGGGTGGTCCAATATTTAAAAAAGAAATACTGAAAAATATAAATAAATAAAAACCACCCGCCCGACCCTGATTTGTGTATTTAAAAGGACGATCACCAACTTTCTTTTATTTGGCCTAAGGAGGGCAAGAAGGACGGTGGAAGAGAAAGTAGAGGAGGAGACAGACGAGGGACGCGTGAGGCGGATCGCTCACTACAACTGCTGGCGCTGCTGTTCCTCTAGGAGAGGCCCGGCCACCTACATAAGCACCTCCAGGGCGCGGTCATACGCCATTACTGCCTGGGTGGTGGCAGCAGGAGCGAGCGAGCGCCACAGCGGGAGGAGAGGAGAGGAAAGGAAGGAACTACTCGGGGACAGGAGGAGCAAGCGTATATCACCGCCTCACGGCACAGCACGGCAGGGCTGCGCTCAAAGTTTAGCGGAGCAGCTACTCGGGCCTCCCACCCTCCCACCCACCCACCCACCCACCCAGTACTGGCACGCACGCGCACACACTCCAAGCGGATTACCGCCTCACAACAGGTCACGATGAAGACGCCGGGAGTCCTGCTCGTCTTCTGTCTGCTCACCAAAGGTAGGAAGGGGGGCTGACTGCCCAGGGGGGGCGGGGGGGCGGGGAAGTGAGGAGGGGGCGCAGGGTCTGAGTCTGGGGCTGGCCGGCCGATAGTCCTCCAACCCCAGCACTGGTTTTTCAGCCGCTGGCCCACTCCCGTGTAGGAGCCTAGCTTCTTTATATATGCAGGTACGCAGCTGCGAACCACGTCAGATTACAAATATTTAATTTAAAAAAAGATGTTTTGTAGTGTTTTATTACCCCACGTTTGATTCCAATAGCAGCTTGTTCCATATGTGTACCACCTGGCTAGGCCCCCTGTACTGTAACTCCTATGTGTCACCTATGCATGTTGTCGTGAATGAGGCGAGTTTTCCTCAAGATCAGACACACTTTCCAGGAAAGGACAACCGCCTTAGATACCGTCAACAAATAGGTGCGTAATATGTGTAATGTGCACGCTCGGGTGGAAAAATGATTTTTTTATAATAACCAATAAAACTACAGCAAAATAGGATTTAAAGTATTTTATGATGGCCTGGTTTAGCTATATTTCCATTTCATTAATCTAAGTTATTCTTTAAAAAACACATGTATTACTGGTACTGGTAGCTATTAAATAGTATTATCCTGCAGGACGGTACCACCGCAAATGTGACGTCATCGCTCGTAGCCAACCCCAGCTATGAGGTGGGTTACTTGGGTCGGATCGTTTTCCACACGGCACGTGTATTTGTCGACTCTACTCGCAGTGTTCAATTTGAAATTCTGACGACTCGGGTGACCCGAGTCGCTCGGGTCGTGTTAATCGATTACGGCCCTAGTATTCTAAAGGGAGGCACTTGCTGCTCTTCAGTCGTTCAATAAAGTGTTGTTGGAGGGTGGGATGTTCGGGGTCTACTACTGGCAGCATTACCGGGTTGTTAGTGAGTGAGTGGAGTACAGTGTCTCCGCCCCTCCTCCTCCTCCTCCTCCACTCTCTGTTGACCAATACCATATGTGACCCATCTCTATTTGTATTGAATTCCGATATGCCCGCTATGGTGATATGTTAACTTATTACACCCTGTTCGAGCTAGTGTCATTAGGGTTTCATGCCCTAGGGACATTTGAGGTTTTATCAGGAAAGGGGACCGACTTGTATATATACATAGCCTTCTCCTGACGTGCATTATGTATGCAACTAATACCGAACATCAGAGAAAAGCCCGACACTGCCAATCTGCCTTTGAAGTCTTTAATGTAATTCAGATAGAGATTATACCCAAGACCTGCCGTATGGAAAGCAGATATTGTACTGCTATTCTGTCACGTCTGGTAGGTTATCCAATTATCTTGAACTCTGGTGTTGTTGGTCTTCCAACTCGAATAGATTTGGAACGGGATCTCTAGATTAATTGAACTAAAAAAACTAATTAATACCATCGTGACTGTTGTGATCTCTGAATACAATGCTCAGAGTTATGTGGTTAGTTAATGTGCTAACGTGTTTTCCTGGGAAGCATATGGACAGGATTGAAGCAACACGTCCCAGCTGGGTATTGACACGACGCAGTAAGTAGTAACCAGGTGACTGTACAAACCATCGACAACATCTATCGGTAATTCTAACTCCTCGTTTGGTATATTTTCTTTGTATGCGATTTCGTGTCCATATATGCATAAATATACACATATATACACTTACCGGACGCGGTGGATGCATCGGTAGAGCGCGGACCTCCCGTGCGGGAGGTCTGGAGTTCCGTTCCGGTCGAGTCAAACCAATGACTTATAAAATTGATACCTTTTGCTTCCTAGCCAGGCACTGGACATTATTAAGATAATATAGGGCAAGGACTGGTTGGCTCAGTGTCAGGATACTGTGACTGAGTGGGATATTAGGTCAGATGTTGGAGGGCAAAGGGCAAGGGTTAGATTGAAGTTGTACTAGAAATATACTGGAACATTGCTACTTCATCCAATCAGGGGGACCATTTGAGGCTCAGTGGAGGGGGTCATTAAGGAAGTGTCATTGGTGGTCATTGGGTGCGGTCATTGAGGTAGTGTGTCATTGGTGCTCATTGGAGTGGATTATATGAATGAGGGTGTCATTGAGGGATGGTGTCATTAGGCGAAGGTGTCATCGGAAGTTGTCAATGAGGTTGTCAATGGAGGTGTCATTAGATGGCTTCATTGGGTGTGACAATGGAGGCGGTCATTTGGTGTGTAATTGAGAGTTTCATTAGAGGGTGTCATTGGGAGGTGTACATAAGGCAAACGTGTATTTACCCAAGCTATTGAATCTGTTGTGACACATTGGAGGGTGTCACTCGATGGTCATTGGGTGTGTTATTAAGTATGACATTGGGTGTCACTAGAGAGTGTCATTGGATGGGGTCAATAGGTGTGTCATTAGAGGGTGTCATTGGGAGGTGACATTGGGATGTGTCGTTAGATGTGTCATTGGATGGTCATTGGGTGTGTTATTAATATTAGATATGGATTTGGGTGTCATTAAAGGGTTTCTTTGGGTATCATTAGGGTGTAATTAAGGGGAGTCATTGAGGATGTCAAGAACGTCAGGAATTATAATCACCATCTAAGTATCGCAGTGGAGCTAGCGATGTGTCTGGGTGATACTTGGGGAGGGGTTTATACAAGTCTTTATTGCATAATTCTGTGTATGTATAGTGTTGGGTAACTTGTTACATCCCTCGGTTGCTAGGCAGCGGATACACTTCTGAACATCTGATGAATGCCCTTTGGGTGGGATAGATAAGAGGTCAGGCTGTGCCATGGTTGCGTGGTCTGGGAATGGGGGCATGAGTGCTCTATTTAATTAGGTTAGAGGTGCAGAGAAAGTCATGCATGTGTCACTTTAACAAATTAACACACTCAACAAAACCAAGCAAAAACCAAATAAATAAAGATCACCCTAATACACACACTAATTCTCCCACTCAACCCCATCTCACCCAGTCCATACTTAGCTTTACAATCCTAGCACATCATACGATGTACAGCTTGCACAAACTATCTATGGCCGGAAGCACTGTGCCTTATGGCCCTGTCACACTATGACGTAACGACGTCGACGTAGGGAGAAGGTGAAGAACGTTGAACTTCTCAGCGTAGTATGCAAATTTGGGCACAAGTTGAACGTGGATGCAGCGTAGTGGACGAGAGCGTAACGTCGGTAAAGCGTAGTGATACCGTCATTCAACGAGAGAGGTCAATGTAATGACGCTCACGGAACGTTATGAACGTTATTCCATCGCCAGAAGAATGTTACGTGACGTTATCTACGTCATGAGACGTTGAACGTACATTGAATGCACGTTCTCCTGACGTTCTCCTGACGTTCTCCTGACGTTCTCCTGACGTTCTCCTGACGTTCTCCTGACGTTCTCCTGACGTTCTCCTGATGTTCCCATTACGCCCCGTGGGCATTTGCACTTGGTTTAATGTGGGTCAACGTAGTGGAACGTAGTTGAACGTAGTGAGCAGCGTTGGAATAACGTCCGTTTAACGTCATTGACGTTCGCTGAACGTGAACAGAACGTACGGCGAACGTAAACCCTTACGTTCGACCTACGTTGAAACTTTTGAACATGTCCAAAACCTCGACGTAACTCGACGTAACACGACGTAATGTGACGTAGCTCGACGTCACTCTAAAGTCATTATGACGTCATCATAACGTAATCCAACGTACATCAACGTAATGACCAAATATCACCACGTTAGGCTCACGTTCGCTCATTACGTTGTAGTGTGACAGGGGTATTAGCGATGATAAAAGACTTGTTGTAAAGAATAAATCAGCTATTGAAACAAACCATAAAAGAAGCCTCAACAACCAAACAAAATAGCGAACATCAAAAACAATTTTTGCTTTCATCGAGCCGCCGCATTGCTCAGCCTCCATATGTCTATTCTGCTGAAGTGGCTGGAGTGGGGTGGGTATAAGGGGTGCTGGAGGATGGCGGGGGGCTCTGGGGTGTTAACGTGGGGGATTAGTGGCGCCACCTTTGCTGTTAGCACTTTGCTGGATGAACTGGCAGCCTGCGACCACCGGTCCCTGCCCGTGTTTAATAATCGATGGCCCCCTACTGACGGCTTCCTTCCTTCCTTCCTCTCTTCCACCCAGCCCCCTTCCCTCCCTCCCACACTCCGGTCCTCCCATCCTCCTTGCCTCCCTGTGTCCCTCCCAATCTCCTACCCTCCAGGCCTGTCTCCCTCCTTCCGTCCGTCCGTCCTTCCTTCCATTCGTCCCATCCTCCATGCCTCCCTCCTTACCCCCTCACACCCTCCCTGCCGGCCTCCATCCTAACATCCCTTCCTCCTCCCTGCCTCTCCGTGTGTGTTGTTTGCGCAGGTGACTGTGCGGGCTGAGGTGGTGGTGGTAATGTGTGTGTGTGGGTTGGTGTGTCTGTTGGTCGTGGTGTGCGTGTTGTGGTATCAGAGTTGGTGATGGTGGTGTTGGTGGACTGTGTGGGTGGTGGTGGACTGTGTATGGTGGTACTTGTGTGGGTGGTGCTATTTGCATGGGGTTAGAGTTGGTGTGTTACACTCTATGTGTGTGGTGTGTATGGGTGGTGTGTGCAGTATATGTGGAGTGTAATGGTATGTATGTGGTGTGTACAGAGTGTAAGTGGTGTGTGTGTGCGGTTGCGATATGTTGTATTCATTCAATTCAATTCAATTCTTTATTTCAGACTCAGGATTATGGTAGTTACATAATTTGGTCCATAGTAGGTAGATATAAAAATTAATGTAAATAGGATATAAGTAATAGTATGAATACTACCACACTAACCAATATCAAAATGTTGGTCTACATACAGTAGTTTGTACCAATGCCTCCATATGGCAGACGTAAATCTGAGATCACACTCTCTTCTATTTTTACAAGTCCCTGTATTATAACATTTTCTGACTTGTCAAGTCTAGTAATAAATTTGAATATTAGATTCCTGATAACAGCCTGGAAGGCTGGCACATCAATATTGCCAAACATCCATGTACGCAGCGTGTTTAGGTGGTGTGTGGTATGTATGTTCTGCACAGTGTGTGTAGGTGGTGTGTGTGGCATGTGTAGGTAGTGTATATTGTGTGTACAATGGTGTGTATAATGTGTATATTGTGTGTGTGTGTGGTGTGTGTGGCATGTGTGATCTGCGTGCAGGTGATGGGTGTGGTATGTGTGGTGTGTGTAGGTGGTGTATGTTGTGTGCATGATGGCTAAATGTTTGTGTGTGATGGGTTTGTGTATATATTTCTGTCTATGTGGTAAGTAAGGTTGGCTGAATGATAGGCACTCTGGCAGTGTGGATGGTTTAGTCTTTGGGGTGGGGAGGGGGAGGAGGGATGTTTCGGGTGCTCCACGCAACCTCCCCCAACCCAACAGACACACACTTCACCAAGCGGGCTCTTCTTTTTCTTCCACATCACGCATTCTTCCCGAGACTTTGATCAGCAAGTGTCGCTTACCCCGAAGTCACCCTGCATGCACTTCGTTACCCTTCGGTGCGCTATAATCGATACCTGCCAGTTCCTCCACATGGTGGCAGCACCCCGCCCCCCCCCCCCCCCCACACACACATACCGCCACCACTACCACCCACCATTCTGCGGCTATGATGAAAACGAGGTTCCCCGCGCCAATACTTGAACTTCTCTTTATGTCTGCAAACTACAAATGCAATTCGTTAATTGTATTTTCATTCCATTCATGCCGCCATATTCATGTCATATGAGCGAAAATGAGTCGTGTCTGATCAGAATGAGGTATCAGACATCGTTCAGAGGCTTTTGTGCCGCCGATTCAATATAGTAATTTCTTGGGATGCCGACATGGTCAGGCACCCAATATAGATGATGGATGTAATAATAACATTTGATTTACTTCGCCTGTGATGTCAATCATACGGCTCATTATCGTCCAAGCAATGTAAATTGAAAAGAAAACGTCAGTTGTAATTAAGCGGACAAAACAAATCAATTTGAATGTTTCCCATGTAAACACACGCGCATCTCACTCATTCTGAGACGAGGTATCACTGCCCTACATTGAGTGGAACTGAAGTGAAGGAGTTTGTACTGTTGCTATTTGTCCGATATGAGGGTTGAAGCCCGATGAATTCTGGATGAGAATCAACTGACATGTAATTGAGCTTGATCTGAATCCCAGAGGTCTGTCTCATGGACTCTATCCCACTTCATTATTATTTCAGAGAGGAGCTCTGTCAATTTGGGCGATGTTCCATGACCTACATCAGACTCATAACTGATATGGGTCATTAGGGGTGACTGGCCCTTTGTAGTCACGGCTTGACCCCAGAGGCCCCTACCTAGATTAAGCGATAACATACTGGCCAGGAAAAAATAGATTACAAAGGTATTCAATCATGAATCTTGCGAATATGTAAAGCGTTGGTGATAGTCATGAAACCTTTATGTATCACTATGCGCTACATAGCGATCGGGAAAAAATCCTTTAGATGAATGCCGGATAAAATAAGCCACTAATAGATGAATTATCAACAACACGTACACATCTTTAAAAAAATAAATCCCATCAGATCATTGTGTTTCTTGGTCAGCACATAGATCAGTTGAATGCATTAGTGGGAGTATCGCAGAAATGTTGGTAAAAGGTGCCATGACTCCATTGATTAGCAAGCCTAGTCTCTTCTCAGACCGCGAATCTTCTCACACTGACCCCTGCCGGAAAACTGCGGCTCTCCCCGGAGACGCCTTTCGCCCTCTATCAACTACATGACCTCTACTTGCGCAGCTGAACCGGACCTTTCGCGCCAGTATCTCTATTTGTAAGGAGGATAAGGTGCCCGCCTTCTCAGACATCATTGCTTCAAGGTGAAGGGAGGCAAGGGGACAGTCTTCATGTGAAAGGAGGCGGGTGCGCCGGTCTGCACGTGTAAGGATTGTGGGGGTACCAGTCTCCATGTGTAAGACGGGTGGGGTACCAGTTTCCGTGTATAAGGAGGGTGTGGGCTGGGTGCCAGTCTCCTTGTGTAGGGAGGGTGCGGTGCCAGTCTCCATGCGAAAGGAGGGTGAGGTGCCAGTCTCCATGTGTCAGGAGGGTGGTGTTCCAGTATCCATGTATAAAGAGGGTGAGGTGCCAGTATCCATGTGTAGGGAGGGTAGCATCTTCATCTTCCACCTGCACCTGTAGAGTGTAGGCTTTCCGTGCGAAAGGTCGGGAGTTCCAATCCCGTCCGAGTCAAACCAATGACTTACAAAATTGATACCTGTCGCTACCTAGCCTGGCTCTCGACATTATTCCGATAGGACAAGGACTGATTAGCTCAGTATCAGGATAATGTGACTGAGTGGGAAGTCGGGTCAGGGTGCCAGCGGCCTGATCTCCCACTGGGGCAGCACTATAAAGTCGCCATGAGTGTCCAGTCACAAGTTGGTACCCGTCCTGATATGGCCTTAGATGTTGCCAGGACGTAAAACTATTGAAAAAAACCCAGCTTCCACATGTAAGGCACGGCCTTTGGTCTTACAGGTGGGACCCGTGCACTGCATCCAGTTGCTCCTCGATCACTCGGAGTGATGGGTATGGAAGGCCTGATGGACGAGCGGCGGCCGGTGACAAAGGGCGCAACGGTGGCCTGGGGAGAGCCAGGCCCCATGGTTACTAAGGGCCATGGTAATGTCTAGGGAATGACCACCCCTCACCATAATGGAACCGTCTGGTCTGCTAAATGAACAAAGTCACTGACCCCGAGGGGTGCAAAGCGAACTAATTACTAAGTTAAGAACGAAGCATGTTTTCTCCAGACTTGTTATTCATATTCACGTTTCCTGGGCTCCTTTGATAATTTGTGGTATTTGGTGTTGGCAATTGGGTGGCTTAGAGTAAACGTGGGAACGGATTGAACAGACATGGGTTGGTGAATGGGTAGTGGTAAGGGTGGTCACGTGGGGCAGGTAGAGGTGGAGGTGGATGTGAAGAAGGGAATTTACACACTTCTTGGGAATTCATTCACGGCCTGATGCGGCAGCTCATCCTAAAAAGACTTATTGCTCAAATTAATTCTCACATCGTCATAACTAAGATAATTTCACAACAATTTTCTTTTATTGTCCTATATGCCTATTCATTGCATTGAAATTTAATGTCGTTAGTTGCCCATTAAATATTCGACTAAGGCTAACACCAAGGACAACATTATATTATTCATTATTAATCTGTCATTCAATTGTAACCAATCAATGTGATCGAACATATAGTAAGATGCGCATTTGTTGCTTGTAATGAGATTATAGGTCCATTAATGAAGTAACTATATTATATATTATATCTTATATCGAGAATTCATCACAAGGTGTATTATCGATAAAGTCTAGGTCGTGTCGAATGCTAATTACAATCATTGGTTTGACTCGGTTGGGATCCGAACTCCCGACCTTCCGCACGGGAAGCCTGCGTTCTACCGATTCAGCAACTGCGTCCGATAGGAATGGGGTGTAGATGTGGCGGAGGTGGAGGGATTTGTTTGTGTGTTGTTGTTTTAGATCCTAGCAACATCTAAGGTCATATCAGGAAAGAACAGACTTGTGACAGTACACACTCATGGCGACTTCATAGTTCTGTCCCACTGGGTGACCAGGCTGCCAGAACCATGATCCGATATCCCACACAGTCACACTATCCTGATACTGTGCTAACCAGTAATCCTTGTCTTATCCTATTAATGCTGAGCGCCAGGCTAGGTAACAACAAGTATCAATTTGGTAAGCCATTGGTTTGGCTCAGCTGGGATTCGAACTCCCGACCTTCCACACGGGAAGCCTGCGCTGTACCGATTCGGCTACCTCGTCTGGTAGGTGGAGGGGTAGTGGTCGTGGTATATAAACAAATTTCTGCATATTTCAGAATGCTGTCAATATGGCTCAGTATCTACTGCCTGCATGGTGTAGTAGAGATTGACTTGGCAGACTGTCATGGCCATAGGCTGCCTGAAACCCCGCATTAAATGATTACACTTGAGGGGCTACGACACCGGAGACACTGGGCTGTACATGGGTCATGTTGTTTTCATATGGACAGCATCAAGCCAGCACATACTGGGTTTCATATAGATAATGTCAGTCCAGCACATACTGCACTTGTGTATGTGTGTGTGTGGGGGGGGGGGGGGGGGGGAGGGGGGTCCCCGCAGGCAGGGTGGCAGGAAAAATGGCAGCCCATCAGCAATCAGGAGGTGGCCATCGTCGAGGGTTGGTTGGTGGAGTTTTACATCCTGGCAACATCTAAGGTCATATCAGGATGGGTACCGACTTGTGACAGTGTGCACTCATGGCGACTTTATAGTGCTGCCCCACTGAGAAATCAGGCTGCCAGCACTATGACCTGATATCCCACTCAGTCACGTTATCCTGACACTGAGTCAACCAGTCCTTGCCCTCTCCTAATAATGCTGAGCGCCTGGCTAGGAAGTGACAAATATAAATTTTTAAGTCATTGGTTTGACTCGACCAGGGTTCGAACCCGTGGGTTCGAATCTCACGATCTACCAAAACTGGAGACAAACGCTCAACTCAGGTCGACGCAGAGGGTGGAAGGTGGTGTTGCTTGTCGTTCCGTGCTAAATCACGTGCAATTTGTAACCAATGTTCATTAGGGGGAGGGGGCACCCCAAATAAATTATGAATGAGCATATATTTAAATTGGACAAGGATCAAATCTAGATCGATGTTTTGGTTTGGGCAATTTTATGATTTCATCGGGTTATGCATCTTTAACTTTGATAAGAACCGCTGTTCTAACATCATCACCAGATGCGGTGGCAGAATGGGTAGAGCGCAGAACTCGTATGCGGGAGATCCGGAGTTCGGTTCCCGGTGGAGTCAAACCAATGGCTTGATACTTGTCACTTCCTAGCCAGGCATCTGGCATTATTAGGATAGGGCATGGACTGGTTGGCTAAGTGGGATATCAGGTCATGGTGCTGGTGGCCTGGTCTCTCAGTGGGGCACCACTATAAAGTCGCCATGAGTGTGCACTGTCACAAGTCAGTACCCATCCTGATATGACCTTAGATGTTGCGTGGACGTAAAAGCTCCAACAACCAATCAATCTAATGTTATTTAAAAATTAAAAGAGGGCCATAATGTTTGACCCAGCTCCCACGTGCATTGTAATCTAGCTATTTGAAGCTGCGTTGACCAAAGGTGAATGATTCAAGAGGGGACTTAATTAGAAAGTCATTGCGGCCATGGCACACAGGACAAGGAGACACGGATGGGATAACATGTCTTTATTCCGGGCAGCCCCCGGGGGCATTACATGAATGGCTTTCTGGTTTGCGGGCGTCCGCGAGCTGCAAAGAATCAGTGTCATGTGGTGATCAGAGTGGGGGATGAGAATGGCATGAATGAGGTGCGACAGGTGAGCAAGGCGAGGTGAGGAGATGTCAACCAGCGGGTAGCAGTGGTTGAGTAATGTGGAATATTATATAATAATGATTAATGGTTAATTAATTAATAAGTGTCAATTAGAGGAATGGTCGTGACCATTGTTTAATTACGAGCCCCTGCAGTATAATTAATTGATGATTTATTGGTATTGTTTATATTTTTCCGCGGTGTGGGTGGGTGGGTAAAATTGTGTAGTGGTCAGTTCGGATGTGTGAGGTGGAGTGACCAGCTGAGGGCGTGAGCATCGGTGTGCATGCTCTGTGGGCCCCCCTCCCCCCACACCCCACCACCTGGCGGTGGGGGGCGAGGGGGTGGGCGCCGCGCCTCGCCGCCCAGCGTGCCCCGCAATGACCCCGAATGACCACACACTCATTCCCCACATTGAACACTTGGGAAAGTTAGGCAATTGCTAAACACACCGGAACATGGACTCGCAATATCAGATTTGAAATCGTACCACTATAGCCTCACAGTCCCGACCACCAGGCTCGACGACGAGAGAGAGTCAAGAATGGAAGTTCTCTGAAAGAAAAGAAAACACACCTACACAAAAACATGAAATTACACAGAATTCAAAACATACTTCACACTCTACATGCACCCTTTGTTTGTTTGTTTAACAACCCCCAACAAAAAAAGTATACATCAGCTATTGGCGGGTGGGCAGGGGAGGAGGGGGGTCATACTATATATGCATACGGCCATCAGGCCCTTAGATATTGCGAGGATGTTAATCCCCAACAAACAAGAAGCAAACAACTATATATGCATAAGAGTAGACCTCATGTCTTCCAGCTAATTAGGCACCAAGAAATGCCCACACAAATATAATTCAATGACGCGTCCGAAATTCGCCACGGATTCATACATAGTCGCACAATCAATGTGCTGCGAAACAATTTCGTAATGCCGTTAATTTCACCGATTGCTTCTATGCTTCACACAATAGATATAAATATGGCCGGAAGACCAGTGCCTCGGCGCAGAAAAATACCTTTATTCAGCGAATAAAATGAAAATTAAAAAAAAAAAACACCCCAAAAAACATGAACAGACGGTGTCACTCGCTTTCCACACAGAGATCTTGGGGAGCGATGCCAGCCCAAGTAAAATCAAACACCTACAGTATGGATACTTGTCAATACCTTGCTCAGTGCTCGGGATTACAAGTACATAGCAAGTATAAATCCACCACGAATGCAAACTGCGTCATTGGTTTATGCCGACAGTGTTATGTCCTCTGAGGGTACTAAGGCATTATTACCTTACTGTATAGGTTCTCAGATGATCTAAGAAAAGAAGCATCTCTTCACAAATTAAAATCTCTCATTAAGACTAATTAAAGAAAATATCATAAATGAAATTTCTCTATCGTTCGGCCCCCTTTACTAAGCTGTAAACATGCCATATCGTCGTTTGTTTTGTACACTCCATTAGAATAAATCCCTCCTAGTGAAGTTGCTCTATTAAATTGATGCGATCATTACCTTGCCTGGTGATCTGCATTATTAGGATATAATTGGGAGCAGTTGAATGAGGAAAACTAATTGTGGCAATTGAAATTTCCCATGCTTAAGCAGAGAATGTAACCTCAAAAACGTATTATTCAGTAATTGTTCCAACAATCATTTCCATATTATTAGTAAGATTTTTGATGTTGTTGAAGATTCTATGTAGTAACAATCAAGCAGCACATGGGTGCAGTGAATGAGGCTACATCTATCGATAATCTCGCAGACATATCGCTAGACTTTATTAAAGCAAACTACCAGATTGACAGGAGTTGATCTGCTTTGGTGCAAATGCCTGCTGCCCATGCCGCTCAAAACAGGAATAATCCACTCCTGCAATTCACGAAAACAACAGCTAGATCGAACACTTCATATTTAATAATCTGGACATAAAAAGTTTCTGGTAATTCTCTTAACTCGGCAGCGAGAACAAAATCAGGAGCGGTGTTGACAAAAACAAAATTATCCCATGAGCAATATATATAATGGTGACAAACCTACACGGTAGATCTAGACAAAGCGCTAAAAACTATCATTAACAACCTTGAGTAAGCTGTAGGATAAGTCGATATGAAAAATCAGGTTCCTGGTACAGTGATAAGTTTAATGTACACAAAGGCTTGTTTGACAAGAGGCGAGTCAACACTGACTCAGGTAACATTAGTAATACAAAGGTCAAACAGAGGTGGGTTAAAGCTTAATGTAAACAAGCCCTTTTGGGGGTAAACGAGTGTGGACAATAAATGGTATCAGCTTAGCAGGAGCGGAACCAGCATCACTCAACCCCATCAAGGGTGGGTGGGAGGGTGAGCTTGGTGGTGTCTGCGAGGCGTATGGCTGTAAGTGTCGAATGAGTAGTACACATGGTATGTGGCAGGAGGCGTGTCAGTCGCGACATCGCTTCCAAATTAGTCATGCCGTAATGTAATTCATAAGACAAAAAATCCAATATGGTGGGAATACAATTTTAATAATTTAACATATTTAGTATATGACTTAGAGTATATATATGAAAGATTCAGTAAAAGTTCGAATCCTATCTGAAACCTCTGACACTCAGCCCTACTAAATACTAACTAAAATAACCAATTGTGGGACCCGTAGGTGGGAGGCTAAAGCCACGAGCGGATACATTGAGCTGCTTGGCATGAAGACGATACGACAACTGCATCGAAAACTGCAACGGCGGAAATGACGTTGGGGTTGGTGGTTCTAGAAACATTAAGTTGTTATGAATGTTACGCTAGGTGACGATATTGCAGTGTTAGGAATTACCCGCGTTACGAATAACATGCACAACATAGGGTAGGCTGAGCGGCCTGGATCATAGGTAGGCCTGCAACTAAGCAGGTAAGCTCGGCTCCCGCGTGCCTCCCCAAGCTATGTCCTGGCACCTTAGATATTGCCAGGACATAAAACTTCAACAACCGACCAACCAACCCGCGTGCCAGGGTCCAGCTCCCTCTACACCCATCACATTTTGTTGTCAATTCTTACTTTAATCAAATGTAATGGGAGATCTTTATGCCAAGACAGAGTAGAGTGTAAAGACCCTCTTCAAATCACCATCTCGGCTTATTTCTATGGAATACATTAATAATACAACACATAACAGGCATCCAGACGGCCATAGCAGGTATTATACGGCCATAATAGCAGTGCCTCGTGGAAATTCAATCTTTGCAAGACGAAGAGTAGGAAGGGACAAAGAAGAAAGAGATTGAACCATTCTGCGACAACGCGACCACGCATCTCGATCACACACATTTGAACAGTACACCACTGTTCCACGACATTGTCTACTCACCATTCACCAGCCCCCTCCCCCCTCCCACACACAATCAGAGACCTCTCACAGCATTATAATATAAAGTGACAAAACCAGGGCTGATATCTCTGCCACTATGATAATCAGGGTTTTTATCTCTGTCTCTCTATGGTAATCAGGGATGTTTTATCTGCCTCTATGATAATCATGGCTTGTGTCTTTATAATAGTCAGGGTTGCTATCCCGGTCTCTCTGTTAATAAGAGCTTTTATCTCTTAATGCTAATAGGGACTGCTAATCACGTCTCTATGATAATTAATGCTTTTATCTCTCAATGATAATCAGGATCGCTACTCCTGTCTTGCTATTCTAAATAGGGCTGTTATTTCTCCATGGTAATCAGGACTCTTTATCTCTATGATAATCAGGACCTTTATCTTTATGATTATCCGGACTATTATCTCTATGATAATCAGGACTCCTATCTCTATCCAAGCAAAACTCTTATTTCTATAATAATCAGGACTTTCTTCTCTATGGTAATCAAGACCCATATCTCTATGATAATCATGACTCTTATATCTATGATAATCATGAGTCTTATCTATATAACACCAGGACTCGTGTCCCCATGATAATCAGGATACTTACCTCTGTGATAATCAGGGCCGCTCTCTCAGTCTCTCAGTCTCTCAGTCTCTCCGCGAAAATCAGGGCTGCTTTCTTTTAAGCTAATCATGTTGTTATTTAGGAGCAATGACTTGGTGCTGCGATGCCGTATCCATAGTGATCGGCTGTGCTAAGGCTGGCCGTAATGAAGTCTCTTCGTGAGTTGGATCCCTCTGAGAGTAGGGCTCCAAACTGGTGAATCCGACTGGAAGATTGCCTATAAAGGCTTTGAAGCAGGCCCTCATCTGTGCCGTATATTATTCATGCTCATTATAGGATGCACCCAGTGCTTTGTAAAGAGGCACAGCTGTGATGAATGGCGCGAGTACTTACGCATCTCTTGAATGTGGAGGTGGGGGAGGGGGATGCATTAAATATGCCACGCTCAATTGGTATTTTTGAAGATTCCCCCTCCCCCCCTCCCCCACACCAAAACTCTCAGCATTTCACTAGACATGGACAAGCCACTTCAGAATTGCATCACAGATGGGGTTTTCTGTCAGTTGACACAGGTCTGACCATTTCGGAGTTTTGAGTAAATTCAACGTAGGCCTGTGAATGTGATTGACAAGCCTGACACAATAGATAACACTGTAAATATGGCATTTGTTGCCAACACAGCATTAAACCATCAACAATCAATCAATCAATCATTCATAGCAATACGCAATATGATATGCTATGTTTGTATGTGTGTGTGGTACATGGGACATGCTCACTAACCCCAATCCTCTATACTACTTAAATGAATTTGTGCATGAAGATGTATTTATTCGATTTCATACATATTTTGTACCCTTTATGCATTAAGGCCTATATAATCGCCCCAATAGACTTACAGCAATTTGTTATTCCTTCGCATATTGGATATCATATATCGGTTGGTTGGTTGTTGGAGTTTTACGTCCTGGCAACATCTAAGGTCATATCAGGATGGTATCATATATCGTGGATGGCCAAATGAGTTGAGCACCTGCTTCGCGTATGTCAGGTCGTGGGGTCAAATCCCAGCCGAGTCAGGCTAATAAGTGATCGGTATTACTAAGTAGGATATGGTCAGGGGGAGTGCAATGTGGAAGACCAATTGGTTAGCAGTGGAGATTTCCCCTGCTTACTCACCTAATTTAGGATATACAATTTGAGCTGTAAAGGGCAGTACAGACACCGGGTAGGTGTTAGTTTGAAGGTGATTGGGGCTGAACTCCTTGGGTTACCCGTATGTAACAGATTGGCATCAGGCTAAATAAACAAAGAATTGGTGATCGTCCTTTTGAAATAAAAATCAGGGTCAGGCGGGCGGTTTGTATTTATATATTTTATTTTTGACATAGACGTCATGCGTAACCAGACGTGATTGCTGAATGCGTTAAGCATCCGCCTCCCGTTCTGGTAGGTCATGGGATTCGAACTCCTGTGTTCGAACCCTGGCTAAGTCAAATCAATGCCTTAAAAATTGATACGAAAGTTGACTTGCTGCTAGCCCGACGCATTTTTGACAGTTAAACAAAAAAATCAGGGGAGAGCGATTTTTCAGGGACGATCACCAATTTCTTTTATTTGGCCTGAGATACGCTCTACTATAGCACAGCCAACAGCAGCATTGACAAGGCTGAAACCAGTTTGGATTGACAAATCTCTCTCAGATTCAAGGTAGAACTGATGCGCTTACTTGTCGCATCCGTCTTTCTGTATGGTTGTAAATCATGGACCCTTGCAACAGAACTTCAAACCATGGAAATAAGGTGCTACTGCAAGATAATACACATCTCATACAAAGACCATGTTACCAATGAGGAAGTCCGTGTCAAGATCTAGCAGGCAATTGGACCACACACAGATCTCATGACAATCATACAGAAATGCAAACTGCAGTGGTATGACCATATTTCCTGTTCATCAGGTCTTGTCAAAACCATCTTGCGATGTACAGTGAAAGGGGAGAAGAACACAAGCCAGAAAAAGGAAGATGTCGGAAGACAACATCATGGAATGGACATGGAGAAAACTGATTGCAAAAAGTCATCTATGGTGCTCCAATGACCCTTGCGGTTAAGGGATTGATGATGATGATCTCTGCCCACCTCACCATACCAACTACCCCACCTCTCATCCCCATCCCTTCAACACCACACTACTACCGTACCATTCAGTTCCTCCCCACATGTCCCCTCAGCCTCCCCACATGCCCCCTCAGCCTCCCCCGCCCCCCACCTTCCCACCTTGATGGAGAACGGCGTACACTGGAACTCAATCACCCCCGGGACAATCAGTCACAGCACTGTAGCCTCCAATTTGCAGGTTTTAATTGCGGATTAATAATGAAGGAGCCCGCCATGGCGCCCCCGGGGCTGGTTCCCGGTGAGCGCGCCGTTGCGGACCGGGCAGGGGACAAACACTCGGAGGAGCCTCACAGATGAAATGCACTGCAGCTGTGATTGCTGATTGCTGTATCTGTAGTGAGAACCTCCCCCACACACACTCAGACCTCCACAGATGTTATGGAGGTCAAGTGAACAATTAATGGTCATTAATCACATCAACCGGTCTTTGCAGCTGCAGAAATCCCCGCAGAAATGCGGATGCATATGGAATGAGTGAGAAAATGTCATATTTTCAGCCTATTTCTGATCTTCCTTTGTTCTTGGTCTAATGGATCATTTCCCCTTAGCACTGTAAAGTTTAGCGGAAGTCAGCTTTCTGTGGGTTTTGTTGTTGTGTTGGAGGCGACTCTCATCCTATCCCTTGTATTAGCTTTCCTTTTGGGGTGGGGGGGGGGGGGTGGGAGGTGGATGGGTAGGGGTCAAAGGGCACAAGCCAGACCTGCGCAAAGGCAACCATTGCAAAAAAAAACACCAACCCTGGCGGCCCATGTTTCGATGCAGGTGCAAGTGCAGGTGCAGGTTCAGGTGCAGGTGCAAGTTTCCGAACGTGCCTATTGGCAGAGAATATCTAATGCCTACAGGTGAGCAGATGCGACTCAGCTGTCACCTCCGACACTTACTTCCTCGCTGACGCAGCCTCAGCCTTATATGACCCAGCTGCGCCGCTCGTCTAGTGCCCGCACACAGCCTACTACAGGGTCCGGTGTCCACTGCCATTTTCTTTCTCGATAGCATCAAAATTGAGACAAATTCATCAGAATCAAACAAAGCGGAGGATTTAGGAATATTTATTTCTATTACTGATCTCTGTCATGACGTGTACTTTTTTTCTTATATTTTGAATCCTGTTCACCAGCTCTATTGCTGAGTCACTGCTGTGGGTCACGTGGTTTTTCACCATGTATTTCTTGCATGATTATTCTAAGTATCTTAATGAAAGATCACAAATATAATGGAATGGGCTATTTGAGATCCAACCCAGGAGGTCAGGATTGCTCTGCCCACTACTAATAGAGTCCCCCATGGCTATTACCAGTAGTTCTGTGAAGTCACAAAAGGAGGGGTTGGCTTACAGAGTTAGAGTTATAAGGCATACTCAAAAACCTTCAAATTTACTTGAAGTGATAGTAGGGGCAGCACTACTTTAAGTCTGTTATATGCCCTAGCCCACGTAAGAAAGGACAATTATTAGGGCTTAAGGAGCTACAACTTGACCACAGAGACCATCATACTATGATTGGGTCCTAAATAACTCTGAGAGAATACATTGTTCCAAGCTATATAAATTAAAACTAGTCATATTTGATCATAAATATTGTGAATAAATATAAGCTTTTTTGGTCTCATTACATCTCTTCTTCTTGGTTGTCCATCAGTGGCGACGATGACAGCAACTCATCATTTGTTGTGAACTCATCAATGAATGATGAGTCCAATTTGTGCTCAGAATGTGTAGTGGCACATTGGACATGTGTGTGTCATTGCAGTCAGAGAGTCTAGTCGGTGAAGGAGATGCTCTTTCCTGTGCTGATACTTTTGTTTTGCGTGAAATATATGGTCCGTTTCAAACCACGCTGTGCCTTTGTGAATAGAAGCCATAACGCCATAAACTCCTGTCCTTGGCCACAGCCCTTTTAGGCGGTGATCAAATAGCAATGTGACTACATATGGAAAAGAAATATTGGTCACTAATATTAGTGACATGCTATATATGTTTGCACTTTATATTGGATATATGACCATGAAGAACAACTTGTAGCACCATTCCCCATGTCCATGCTTTGTAATGCTGTCATAATAATGTCTGATTGCTTACAGCTGCATAGTCAGATAGTTTTGAGTTTGTCATTTTTCTGAGATAAATATATTACATTGATGGTTATATTCTACCTTACTTCAGTTTGAAGTAACTTCTATTTTAAATGGTTATCGTTTGAGATATTTGAAATGCCAACATCCAAAATTAATTTTGGCACACATGCCAAAACTCTAACACCATAGGCATATGCAACAACAGGTTTTGATTAAATTGACTCAGTATGCCCTTCTATTTGGCAACAAATGCTTAATAAGTTGATCAATATCTAAGTTTGATATGTAGAATCGAATCTCGCTGAATGCTTTGGTTTTGAAAATGTGATGCTTCATCGGACTATGCAGCTTTAAGGTAACACAGGCCGAGTTCTCCGACTAGTTCTAAGGTGCTATACCTATGACACTGTACGCCACCTGGTGGGTTCAACTGATCCTACTTACTAACTTATGCCAGGTACACACCTACCGTTCATCCGCACCTACCTACCGTTTACGATCTAAAACTGCCCGTTTCGCGCACAAAAGTCGTTAGGTGTGTGATACGCTAGGACATCTATCGATTGCGATTCGCGACTTAAAACTCAGATTTAGGGCTAAAACGGGCCGATTACGATTGCGATTCGCGATTCGAAAAATGAATGGGCCCGTTTTCAGTTTTAAGCGGGTCGGGTCGAGTCGCGAGTTTTAGTGCGCGAATCGTAGACGGTAGGTGTGTACTTGGCATTAGCTAGGTGACAAATTGGCGTTCCTTCGTTGCCATGACGAGTCTCCATAGTAAAGACAAGGTCCAGTCTGTTGCTTAGTTAGCGGTAAAAACACTGCACGCTCGCCTTAAACACACCCGATTTTGTTTTGGTTTGATTTTTAAATTAACCGTATACGTAATGCAATAAAGGGTCGCACAACTCCCCTCACCCCCGCAAAAGAAAAGCCAACAAAACAATCCGACAAAGTAAATTTAGAAACTCAAATTCCAATCCTGGATGAGTAAAACCAGTGACTTACAACTTCATATTAGTCGCTACCTAACCTACCACTTGACCATACTAGGAGATAGGGCAATACCATCCGAGACAAAAATTGTCTTTGCTTCATCAACGAATCTAGCAACAACAACGAAAAAGAACTGCAATTTAAATCGCTAAAATAATGATTGAATGTTGGCGCACGTAACATAACGATTTTATCATACCTTCTTTTGAAATAAAAACCAAAACCAAAAAAGCTTCCGCTCCCTGAAGCAGCTGCCGCCAATTAACTGAATCTCCTGCGGACAATTCATGAAAGAAATACATACTTCCGGTATGACGAGCGGCACATGCTGTGTTTTATTGTGAGTATTTATCACCAGGGCCACATTAATTATCAGCTCATTCTTACCGCGCTCTGAGGCTGCCTCATTAGAGAAAGTCTACTCACAAGCCAGTCTACTCACAAGCCAGTCTACTCACAAGCCAGTCTACTCACAAGCCAGTCTACTCACAAGCCAGTCTACTCACATGACAGTCTACTGACAAGCCAGTCTACTCACAAGCCAGTCTACTCACAAGCCAGTCTACTCACAAGCCAGTCTGCTCACAAGCCAGTCTACTCACAAACCAGTCTACTCACAAACCAGTCTACTAACATGCCAATCTACTCACACGCCAGTCTACTCACAAGCCAGTCTACTCACATGCCAGTATACTCACATGCCAGTCTACTCACATGCCAGTCTATTCACAAGCCAGTTTACTCACATGTCAGTCTACTCACACGCCAATCAACTCACATGTCGGTCTACTCACATGTCAGTCTATTCACATGTCAGTCTACTTACATGCCAGTCTATTCACAAGCCAGTTTACTCACATGTCAGTCTACTCACATGTCAATCTACTCACATGTCAGTCTACTCACATGTCAGTCTATTCACAAGCCAGTCTACTCACATGTCAGTCTACTCACATGTCAGTCTACTCACATGTCAGTCTACTCACATGCCAATCTACTCACATGTCAGTCTATTCACATGTCAGTCTACTCACATGCCAATCTGTCTACTCACATGTCAATCTACTCACATGTCAATCTACTCACATGTCAGTCCACTCACATGTCAGTCTACTCACAATCCAGTCTATTCACATGTAAGTCTACTCACATGTCAGTCTACTCTCCTGTCAGTTTACTCACATGTCAGTCTATTCACAAGCCAGTCTATTCACAAGCCCGCCGAGACTCGGCCGTCTTTATCTTGCCACATGGCAGTAATCGATAAGCAGCCGGTGCTGACTGAACTGAACCATATTGAATCGAGTCGGGTTGACTTTAATTAAATTCAATCCACCTCCAGTTTTGTCATAATTCCGAAGGATTTAGATATATCAATGTGTTCAGACCACATTTTGATGAGAGAAACCTTAAATAAAAGTAGGGATTACTATCGGAGTGAGATCCGCCCACCGCCAACAGCCTCCACAACAACCACCACAACCACAAGCACCAACGACAACCCCACCCTCCACCATAACCACCACTACACTTACCACCACCACCACCCTCCACCACAACCATCACCACAACCACCACCACAACCGCCACCACTACTACCACCACTACCATCACCACAACCACTACCATCACCCTCCACCACAACCATCACCACAACCACCACCACAACCGCCACCACTACTACCACCACTACCATCACCACAACCACTACCATAACCCTCCAATGCTTCCACCACTACCACCACCCTCCACCACAACCATCACCACAACCATCACCACAACCACCACCACAACCGCCACCACTACTACCACCACTACCATCACCACAACCACTACCATCACCCTCCAACGCTCCCACCACAACCACCCCCCTCCACCACAACCATCACCACAACCACCACCACAACCGCCACCACTACTACCACCACTACCATCACCACAACCACTACCACCACCCTCCAACGCTTCCACCACTACCACCACCATCCACCACAACCATCACCACAACCACCACCACAACCGCCACCACTACTACCACCACTACCATCACCACAACCACTACCATCATCCTCCAACGCTCCCACCACAACCACCCCCCTCCACCACAACCATCACCACAACCACCGCCACAACCGCCACCACTACTACCACCACTACCATCACCACAACCACTACCACCACCCTCCAACGCTTCCACCACTACCACCACCATCCACCACAACCATCACCACAACCACCACCACAACCACCACCACTACTACCACCACTACCATCACCACAACCACTACCACCACCCTCCAACGCTCCAACCACCACAACCATCAACAACACCATGCACAACAATTACTGCAACCAACACCAACAACCCCACCCTCCACCACCACCACCACCCTCCACCACAACCATCACCACAACCACCACCACAACCGCCACCACTACTACCACCACTACCATCACCACAACCACTACCACCACCCTCCAACGCTTCCACCACTACCACCACCATCCACCACAACCATCACCACAACCACCACCACAACCGCCACCACTACTACCACCACTACCATCACCACAACCACTACCACCACCCTCCAACGCTCCAACCACCACAACCATCAACAACACCATGCACAACAATTACTGCAACCAACACCAACAACCCCACCCTCCACCACCACCACCACCCTCCACCACAACCACCACCACAACCGCCACCACTACTACCACCACTACCATCACCACAACCACTACCACCACCCTCCAACGCTCCCACCACCACAACCATCAACAACACCATGCACAACAATTACGAAGCGAAAACGAAAACATTAGAAGCCTTCAATTCCTTTTTTCAATGCCGTTTTGGATGCTGTTTTTACTGTATACATGACCACCAACACACTGCTCGGGGCCCCTTGCATCTTCACAACAAATTTGATCAATTTAATACGTTTATCTACGTTTATCTACATATTTAGTAAACTGACCTTCGATTCATTTATCTTGAAAACTGGATTATGAAGCAAAACGAAACCATTAGAAGCCTTCAACTCCCTTTTTCAAAGACAATATTAGTGCAGCAACCGACTGCTGTTAACAACATATTTAATCAATTCAATACATTTACTACGTATATCTACATATTTTTGATAAATATGTTTATTCTACTGAATAAGTTCTGTCAGTGCCAAAACACTGGTTTTCCAGCCATTTTTCAAATCAGGATTCTTTACACAAAAATGGTATATAGACTGAGGTATATATAATGTGAGCTAACAATAGCTGTTGAATACACAATTTGCAGCATATAGCACAATGGAATTCTGATAGTTACCTACAATTCCGATGTGAGTATTTTATGGTATTTAGAATGTAAGCAGAAGTTATCTTCTATATTCCTTTGGTAAAGTTGTAATAAGTTTGGATGTAGGACGTGATCAGTTGGAGATAGACAAGGAGTATATAAAAGTCAGTTCGATAGAATTATTCTAGTGCTACCCTATCATGGTTAGTTATGTGTGAGTTTGTTAATTTTAGTTTGTTGTTTTAGTGTTGACAGCAATTTGAGTCCTGTTGAGACCTTAGCTGTTGAAATGACGTAAAATGGTGTTCACCTACAGTAGAAACACAAAATATTCATGAAGCACCAAGAAGTACCTACATAAACGATACACATAGCAGATCTACTTCGGCTACCCATCACAGAAGCGTCATATCTATGGCAGCACATATCTGAAAGGAACAACCTAGCACAACCAGAAACATAAAATCCATTAAAGCATACAAAACCACACGCATAAAACAAAACGACCTACCCCAGTAACCAATGGAAAACGTAGCCATTAGATGCTTTCGGTGTGTCAATATGGTACCCATCAAAAATCATAACTGTGGACCAGGAAGGGTATGCAGGTATTGCAGGTATAGCAATACCTCAGGGAGTTTGACGCCCCTGCCTTGCAGAGTTGTAAACCACTGCCTTGTGGTACAGGTCCTTGACAGAACCGAAGGCTAAGGGAGCAAACCCTAAACAGAAAACCATGTCACTGTGGCAGCATTAAGGGCGGTTGATGTATGGAACTCCCAACATCTCCCGACCAGCCACTGCAGGGACAAATAGTTTTGCGCCTGTCTTGACATGTTCTTGCCGGTGTGAAACCTCTATTTGCTCCCCGATAGAGTGCCGCTGGTAACTTGCAAAAGCCAGCAGCACTTCAACACTTTTGCAGGCAGCTTTCATGAAAGAGCAGCAGTCAAGTAATGAAAGCAGTCTTTGTCGCATCGCGACCGACAGCATGATGATGATGATAGACCAGGAAGCTACTGGGTAGCTCTGAGTTAAATATACTTGCAAATTACTAACAAACAATGCATGGCAATAAACTACAGTAAGGAATAAAGCTGTTTTTTTTTGTTTTTTTTGTAAATATGTTTATTCTGCTGAATAAGTCTTTTGTCAGTGCCGAAGCACTGGTCTTCCAGCCATTTTTCAATTCAGGGTTATTTACACAAAAGGTATATAGAATAAGGTGTACAATACCTGTTGAATACACAATTTTCACCATGTAACACAATGAAATTCTGAAACCCAAATGTTCCATAACAATATGGTACAGTAATCTCATATAACCAGATCAATATTAGTCAGATCAATGTGAGTATTTACATAGTATTTAGAATGTAAGCAGAAGTTATCTTCTGTATTCAGTTAGTAAACTTGTAGTAAGTTTTAATGTTCAGTTGCAGTTAGGCAAGCGGTATATAAATGTTGGTTTGTTAGGAAAATTCTAGTGTAACTCTAATGTAGTTAGTCATGTGAGTTTATGAATTATGTTGTTGGGGTGGGGGTTGTTAATAATACACGGACCAGCTGTGACCAGTGAAGCAGTGGGACCAATCCCAGTGCATTTAGGTATTAAATTTTACATTTTTACCTGGACTGTCTCTGTCACCGTATATGGTTGACTGGAGATAACAGAGGAAGCAAGAAATTAAAAAAGTGGGGAGTGGGGGAGAGAAACCGAGGCTGAGGGTTTGGTGGTCTGCCACTTACGTTCAGCATTGAAAACAAGTTCTACCATGAATTTATATGTTAAATATACCATCAATAACCCCCCGTAAAAAAGTCTCATACAATCTTTTTTTAAATACACCCCACACAATAACAACAACAACCCCCCCAAATACAAAAATACAAAAATACAAAGAAAACAACAAATAAACCAAGCCTGCACACTCTGTATGTGACTAATCCTCCTGGATCCATGACATCTGAACCTAAACTTAGGGTTGATACACAACTGGTCCGGCTGGTGTGGTGTCCTACGTTGATTCGTCACGTGGTTATTTACAGATTTAAAAAAGAGCACTAGAGGTAGAGGAATACCGAGCAGGTGAACTCACACACCCAGAGTGGGGAAGGAGGAGGCGGAGTGGGGGAGGGAGAGGTAGCGTAGTTGGGGGGGGGGGGACGAAGTGGTTGGGGAGAGAGGAGGCGGAGTGGGGGAGGGAGAGCAGGCGGAGTGGGGGCGGGGGCGGGGCGGAGGCGCATGTAGCATCCGAAAGGACAACTGCGATGATGCATGGATTTATATCAAGCCAACCAGTGGTATCAGAGTAAGTAGAAATAAGAAAGAAGAGAGACGACGAGGTGGTGAGATAGTGAGGTAGTGAGGTGGTGAGGTAGTGAGGTGGGTGTGGGGCACACAGATAAGTGTATACGACATGGGATCGGTGTCCGGGCAAGAACGTGTATGAATAGCGTGTAGAGACAAGTCTATGCACGTCTCAAGCTACTGATATTTAAATTACTTTGGCCTAGATCTAGGCCAATGAACAAAGCAGTCCTGCCTGGAAGGCGTCCTCAAAGCAGGACACCTTTTACTAGAAGACAGAACAACGACTGGAGATCCTCCACTGGCTGAAGTGGGTGTGTGGTGTGGTGGGGTGGGGGTGAGGTGTAGTGTGGTGGGAGACAGATTTACTACAAGCTACAGGTGGTTATTTAGTACCACCGTAGTCTATGATAATGTGATGCAAGCAAGTAGTCTTGTAAGTCTTCAGCGGGAAATAAAAGGAATAGTGTTGCACTTTCTTCAATTTATCAAATTAAAATAGGAAACCGACACAATAGACGAAATCTTGCAAAGCATGAGCACTCAGTTGAAACTCAGGTTGGCGGTGCACATTGAAAGTGAGTGCTAAGTTTGTTTATAGTTATTATTTAATGAAATGATTATTGGACCCTCAGTTCATAACTTTGTCTTAAAGAAAAGAAGAAGGTGACGATCAGTATGTGCCCATATCCTGGCTTCTTGATCAGGAATATAAATACAAAATCAAAATCAGTAGTTCTATACATATCTAGGTTTATATCTAGATTTATCGAGTAATAGAATTATCTAGACCTAAATCCAGATAATGTCAATTCTGTCTAGAATCACTTGCTTCAGACACTTCGAATGCAACGATTGATGGATCCTACATATTCTCTATTCTGGCTAAGAGCCATAATAAATGGCGAAAACATGAATAAAATAAGAAAGGTTCACTGTGAAAACAACTCTTACTCTAGATCTAAATCTAGGTTTTTCTAAACATATAAATGCAGATGTCAAATGTGTTGCGAGGAACTTACTTCGCAGTAATGCATTTATTAAGCTGGCACTGAATGGAAGACCCTGTGCTTCTAGAATGCGCTTATAAAATTGTGTATCTCTATTCTATTTGCTTCGTGATTTTATGCTGTCTTTCTGTTGTGTTGGGCACTATCCAATGCATTATTTCGAGAAGTCCTACCCAGAATACCAGTTTTTGCCACTGCCGTCAGAGGGCGGGTTGGTGGTAGACATCGTCTATTATTAGTAGGCCTATGACTGCCTGGGGACAGTGAGCATAGAGCATGGCTAAACAACTAGTGTAGCTGTGATGGGTGGGTTATATTTCCACTGCCCAGGTCGCTCAGAAGCAGAGATGCCGCAGCCATACATTCGGCAGCACTGCTGAAAGGGCAAATTGCGATGAAAGGTGCTCCCGTGACTACGCACAGTATGTGTGTCAACACAGCACGCACTACTAGTTAGCGACCGGACGCGGTGGCTGAATCGGTAGAGCGCAGGCTTCCCGTGCGGAAAGTTGCTTGGTTGTTCGAGTGCTTGCTTAAGTTGGTTGTACAATGTGTGATCAGTGTTGCAAACTTTGTTGTTCTTATTGCTACATTTAATGATTAAGCCAGGGGGGATATTTCACTCGCAGGAATTTGATTTTCCTCACTCCATTGCTCCTTGGCCTGTCTTACTCAGCCCTATATAAAAGCGGTCGAAAACGCGGGGAAATGAAATGAGAGTCAAAATTCACAATCTAAGAAGCAACAATTATTCTTTTCATATGTCTTCATATTTCCCCGCTACCTTTGAGTTGAAAAATATAATAAAACATACAGTTTAATAGAATTTAAAAGTGAAATCGACGGCGTTCTATTGCCGCCATATTGTCTTTTTGCATTCTCTCCCGTTTCACCAAATCTGTGCTGATATAAGTAGCCATTTGATATTGGAACCAGGAATTCTACTTCCTGTTTCGAACTAAAGCTATTTTCGCCTGTATTTAGACTACGTTGTCGTTCATCCGCGTAATACGAGTACAGGGTGAATCTTTTATCTACTCTTAGTGATGCTGAGCAGACAGGAACCATGTGTTGAATTCATTCGGTCATTCCGTCTTTAGCCAAATACAGTTTTTATAGGTATCGTTACTACCTAACCAAGGTGATTGACATTATGTTGTGTTCTTGTTTGTAGGATATGCATTAGTTGTTTTAAAATACAGTTTTTTATAGGTATCGTTGCTACCTAGACAGATGCTTGACATTATGTTGTGTTCTCATTTGTAGGATATGCATTAGTTGTTTAAAACAAACTAGGCCTAAAAGAATAAATGTTATATTTATTATATATACTTTGGCATCAGTTTCTGACAATGTATGTACATGTACATATACATGTATATATGTATTAGTCGTTTGGAAATTGCATTTATTACGTTCACCATTAGCGCAAATTATGCATATATACGAATTTTATGATAATAGACGTTTTCCACCACCAATCCACCCTATCACGTCAGTGGAAAAACTAATGATGTGCGCAAGAGAGCTCAGTGTGCAGCAGGCCCTATGGAAAAGGTCTTATGGTAGTGGAAATCCTTTGATGGGAGTGGAAAACATGAATGCTATAAGGAACAGCTCACTGCGCATGCTCTATGGAAAAGATCTATTGGAAATTCGAGACAATCTGAGACAAGCGAGATACTCCGGAGAAGTGCGTGACTCACGCATTGTTCATCCCGCGCGATTTATCTCCTACACCGGAATTAGCCATTCTGGCACTGATAAGCAACTAGCAATCGCCATTCGCTGATGTCCGGCGCCCCCATAATGCATCGCCGGGTGACAAATGGAATCAGCGCTGGTACACAGCATGTAGTGCTGTAATTAGTCATAATGGCTGGAGGCCGCCGGCGTCTGGGGAGGGGTGGTCGTGTGGTGGGGTGGAGTATGGTTTAGTGTGGTGGGGTGTGGTGGGGTTTGTGTGGTTGGGTTTGGTGTGGTGAGGTGTGGTGGGGTTTGGCAGGGTGGGGTGTGGTGGGGCGGTATGGTTTGGTGTGGTGGAGTGTGGTGGAGTGGGGTGTGGTGTAGTGGTGTGGTGGGGTGTGGTGGTGTGGTATGGTGTGGTGGTGTGTGGTGGTGTGGTGGGGTGTGGTGTGCTGGTGTGGGGTGGTGTGGTGGGGTGTGGTGGAGTGTTGTGGGGTGGCGTGTGGTGTGGTCGTGTGGGATGTGGTTGTATGTGGTGGTGTGTGGCTTGGCGTGGTGTGGTGGTGTGCGGGTACATTTTCATTATTTTGTTAATATTTCTGATTTGCCTATGTAGGGATATATTGTTGCCATATAACTGGTATATAAGCAGGAGAAATTGAACCCAATGCCTTTTGAAGAGATGACTGGTGTTGGCGAGGTAAATAAAGCAGCCATGCTGGTGAGGGTGGATTTGAACCCCTGCTTCAGTAGGAATTAATTTTACAGGTGATAGTTCTAGTGTGCAGTGCTTATCTATATTGACGTAGAGCTGAGAAATTGGGAGAGAATAACAAAATCAAGACGGTAGTCACAGAAAGCTCTGGATTAAACTTGTGTGTCTATTAATCTATGTGATTTAATAAATTAATCACCCTAAAAGTAGCGGGATTTGGTAGTTAAGTATCTACCATATTATATTACTAAATGATGCGGTTATATCCATAGCCCGCCATTCCGACACTTGTTATAATGGCTTGTTATAATGTGAGTTGACCTTTAACAGCATTAACTAGGTTAAAGGTCAACTCTGGTCCTTTTGTCCCATTTGTTTAATAACTCCCTGAGACAATTCCTCTCCAACGGTGAGCTATCTGTCTTGCCTTCTTTCTTCACATTTATTTCCTTTGTGTTCACACATTAATACACTTTCTTGGCAGAGAGAACCATTGCCCATACATTATTTAAAAAAAGAAGACAACATACATCGGCAGTTCCGCCTCTAAAATTCTCACTCCATGTAATTCACGATGAGACAGAAGTGGTATAATTTGCATTTATTCAATCAGAATAACAATAGGTCATCGAACAACAGTTAAATCACAATAGGTCATCACATAGGTCAATCAACTCATCACTCTCAAACCTACCGCTTGAGTAGCCTGTTAGTTAGTTGATGGGTGGGGAGGTAGGGGGCGGCAAAATGAGGTGATCAGGGTGGTCTTCGCGGGTTAGTGTTCATTCGGCGAGTGAGCGGTTCTAGTGCTTGCTGTGAAGTCAGTGGCCGGTGGAAAGACCTGCTAGCTGGTGGCATCAGTAGGTGAATTATAGTATGAGAGTAAATGATAGGTGGCGTGGTCGTACAGCATAAGACCTGCTAGTGTCCATGTTTGACGTTAGGGGCAGGAATCAGTGTGGTTCTGTTCAAAATCGATAGGTGGCGTGTCAGTGTTGTAAGAGTTGGCTGAAGGCCCTGCCCCTTCCACCCCCTCACAAATTACCCATGTTATGCTTAACATGAACAATGCAAAACTACCGTCAACGTCGTGAATTCAATCTCACGGGTTCACACAAACTCTCACATTGGCGATATCTTGCTAGATTTGATTCCCTCTTGTCTCTCAGAGCGTGACACACCGATCTGTTGGCCTTCGTTTTCCATTTGAGAGAATCCACCACACTGCAATCTAGAACCACTATCAGGCTCGGGAAAACACATCAAACACACACGCGCACACATAATTAAAAAAACCAACCAACCCAAACCCATATCTATATTCATGAGTTTATCTTGTATAATGTAGAACTTGTAAGCTGACAATGAACTCCCGCTCCCCGGAGCATGCGCAGTGAGATGAGCGGCTACACAAACTGTCATCAGAGGGCGGGTTGGCGTTGCAAATCCTCTATGACGCATTTCCCACATAGCATGCTGCACAATGAGCTACTACCCACAATATTAGTTCTTCCACTGCCGTCAGAGGGAAGGTTGGTGATGGCCAAAAGAGTTGAGCGTCCGCTCCCGTTTTGGTAGATCGTGGGATTCGAACTCACGGATTGGAACCCTAGTCGAGTCAAACCAATAACTTAGAAAATTGATACTTGTCACTTCATAGCCAGGTTCTCGGCATTATTGGTTGGCTCAGTGTCAGGATAATGTGACTGAGTGGGATATCAGGTCATGGTGGTGGCGGCCCGGTTCTCATTTGGGCAGCAATATAAAGTCACCATGAATGCGCACTGTTACAAGTCACAACCCGTCCTGATATGACCTTAAATGTTGCCAGGACGTAAAACTCCAAGAACCAACCAACCAACCAACCAACTCTTCCCTTCTTCCCCTTTTCCCGTTGTCCTCCGCTCCCCTCCCCTCCCTCCCCCTATCTGCTCACCTCCACCATGACCCTTAAGGTCCTGTCACACTACGACATACGGCGTCAGTGTGTGCCCAACGTAAGACAATTTGCCAGTAGGTCGGCATTCGTCAAACTTTGCAGGGATGGGGGATAAAAATGGGCATACACACAACATACACAAAACGTACACACAACTTACGTAATGTATGCAGAACGTATCTCTGACCTATTGCTAACGTATGAGAATGCTCATGTGCCTCGGAAGACGTTCCCAAAATACTCGCATACGCTCACGGTCTGCTGACCAACATTACGTACGTTACTTCATCACTAGAAGTATGGCATATACGTTAAGTATGCTGGAGATACAGCAGGCATACGTTCGAAGTACGTTAGGAGAACGTTATGCATCCATTGGCTGTACGCGGACTGCACGTTCCCAACAGGCTGAATGTACGGCTAACGTGTTCCAACCTATCCCGACCTACCCCTAATGTGTGCATAACATACGGCGACATACACCGACCATACGCCAAGCGTATGAGAAACGTATGAGCCATACCGTGACATACGTTGAAAAGTGGCTTGGCCTATGCCGACCTATGCCGACCTATGATGCCATATCCCGAGCGTACTCGACTTATGCCTAACATATACGTAACATATGACGCCGTATGCTGATGTGTTGGTAGAAAATCGTTTACGTCGGCATATTCTAAGGCCATACATCGTAGTGGGACAGCCCCTTAACATAATGCAGACTCGTCATCGGGCGGACATAAAGGCCACAATTATCCGGGGAGGCCCCTCCATTGTTGGCGGCACTGCAGAGCCCCGGTACCACTAACGCGACATTGAGTTCCATCGCCAACACCACCATCCTGTCACATGACACCGACCGCAATGCTATGGAGTAAAATGCTGCGGAGTAGCACCATGTCATTGGAGGAAGAACCGACGTGGATTTGATTTATATGGCCTTCACTGAATGTGTGAATGAACAAACATGGGCTTTAAAGTCGCCCGGTAGGATCCACTGAGAAAATAAACAAACTCTGGATGTAATATACGAATGATGTGACGGGTGGGGGTTACCTCATCATGTAACCTAATCTGGTTGTCCAAATGCCCAAATATGGATCCCCACAGACCAGCTAGGAGTGGGAAACCCTTTAGATTGCACTTGCACACTAGCCATTGTGGCACTCTCCCTCCACATATTCAGTTACACAAACTGAAAAGGTGTGCTTGTAGAGCATTTGTTGGAATACAGTTCCAACCTCAGCGGCCTATACAGGATCCCTGTATAGGCCGTTTTGCATATGTAAGAGTCCACATATGCAAAACATACAAAACCACGTCCACAACATTTGCTTTGCGCATCCACCATGCAACACGCTGCTTCTGGGATAGATTCCACCGGAAGCATGAACGTGGTGTGTTTTACACAACCGGCAGTGGGTAGGATGTCCCTCCCAGCACTATCCTTCAATGTAGGCCTTAGGCTCACTTTGAACCGAAATCACATTGTTCCTGGTGACCAAACTTGGCAGGGCTCTCTATTTCTAGTGTGAACTGTAATGAAATTGTTTGTTGTTGATTTATGTCCAAGCAATGTCTAAGGTCATATAAGGATGGGTACTGACTTATGACAGTTCCCACTCATAGTGGCCTTATAGTGCTGTCCCACTGGGAGACCAGGTCACCAGCATTATGATCCAATATCCCACACAGTCACATTATCCTGATACTGTGCTAACCAGTCATTGCCCTATCCTATTAATGCTGATTACCAGGCTAGGTAGTATCAATTTAGTAAGTGATTGGTCTGACTTGGCTGGGATTAAACCTCCCGACCTTCCGCACGGGAAGTTTGTGCTATACCGATTCGGCCACCTCGTCCAGTGTAATGAAATTGTGTTAGCAAATATTTCACATTAGATAATTACCACTTTATTTCTATATGTATGTACACATATTCAGAGTTTCCCTACCTCCACCCTCTGACAGGTGTTGACATCCCAGTTACAGAGTACAATCACAGCCTAACCTGATTAGTAACCATAGTAACCTGATTAGTAACCATAGCAACATACTCATATGTACAGCCGGAACACACACACACTGACCACCGTGTGTGCTACCTCAATGTCTATGTGCCTCCATGTGTCTGGCCTGAGTGGAGGGAGTGGGTGGGTGTGGGTGTGGGTGGGGAGAGATGGGCAAGGGGTGCAAGGTCAGCAGCTACACTGCAACAATTTGCTGGATTACTGCAGTGTGCCTCACCCTCTATCATAACACGGCCATAGGCCTGATTAGAACTGATTGGACAGCAACTTTGGTATCTCGGAATCTATATCCGATATGCGACATGCGTCACGTGTCATGCATCACGTGCCATGCATCACACGCCATGCGACATGTGTCATGTAACATGTGACATGTAATTACTGCAGATCCTTTTTGTCAAGCGTGCTCTCTTCTGTGCTGTGTCGGATATGCGCTGATTGGCCCATGATTCCCACAGTATGCACAACGAATGACGCACAACGCATAGCATATTATAACGCACAACGGAGAGCTCATAACGCATAACACATAACGCATGCCGCATAACGCATAACGCACACGGTGACGGACACGGGGAACTCATGCTCGTTGAGCCCCAGGCTCTCCCATGTCCTATGCATTACGCAACGCACAGGTGGACTTTTGGATACCTACGGATCAGTCGCTTTACGCATACACGTAAAGCAGTTGTGAACAGACAGATGCTTTACCACACTGATGCGTCGTTTAATATTTCAACATATTCCTGCACATTTGCTACATATAGGCCAAGCACTCTGAAGACTCAGTGCAGATTAGTTAGTTAGTTCGTTAGACAGCTTTTAAACTGCATCTGGTTTGGTGTTATGTTTGTCCCCACCCATCCCCACCAACCTTGCATACTTATTAGTAATACTAAGCGCAGTTCCACAAGATGCAATTAGATAACCGACATAGCCACATTTATATATGGCCAACATCGCAATAAAAACGCTCGACTCATCCGGATTGCGACGATAAGCAACATTACGCCTCATTAAATTATTAATGCTAGGGGTGCTGACTGCATGGGAATAGCAGGCACAGCAGATGTCCGATTACACAAACAGGGGCGTAGCTTCATGGTCGCACTGTAAGCACGTGCACACAATTTCTTTCAGCATCATATTTTGTTCTCGATACTAAGTTGTTTATAATATGCACTTTGTTATTTTGTGTTTAAAATTTTAGAATTTCCCGTAAGCATTTGAGAACAATTTTGTGTTCACAATTATCTTTTAATTTCTGGTTACGCGCCTGATATACATCACAAACCCTGATTTAGCCTATTTAGATACCATCTACTCATCATCTAGATGTTATCATATTGCATCATCAACCATCTGTTTGTTTGTTGTTTGGGGTTTGACGTCCTGGCAACATCTAAGGTCATTACAGAACACATCGACCATCAAATGTTCTGTAAGGCATTTTAATGCACTAGCTTTGGTGTAAATAACATATAAAACTGGAATATAAAACGGCTGGAAAACCAATTCCCAGTTGCTGGGAAGAGAATTACACCAAACCAATACATTATTTATTTAAAACACCAGCTGCACAACAACTGTCAATGGTTGCGAATGTGCAGTGCTTCTACAGTTGGAATTTTAGAGCGCAATTGTCTGGATGGTTATCGGTTGGTTAGCATGTAGGTTCTCAATAGATTGAGCCCCTCACACCCTCAACATCCCCGACCCCCTCCCATGCCTCACCCCCCCCCCCTCCCCGCCTTCCACCCACCACTAAATGCAAACAACAGTGCTTACCACATGCACTTAAAAGTTAGCGAATCGAGTTATTGATCCGGTCTCTTCTGCCAGATAGCTGGTGGGTGGGTGGAAGTGCGGGTGGGTGTGAGCGGGTGTGGGTGGGAGCAGGGGTGGGTGGATAGACGTCAGTGTCGGTGGGTGGAAGTTGGGGTGGGTGGAAGTAGAGGTGGGTGGGTGTGAGCGCGGGTGGGTGGAAGCGGGTGTGTGTCGATAGACGTCAGTGTGGGTGGGTGGAAGTTTGGGTGGGTGGAAGTGGAGGTGGGTGGTGGAAGCGGGTGGGTAGGTGTGAGCGGGTGTATGTGGAAGCCGATGTGGGTGTGGTGGGTAGACGTGGGTGTGGGCGGGTGTTAGTGGAGGTGGGTTGGTGTGAGCGCGGGTGGGTGGAAGCGGGGGTGTGTCGATATATGTCAGTGTGGGTGGGTGGAAGTTAGGGTGGGTGGAAGTGGGTGGGTAGGTGTGAGCGGGTGTATGTGGAAGCCGATGTGGGTGTGGTGGGTAGACGTGGGTGTGGGCGGGTGTTAGTGGAGGTGGGTGGGTGTGAGCGGGGGTGGGTGGATATGGGGATTGGTGGAAGTCGGGGTGGATGGGTGGGTGGGGGGGGGTGGGGGGTGGGGGGTGGAGACACTCCTGTTTCAGGCCCGCAGTGTTTTCTCGTGTCAAACCAGTCCGTAGTGTGTCGCTCTACACGCACAGCTTAGAGGCCGTGTTATCAACGAGTCGCCAACTGTCGCCGTCTTGTCTCGATGGTGTCCGGCAGAACCTGGAGACATGCACATCTGTATAGGGCTACAAGCACACTATGGATGTGTCTCACCTGTTGTAAAACCCGCGTGTCACTGGACTAGTTCGATTAAATTGTGCTTGTCGCTTATTCATGTGCTTGGAGGAATAGAAGATTTTATTTGTTTGTTTGTTTGAGTTTTACATCCTAACAAATCAGGATGGGCACCGACTTGTGAAAGTGCACACTCATGGTGATTTTATAGTGTTGCCCTACTAGGAGAGTAGGCCACTATAACCATGACCCAATTTCCCATTCAGTCACATTATCCTGATAATAAGCTAACCAGTCCTTGCCCTATCCTAGTAATGCCGAGCGACAGGCTAGGTAGCACCAAGTATCAATTTTGTAAGTCATTGGTTTGACTCGACCGGGAATCGAAATCCCGATCTTCCACACGGGAAGCTTACACTCTACCGATTCGGCCACAGCGTCTGCTGAAGATGTATGTAATGTAATAAACCTTCCACATCGTGAGCCATAGTAACGTAGTAAGCCATTAAGTCATAATCAGCAGGGAATTAATGACTTTCTAATTTAATGGGCCCAACTGGAACTTGACAAAGTGAATGGTGTGGCGAGCTGCAAGACCACTGCTGTCACACCGGTCCTGCCACATCACTACTTTCCACCTCAATTGTCGCGGCACTACTGTCACATCTCTAATGTCACACGTTTGCTGTAGTACTATTGCTGTCACACCACTATCATAGCATCGGTAGTGTCACACCATTACTGTCACACATCCTCTACTGCTACTGTCACCTCACTACTGTTACCCCACTACTGTCATACCATCAGTGTCACACTATGGGCTGCTAGATACCTCTGTCGCCATACCTCTACTGTCACATTTCTACTGTCACACTACATCTCTCTATCACCTTTTTGTCACGCCGCTACTGTCATGCCGCTACTGTCACACCACCACCATCATACCGCAACTGTCACATCTGTACTGTCAGATCATAGCTATCAAAAGGTAACGGTGCCAGATCTTTGTATTGCTGAGGAAACTGTTAAACAGATATTGCTTAGAATATAATCGTAGTGACAACAGCTTTCTAAGAATCCCATTATATGTTGGCTGTCAAGGACACAAATACTTTGGCCCTACCAGTCACTCCTCCTCCACAGGCACACACACTTCACTCCATACATAACAGCCGGCAATCGGCCCAGTCAACTGACTGTAGAGCTATGCTAATGATCGTAGAGTAGATGGCGAGGATGCCGGTGGAGGTGGGAGGGAGGAGGGAGGAGGAAGGAGTCAGTAGTCTCGTACACTTATTGCCCTCCTCCATCATCCTTAAAACAAGGGTTTCACGGTGCGGAACAAACATTATGGCAGCAATTAAAAATACCCAACTCCATTCTATGGCCGATACTTCCACGTTCCAGTAATCATTTGCTTCCTCTCGCATCTCACCAGCCTCGCCGCCCTCACTACCCTCGGCCCTTACACCCCCACCCCTCACCACCCTCGCCTTCCACACCCCTACACACCCCGCCACCCGACCTCCCTTGCCTGCCTTACTCACCTCGGCTCTCGTGCCTACTTCTCCATCGCTTCACTCACCCCCCCCCCCCCCCCCCCCCTCCCTCACCCCCATACAAACCTATGTGACGTGTATTCGATGTGTATAAGGATAATGTGAGAAGTGTGTGATGTGTGTATTCGATGTGCATAAGGGTGTGTGAGACATGGTTGATGTGTGTATAAGATATCTATAGAGGTATGTGATGTGTTTATGAGATGTGTATGAGGTGTGTATGATATGTGTATAAGGATGTGTGCGAAGTGTGTAATGTGTCTCTGAGATGTGTATCGGGATATGTGAGAGGTGTGTGTAGATGTGTGGCATGTGTATAAGCTTGTATGAAAGGTCTGTGGTGTATGTATGCGATGTGCATAAAGGTTTGAGATGTGGTGTGTGAGTGAGAGATGTGTGTCTGAGAGGTGTGTGTTTTGTGTATGAGATGTGCATAAAGGTCTGTTAGCTAGTGTGTAAAAGATGTGTGCATGATGTGTGCATAAGTGTGTCTGAGAGGTGTGTGTTTTGTGTATGAGATGTGCATAAAGGTCTGTTAGTTGGTGTGTAAAAGATGTGTGTATGATGTGTGCATAATTGCATCTGGGAGGTGTGTGTTTTGTGTATGAGATGTGCATAAAGGTCTGTTAGCTAGTGTGTAAAAGATCTGTGTATGATGTGTGCATAAGTGTGTCTGAGAGGTGTGTGTTTTGTGTATGAGATGTGCATAAAGTCTGTTAGCTGGTGTGTAAACGATGTGTGTATGATGTGTGCATAAGTGCGTCTGAGAGGTGTGTGTTTTCTGTATGAGATGTGCATAAAGGTCTGTTAGCTAGTGTGTAAAAGATGTGTGCATGATGTGTGCATAAGTGTGTCTGAGAGGTGTGTGTTTTGTGTATGAGATGTGCATAAAGGTCTGTTAGCTGGTGTGTAAAAGATGTGTGTATGATGTGTGCATAATTGCATCTGGGAGGTGTGTGTTTTGTGTATGAGATGTGCATAAAGGTCTGTTAGCTAGTGTGTGAAAGATGTGTGTATGATGTGTGCATAAGTGTGTCTGAGAGGTGTGTGTTTTGTGTATGAGATGTGCATGAAGGTCTGTTAGCTGGTGTGTAAAATATGTGTGTATGATGTGTGCATAATTGCGTCTGAGAGGTGTGTGTTTTGTGTATGAGATGTGCATAAAGGTCTGTTAGCTAGTGTGTAAAGGATGTATGTATGATGTGTGCATAAGTGTGTCTGAGAGGTGTGTGTTTTGTGTATGAGATGTGCATGAAGGTCTGTTGGCTAGTGTGTAAAAGATGTGTGTATGATGTGTGCATAAGTGTGTCTGAGAGGTGTGTGTTTTGTGTATGAAAGGTGTGGTGTGTGTGTGAGATGTGCATATAGCGGTGTGTCTAAAGGCGCATCCGTCACTTCCTGTAGGCGGTCTCTGCACAGGTCTGGATCTCCGGAAGTGGTGCTGAGTGCATGCGGTGCGCAGTCGTGTGATGGAATAGAGACGCTGCGAATTAGGCAGGGAGGAGAGGGGTCAGTTTCAGAGGTCACGTGTCTGAATGTGTGTGGTCCCACTTGTAGAAGCAGTTAGCTGTCCATTTCAGCCAAACACTGACAAAGAACACCACAGGCTTTAGGAGAATTTCAACTCTTTAATGGTCCCGAATTTAATAACGCAATAATGATTCAACATTAAAGCTGCATAGTCCGCTGAAAACATAACATTTTCAAAACCAAAACAATTATCTAGATTTGATTCTATTTATCTAAGTTAGGTACTGGTGCACCTATTAAGCATTTGTTGCTACACAGAGGGGAATACCGAGCCAATTTAACAGAACCTGTCTCTGCAGAAGCCTATGGCGTGCTTGGCAAAATTAATTTTGCATGCTTACACTTAAAATATTTCAAAAGTTAGCCATTTAAAATAAAAGTTACTTCAAACTAAAAGTATGGTAGATTATAGCGATCAACTTAATATATTTATCTCAGAAAATGTCAGAAACTCAAAAGCATGGAACTATGCCACTTTAATACTAGGATGTAAAGAAAACCGGGGGTAGGGTGGAAGAAAGGCTTTATGGTACTTTCGATAGAGGTTTGCTGATAACTGAGCAACTGTTCGCATGTAGCTAGATGGATCGTGCTATCCGCTATTACCAACGGCAGGCACCACTTGTATCCATTGGATACGGAGAGAAAGCTGACCCGGTACCAGCTTAAACTGTTTATTGACCCGGAATTATGAAATATGGTGTCTGACCCTAGTGACCAGTGACTCATATCAAATCATACACATCATACAAATCATACAGAAAGAGAGAGAGAGTTGTGTGCCAGTGAGCGGTAAACATAGGCCTATCTAATCAGGAAATCATCCCCAATAAAGAGGTGCAATAGCAGGAACTGTCATGGCGGTGATATTGACGTCCCCATTAACCCCCCCCCCCCCCCCGCGCACACACACTTCTCACTACCCGGCCTCACAGCCCTTCCCACAACTCTCCCTGCCCCACACTCTATAGAGGCGAGCAGGTGGCTGCGGGATGAGCCGACCAAAAGCAACTGAAGGGGTCTCAAGCACCTGCGCCCCCCCCCCCCCCCCCCTGCTGACCCCAGTGACTGAAAAGACCGTGCCCTAATTGAATTTAGCGGATAGAACTCTGCCGCTCTTTATCAGCTTAGCGACTACTCATACTCATACTCCACCCATGTCCGGCGCTGTACTCTGCATACCACATGCCGCAAGCCACACATCACACACCACACATTGCACACTGTATGCTAATCATGGAATGCTACATGCCACACACCACACATTGCACGCTGTATGCTAATCACAGAACGCTGCACGCCGCACACCGCACATTGCACGCTGTATGCTAATCATGGAATGCTGCACGCTGCACACCACACATTGCATGCTGTATGCTAATCACAGAACACTGTACGCCGCACACAGCACATTGCATGCTGTATGCTAATCACGGAACGCTGCACGCCGCACACCACACATTGCACGCTGTATGCTAATCACAGAACGCTGCACGCCGCACACCACACATTGCATGCTGTCTACTAGTCATGGAATGCCGCATGCCACACACCGCATATTGCATACTGTATACTAATCACGGCACGCCGCACACTGCACACCACACATTGCATGCTGTATGCTAATCACGGAACACTGCATGCCGCACACCGCACACCACACATTGCACACTGTCTACTAGTCACGGAATGCCGCATGCCACACCCCGCATATTGCATACTGTATACTAATCATGGCATGCTGCACACCACACACCACACATTGCATGCTGTATGCTAATCACAGAATGCTGCATGCCGCACACCGCACATTGCGCACTGTATGCTAATCATGGAATGCTGCATGCCACACACCACACATTGCACGCTGTATGCTAATCACAGAACGCTGCACGCCGCACACCGCACATTGCACGCTGTATGCTAATCATGGAATGCTGCACGCTGCACACCACAAGTTGCATGCTGTATGCTAATCACAGAACACTGTACACCGCACACAGCACATTGCATGCTGTATGCTAATCACAGAACACTGTACACCGCACACAGCACATTGCATGCTGTATGCTAATCACAGAACGCTGCACGCCGCACACCACACATTGCACGCTGTATGCTAATCATGGAACGCTGCACGCCGCACACCACACATTGCATGCTGTCTACTAGTCATGGAATGCCGCATGCCACACACCGCATATTGCATACTGTATACTAATCACGGCACGCCGCACACTGCACACCACACATTGCATGCTGTATGCTAATCACGGAACACTGCATGCCGCACACCGCACACCACACATTGCACACTGTCTACTAGTCACGGAATGCCGCATGCCACACCCCGCATATTGCATACTGTATACTAATCACGGCATGCTGCACACCACACACCACACATTGCACGCTGTATGCTAATCACAGAATGCTGCATGCCGCACACCGCACATTGTACGCTGTATGCTAATCATGGAATGCTGCACGCCACACACCACACATTGCATGCTGTATGCTAATCACAGAACGCTGCACGCCGCACACCACACATTGCATGCTGTATGCTAATCACGGAATGCTGCATGCCGCACACCACACATTGCACGCTGTATGCTAATCAAGGAACGCTACACACTGCACACCACACATTGCATGCTGTATACTAGTCACGGAATGCTGCACGCCGCACACCACACATTGCACGCTGTTTGCTAATCACGGAATGCTGCATGCCACACACCGCACATTGCATACTGTATACTAGTCATGGCATGTTGCACACCGCACATTGCACATTGCACACTGTATACTAATCAAAGTACGCCACACACCGCACACCTCTCACAGCCAACCGCTCACTCCTGACAACTCCGGTCGCTGAGGTTTTAATGTCCTTTCACTATCAGATTACTCCCGATCTCTATCCTAAATTCCACATACTACTCAGAACCCAGGCCTCATTTGTATATACTACTTCAGATTTTGTCTCGTCTTCATTCACTACCATCATTCATCGGTTAGCTCCAGAGACAGTGACAGTTCGTGAGCATTTAGCGATAATATCAGACTAGCATCAATCCCACCTGATAAAGTAGTCCGTTCACTCGTATGAGGTAATTAGCTTTTATTGATAGGCTAATATAACAAAGCCTTACTTACCATTGCTAGTTCAGTATGCTATTGTTATACTTCAATTCTCCAATTCTCATCAGTCTACTACTGACAGAAGAATTATTTATGTCTTAAAAGGCAGAAAATGTTGGTATGAAATAAAACCAAATCGAACCTAAAAAGAAAACAAGAATCAGTGGCCTTACAAATGAAGAGACTGGTAATAAAATCCCAGGTGAATTATTAGAGAGGAAATCAATAACTATTTCATAGACATAGGTGAGAAACTAGCCAATAAATTCAAACAGAAGGATGACCAACACAAAACCTTCCAGGCCAAACTAAATAAAGAAAACAACCCAGGACGAAGTCCTTGATAGAACTAACAAAATATCGATCTACAAATCATCATGTATGAAGGACATCAGCACCAGTTTGATAAAAAGCACGATCACAACACTGAGTGCAGAATTTACACATTTATATAACCTAATAATCAGCACAGGCATCTTCCCTGATGACTGGAAAGTAGCACAGTGACACCCACACCTAAAGTCAACATCCCACAAACCTGTAGTGAACTACGCCCAATATCGATCCTCCCGCTGCCTGGCAAGATCATTGAACAAATAATACATGACCAAATTAAGACATTCCTTGAGTCCTCTAACTATTTGACCTACCAGCAAAACGGCTTTAGGAAAAATAAATCCACCACTGGGGCACTGGCCTCTCTACTGGATGAACTTCTGTCAAACATAGACAAGGGTGATCTTACTATCGCAGTCTTCCTGGATTTCAAGAAGGCATTTGATATGATCAACCACAAAATCCTCATCCATAAAATAGAACGAGCTGAGCTAGGCAATAGAGCACATAGCTTCCTCACAAATTACCTCAGCAATAGAAAACAATACACAAAAATAAGTGATACCAACTCAACCACCTGAGAAATAAAAACAGGAGTTCCACAGGGTTCCACTTTGGGACCCCTACTGTTTCTAATATTGATAAATGACCTACTTCTAGTTTCCAACAAAGCATCTTTCACATTATTTGCTGATGATGCAGTGCTAACAATACATAACAATGACCTTGCCATAGCCGCAACCGAGGCTGGAATGGTACTGGATGGAGTGAATACATGGAGCCATGAGAATAAACTAACATTAAATGGCACTAAAACTGAGTACATAATCTATGGAACCAAAGCAAGGAAGGCGAGGGCCCAGCCAATACAACTGGGGATGGGTGGCTTAGTGCTATGTGAGGTGAACTCCTATAAGTACCTAGGCACAACTCTTGATGCGACTCTAAGTGGTACCCAACAGCTGGCAAGACTTAACCAAACACTGGCACTAAAAATGAACACATTCAGAAAAATAAGGACCTATGTAAGTGAGAATACTGCACTACAGCTGTATAAGTCAACAATATTACCAATTATAGACTACAACGATATCATCTATGAATTACTAACAAAGCAGCAACAGACCAAATTACAAAGAATGCAAAACAGAGCTCTCAGAACAGTATTCCAAGGCAAGATACTAAGTGTGGTTGAAATGCATAGCAGAGCAGGTTCTGGACACTCTGGATGTATGTAGGAACCTACACCTAATGATGCTGATGTATAAACATGCAAGTGATGACAAATACATAGATCGCACAGCCAGGGTAACGAGAAGGGGGACATTGACCCTACTCTGGGTGCCCAACCCTAATACAAATAAGTTAATCGGAGCTCCGATTTACAAAGGAAGTGTCATGTGGAATAAACTCCCAACCAAAACTAGAGAAGCGGGTTCGATCCTTGCCTTTAAAAATGCATACAGAGCTCACCTGGTTATTCAGGCCCAAAACTTGGCACTGCAAATATATAATGTGACCTACTGAACTTCGCCCTCTCTCATGCCTGCTCCCTGCCTGTCCGCCCCCCTGCCCCTAGACCCCTCCCCCCTTCCACATTTTGACAAACAACTATTATAACTCAATGACATAATAACATTCAAGACGCACTACCACCACTTCAACCAGCATTGCACGAAATATAAACCACTATACATGCACAATATGGCACTATTAAAAGACTAACCATTAATAAAACCAAATCTAAATGACATATAAACACAGCATATGATTTAACCACTAGTGTACATTACTGCACACTCTATCTTGATACGTGATGAAGGAGGAGAGAAAGGCAGGAGTTGGAATAAAAGCACTTTATTCAAAGAAGGTCAGTGCAGCAATGTTAAGTCAGGATAATAAAGTCATCAAAGGTAATCATCAATAAGAATCAATCAAGGTCAATAAGGAGGTATAATCAATATAGCAATGTGAATGAGGATAAAAAGTCAATAAGAGCAATAAAGTCAAGTGGGAGGGAGGCGCCCCGAAGAGCCCTCCACCATATAGAGTATAAAGTAGAAGTATGGGTGGGTGGGTGGAGAAGAAATGGTGTCCGTGCAAGGAGGGTGAGTGGAGGCGAGTGGCTAAGAGCAGCTAGGCGGCCGGTTATAAGGGCCGAGAGAGAAAGGGGGGGGAGGGTGTTATGTCAGCATCCCAACGGGCGCTGGAGGGGAGAGAGAGGGGGCGGTCCTCCTCCCTCGCCACGAATCAAATGCAACGTGAGCATTACGACCGATACATGACGAAGGAGGAGAGAAAGGCAGGAGTTGGAATAAAAGCATTTTATTCAAAGAAGGTCAGTGCAGCAATGTTAAGTAAGGATAATAATGTCATCAAAGGTAATCATCAATAAGAATCAATCAAGGTCAATAAGGAGGTATAATCAATAGAGCAATGAGAATAAGGATAAAAAGTCAATAAGAGCAATAAAGTCAAGTGGGAGGGAGGCGCCCCGAAGAGCCCTCCACCAAAACAGAGGAGAGGGCTCGAGGGGCGCCCGAGGCGGCGATGCGGGGGACGTATGCATGAACCGCATCCGAGGTCCAGGTGCCCTGCTCCATTATATCCCTGAGGGGGACGCTGGTGCGTTGGCATGCCTGGGCCGCCCCCTGGCAGAGGCTGTGGAGGGTGTATCCATTGGGGGCGGGCACCCCGAGGGCCGTGAGGGCGCCTCGCAGGATGGCAGTCAGTGTCCGAGGGTCGAGGGGGCGACCCGAGGGCAGTATGAAGGCGGGGTCGGCGGCGGAGGCAGGCACGAGGGCAACAGAGGCGGCCCAGGCCGCCACGGGGCAGAGAGGGCGGCCCGGGGAAGCAGGGATGAAGAGGGACACCACCCCCGAGGGCAGCGCGATGGTCTTTGAGCTCCGCAGGGTGACAGATAGTCCCCCGGGGGCGGGGGCGACGTCGGCATGTGTGATGGTGTGGGGTCCGCCCCACACCTCGGGGCTGGGGGAGAGGAGGCTGGACTGCCGTAGCATACCGTAGTACCCGAGGAGCAGGGCGGCCCGAGGGATGACGCCCGAGGGCCCGGCGCGGGTGAGGTGGTGGGCGATGGCCACGAGGGAGGCGTGCGTCAGCAGGGGGGGCAGGCCCGGCGACGTGCCCGGAGGCCCGCGCACCCCCGCGACAGACGTCTCGCGCGAGGCATGAGCCGAACACGGCGGGATCGCCCCCGGCTGCCTCCAGCCAGGAGCGCGCCCCGGAGAGGGCGTACCGGATGGAGGCGGGTGCGACGGGGCGGGCGCAGAGTGAGGCGGTGTAGGCGGCGACATCGAAGGGCGTCGGGGCCAGAAGGTCCCAATGGTGGCCCGAGGCGAACTCGACGTAACTCCAGGCCTGTCAACGACGGTTCCTCCAGGTGGAGGGGTCGAGGGCGGCGACGCGCAGCCCGTCGATGGTGGCGACCTCGGAGGCGGGGTATCCTGGAGTTAGAGGCCCGGGTTATATGGGAAGTCGTCGTGGCTGGGATAAGTGTGCACAAGCCCCGGGCTTGTGGATGATGGTGAGCTCGAAGCAGCCCTCGGCGGCCATGAGCCAGAGCTCCCGGGCGCATGTCCCGAGGGTGGGGTCCCGGGCCCGCACTGAGTCGAGGGAGGCGGCGGAGGCCATGTTGTCCGTATTCATGACAACGTTGGCCCCCGCGACGCTGGGAGGAGGGCGTGGAGCGTGACAACCAGGTTGACCGCCTCCAGCTCGTGGATGCTCGGGAAGTGGGCCCGGAAGGCCTCGGAGTACCCTCGAGCATAGCAGCGTGAGGAGGAGTAGGCTCCACCCCTGGTGAGGCAGGAGTCACACTCTATGACGATCCTCCGGGTCCCTGCTGCGCGGAGGAGGTGGAGGCCGTTGGAGGCGCGCCCATAGGCCACGAACCATGTGAGGTGCCAGAGGGCGTCATCCCCGAGGGTGATGGTGGCGAACCCGTGGCAGCTGCGCAGGGCCACGAGGAGGCGGGCCATGAATTTCCTCGCGGGAAGAATGCAGCTGCCAACGTGGTTGAGGCGCCCGAGGGTGGGCTGGGCGACTCGGGCCTCGCAGTCGGCGACGAGCTCGTCGACCTTGTCGGGGGCGATGCGGATCATCATGGCTTCGCTATCGATGGCGAAGCCCAGCCAGGAGACCCGCACCACCGGGGGGTGGCACTGTCCTGAGGCGACCTCCAGGCCGAGGGCGCCGACAAGGGCGATGAAGCCGTCGAAGGCCTGGCGGGCCCTCAGGTAGGTGAGTTCACACCCGACAAAGTCATCGACGTAGACGAGGGCGTGGAAGCCCTCGCGCCGGAGGATCCACGCCACCGCAGCGGTCACCCTCACCCAGGCGGTGCCGTGGGGGCGGCGAGTGCGGGGACGGCGGGGGTGGGCGTCAGCGGTGCCGGTGGCGGCAGAGATGTGAGGGGCGGCAGAGATGTGAGAGACGGCAGAGCCGGGCCTATCGGGTGTGGTGGGGGGGAGGGCGGCTGAGATGTGAGGGCTGTGGAGTTCGGGCCGAGTGCCGCGGCCAGCAGGGGGTGGCGGCGAGATGAGAGGAGGGCGGTTGGCGTGGACAGGGTGGTGGTTGTTGTGGCGGGGAGGGTGGTGGCGGTTATCAGGCCGGGTGCGGTCGGGGCGGTGGCGAGCTGCTCGGCGGGCGACTTCCGGTCGCCTAGGGAGGGCGTCGGGTGCGCGGCGGGTGATGGCGCCATTGGTGGCGGGGGGGGGCGCTTGGTGGGGCGGGCGGCGTGTGTGATGTGGCCTTCTGGGCGGTGGCATGTGGGGGGGCGGGGGGGACGGCGGGGGTGGCGGGGTGCTCCAGATGGGCTGTTGTCCAGGCTGGAGGGGGGTGGGGGCCGGGCCCGGGGGGTGGGTCGCCGCCGCCGGACTAAAAATCCGGCGAGGTGATCGCGGGGGCGGCTGAGGCGTGCTCCCGGGTGCATTTTGTAAAGCACACTGCCTCACTGTGGACGGTGAGAATGCGGCACATGTTGGCGCAGTATGCGCATGCATGCCTCCTCCTGGCGCCTTGGTCCCCGTGCGCCTCACCGGTGGGGGTGAGGTCGCATGAGGCAGGGTGGGGTCCCTGTTCCATGCAGGGCAGGGGATCCCGTATGCCTCCCGGGTGTAGGGGATGCGCGGGTCAGAGTTGGCTGCCCGGGTCTGGGGGGCGGCCGGGCGGGAGGATGTGGTGCGGGGGGCGGCTGCTCGGGAGCTCCCTGGTGCAGTCGTGGGGGCGGTTATCACGTCTAGCCGCACCGCGTTGATGGTGACTGGCAGCCATCCGGGAGCCGGCCATCCACGACCCAGGCGAATATGGTCTCCGAGTATCGTCGGACGGTCGGCCACGGATGCGTGACATAGTCTCGCTGCACCGTGAGGTTGTGGTGCAGGAGGCCGGGGATGGAGTCGGAGGGGAAAGCTGGGTGAGACTCCAGCATCCGGAGGGCGAGGTTGTATTCCTCCATGGAAGCCTCGCCCCTTTTCAGTGCTTTCCCCTCCGGCCCGCTCTCGATGAGGTCGCGAGGGAAGATGTATCCTGCTGGAATTCCTTATCACCAGGTAGTGTTCTGCGCCTCGGCAGAGTCGAGGATATCCCGCACCGCCTCGGCGCTGGAGGCGGCTGTGTGGTCAGGGGCGGCGTGCAGGGCAGGCGGGAGGCGGGCCGCGGAGGCGGCCTGCTGGGTGGGGTAGACTCCGGGCCTCGTGTACCGCCGGTATAGCGGGTGGACGTTGTGAGGTGAGGTCGCGGGGGGGGAGGAGGCGGGCCACTGGGGCCGGGCCTCCGGCTCCCTGGGCCAGTTCCTGGATGAGGTCAGCGAGGCAGTCGTATGCTGAGGCTGGAGGCGGGGGCGGAGCAGGCATCCGGTAAGGCACGACTGCCATCGCCTCCACGAGCGTGGTGAGGCGTTCCATAGCTTGCATCTGAGGGTCCATCCTGGTGTCCACTGAGGACGCCCAGGAGGTGGCCTCCGACTGGAGGCTGGGTGTGGACGAGGTCGCGGAGGCGGCATCGGGTGAGGCGGTGGAGGCGCTCCTCCCCCGACGGGCGCCTCGGCGGCCGGCGGGGCGGCCCCGTCCTCGTGCAGCGGCGGGCATGGCTGGGTGGTAGGTCCCGGGGGCGAGGCGTGGAGGCGTGGAGGCGTGGAGGCGTGGAGGCGTGGAGGCGTGGAGGCGTAATGAAGATAGCCAAAGAAGAAATGGTGTCCGTACAAGGAGGGTGAGTGGAGGCGAGTGGCTAAGAGCAGCTAGGTGGCCGGTTATAAGGGCCGAGAGAGAAAGGGGGGGGAGGGTGTTATGTCAGCGTCCCAACGGGTGCTGGAGGGGAGAGAGAGGGGGGGTCCTCCTCCCTTGCCACGAATCAAACGCAATGCGGGCATTACGACCGATGTGTATACCTTGCACTATGTTGAGTACCTATGCTGTGCACTATACAGCATAGGTTACTCCCTCACTTTCTTTTTATGTTCAGAATGGGTTGTGCTGCACACAATGCAACACATTCCACTTCCACTATGTACAAATCAAATGTGATCACTCCAATGGCTGGAAGACCAGTGCCTCGGCGCTGACAAAATATGTATTCAGATGAATACAAATATTGACCAAAAAAACAAAAAAATGTAACGTGCTTATTTGTGGTGTTAGGTCCTTGGACTGGATCCGACTGATGCGCACTAGTGACAGCTTTATAGTGTTTCCCAATTGCGATATGGTACTACTGGTATCGCACACAGATAGATGGCAATATTCTGTTGCTGAACTACCCAGTATTCATTGCTCAATCCCAGAAGTGCCGAGTACACATTTAGAGGTATTTGCTTTGATTCTGGTGAGCAATCGATTGCGTGACCCGGGGATGATTGCTTCCACAACCTATGGATACCGTCGATGCCCTTCAGCCACCAAGTCCGGTCTCATAATATTAATAAACGCCTAGTGCTAAAATAAATAATGGAATAAACCAAATGTTTTGTGAAAATTTGCGGACCATACAAGATGGCTGAATCGGCAAGCGCACTGGCTGGCTTCTACCAGGACGCAAACCCAAATAAAGAGACCAGACATTGCGAATTCAATTTCAATTTCGTCGACACAGTTATCTTAATGCTCCTATTGCAATGAAAGCTGGTCCTGTGTTCCCTGCCCTTTCCTCTCCCCAACCTACAGTGGACGCGGTGGTCGAATCGGTTAGAGCACAGTCTTCCTTAGATAAAAGATTCACCCGGTACTTGTAGTACAAGGGTGAAGGACAACGTAGTCTAAATACGGGCGAAAATAGCTTTAGTATGGAACCTGAACTAGAAACTGTGGCTCCAGTATCAAATGGCTACTTATATCGGCACAGATTTGGTGAAATGGGAGAGAATGCAAAAAGACAAGATGGCGGCCACAGAACGCCGTCGATTTCACTTTTAAATCTTATTAAACTATATATTATATTATATTTTTCAACTCAAAGGTAGCGGGCTATCAATAAGATATATGTAAAGAATAAATGTTGCTTCTTAGATTGTGAAATTAGGCTCTCAATTCTTTGACCCGCATTTTCGACAGCTTTTACATAGGGTTGGTTTGCACCCCTAGTACAGCAGTACGGGGTGAATCTTGTATCTAAGTCTTCCTGTGCGGAAGGTCGGGTGTTTAACTTCTGGCCAATTCAAGCCAATGACATACACACCTAGCCTGTCGCTTGGCATGACTAGGATATTGCAATGACTGGTTAGCTCAATATCAGGATAATGCGACTGAGTCGAATATCAGGATATGGTGCTGACGGCTAGGTCTCCCAGGAGGGCAGAACTATAAAGTCCTCATCAGTGCGCACTAACAAGTTGGTACCCGTCCTGATACGACCATAGCTGTTGCCAGGGCATTAAACGCCAGCAAACAAATAAAGTCGGTACCGGTCCTGAAACAAACACAAGTCGGTTCCCGTGCTGACACAACCCTCCCCCCCACCCCCCACCCCCCCACCACCACCCTCAACCTGCTGCCCGTTCCCGGGCACGGCACTCCCGCCGTGAGTCGGACGGGGGACGCCGGCACCCGACCCCGACTGACCGCCGTGGGACGAGTTCCATCGACCTCATCCCGCGATCAAATGCAATGTCAACACACGGGACAAATAGAGCAAATAGGGTCGGGCCGGGCGCCCCGGGGAGACAGCCCGAGGCTTGCGCCGACTCGACAGTCTCAGCCTAGGTCGTCTATTACCATACTGTTACCTCAGCACCAGTCGCATCCCGACGTCGACGACGACGACTAATCCATAGGCCTCTGTCTGTTTGCCAGGTGGTAAGGGGACCCCACTTCCCTCCATCTAAGCCTTTTAGAGGATTTGGCGAAGAGGCCTTCAGGCTACTTACTATTCACGCGAGGTGAAGTGGGGGTGGGGGTGGGGGTGGGGTGGGGGTGGGGGTGAGGGGTGGCAGGGGTGAGGGAGGTGGGGAGTCGGGGGGTGGCGTTCAGTGATCTCTGTTAGAGACAATTTCCCATCTATAGTGCACGTCAAGTCCAGAGGCAGCATACTAGTAATACTATTAATAGTAATACTATTTAACAATCTGGTCGCCTGATCATTAAACATGTCTGCGTTGACGCAAACCGGACGCGGTGGTCGAAACGGTTGAAATTAGGAGTTCGATTTCCGGTTGAGTCAAGCCAATGCCTTACTAAATTGATACTTGTTGCTACCTAGTCTGGCTACCTAGTCAGCATTTAATACTAGGATATGGCAAGGACTGGTTAGCGCATGAATATGGCCTATGCTGCCGACATGGCATAAAGAAACCACCAACCAATCAATCAATCAACCAAATCAATAGCAGTGTCAGGATAATGTGACTGAATGGGGGAAATCGGGTCATGGTGCTGGCGATCTGGTCTCCCAGTGGGGCTGCACTATAAAGTCGTACACGAGTGTGCATTGTTGCAACTCGGTACCCATTGTGATATGACCTTAGATGTTGCCAGGGTGTAAAACACCAACAGACAACCCAGGATCAGTGGAATAAGAGAAGACCAATTGTCTGGAGTTGAGATTTCCACCGTTATTCCACTAATGTAACAACAATTAGAAATTAGAAAATCAAAAACTACAAATAAAAATGGTTGATCTATTTTGTACATGACCAACGGAATAGGTAGGTGTGCTTCACTTTCAGTGTGCTGTTTATTTGGAACCGAATGGAACGGCGAGAGAGTGTCTGTGAATCGAGCCATCGCCGGCCAAACTAATCCCATGGTAAATAGCACAGTGGCGCCCTCTATACCTATTATATTCTTACAGAGGAATACAAAAAAGGAAAAGGAAAGGGAAGTCGACTCCCCTTACAGTGTGAGTAGAGGGTGGTGGTGGGGGTGGTGGACGGGTAGGAGGGCTAGGGTCGATTAAATTGATGGATGAGGATCCAGAGGGTGTGTGTGCATGGAGCGTGGGTGTGGGGGTGGGAGGGGGAGCGGGGTGGGTGGCGGATAGTGGTGCTAAGGTGGTTGGAAGCAGGAGCGGGTAGCGGGTATGAGGAAAGGGAAGTGGGGCGGGTTGCAGGTGCAAAAACTCAGGGCCCGTATGCACCAATCGGGGTTAGGCTTAGTCGGAGTTAAGGCACTAGCCGCGGTTAGCTACCTCAGGGTAGCGGGGGGTTTGAGAAATGTGTGAATCGGTATGCACCAATGTTTTAGCCACTGCGGATAGCTAACCGTGAGTTTATTTATAGATTTGGGAATTCCCTCTGCGTTTGTAGCCATATATTAGGCTAAAATATATTAAATGCTATCATATTTAACAGAATTACATATGCAATAAGTGAAATGTTATCAATTTAACCCTAAATTCGAAGCATTATTAAGGCTACCGCCACATTGGCAGCGATATTAATATTTATATTTTCGAATCGACGAACGTAAAGTAAACAAATCGCTGCCGCCGCCGCATCGACTTCGCGTTCCATACTGGCAGCGGCGGCGGTTTGTTTACTGTACGTTCGTCGATTCGAAAATATAACTATTAATATCGCTGCCAATGCGGTGGCAGTGTTAATATCGCTTCGCATTTAGGGTTAATTTGATTAAATTTCACTTATTGCATATGTAAATCTGTCAAATATGATCGCATTGAATAGATTGACGCCCATACCCGCACACTAACCGCACCAGATAGGCCCTAAACCCACCTCACAAGGTGGTTTACCTTAGCCGCGGTTAACCCACTGCGGTTAGCGCTAACTCCGATTGGTGCATACCAAATTTTCACATTTAGCCATGCGGGGATACCTTAGCCGCGGTTAAGGCCCTAACCCCGATTGGTGCATACAGGCCCTGGTGGGGACGGGTATGGAGAGGGGCTGGAACGACGGTGACGGCAAAGGGTAGGTGGTGGGGTGACGGGTATGGTGTGGGGTGAGGAGTATGGGGTGGGGTGACGGGTATGGGGTGACGGGTAGGGGGTGGCAGGATGGATAGCAGGTAGGATGGAGATAACAGAGTGGTAACAGAGGACCGGAAGTGGGGCGGGAGTGATGGGGGATGGTGACGGGTGAGGAGACTGGGGGAGAAGGGGGAGAAGGGGGAGGGTAGGGGGTGCAGGTGGGTACAGGATACAGGACAAAGGCGGATACGGATACAGGGAAGGCGGGTAACGGAACAGGGCGACAAGGGGTAGGGCGTGAGTAAGGGTTGACAACACTGAGAAATAACATGGGAAGAGGACAATGCTATTCTCCCCCCCCCCCCCCCCCCCCCTCATCAGTTCAATTCTACTCGGCCCCAGAAGGCCGTGGCCGCATAATGGCGAGCACTGAGAGTGGGGCGGGTAGCGGGGGGTGGGGGGTGGGCGGGGAGTGGGAAGGGGCCGGGGAGTGGGGGGTCGGGAGGTGGGGGTCGGGAGTGGGGGTCGGGGGTCGGGGAGTGGGGAGCGAGTAGTGGGGAGTGGGAATGCGGAGCAGAGTGCGAGGAGGGGAGCGGGGAGCAGGAAGAGGGGAGAGGGAGGTGGGGACTGGGGGGAGGGCACTGGCGGGAGGGGAGGGGAGGGAGGGGAGGGGTGGGGGAGTGGGGAGTGGGGGGAAGGGGAGTGGGTAATGGGGAGAGGGGAGAAAGGGGCGGGGAGTGGGGACGGGAGTGGGGAGCGAGTAGTGGGGAGTGGATAGCAGAATGTGAGGAGTGGGGGAAGGGGAGTGGCGAGTGAAGAATGGGGAGTGGGGAGCGGGAAATGGAGGAGGGGAGAGAGAATTAGGAAGTGGGGGAGGGGAGCGGGGGACGTGGGGTGGAGATCGGAGGAGAGGGAGTGGGGAGCTAGGAGCGGAGAGCGGGTATATGTGGGAGCGGGACATGGGGCTTGGCGGCGGATGGAGGCGAAAGGGGGCGAGGAGGAGGGGGAGAGGCTGTATGTACGTTGGGATGTGTCCAGGGTGGTCTTAAAGCACCGGCTGTATCCAACCAGTCTAACCGGCGCCCGGGAAATCCAGGCGCGCCGACATTGCGCACCATTTATTATTTCCTGTTGACAGGACACAAAAACGTCACACAAATGTAGATATATATAATTATATATATTATATATATTATATATATTATAATATTATATTTATGATATATATAATATATATTACATATATTATATATATATTATATATATTACATATATTATATATATTAATATATTACATATATTATATATTATATATAATATATTATGTTATATATAATATATATTATATCTTATATTTATTATATATATAATAAATATTATATATATAAGATATATTAGATATATTAGATATATTAGATATATTAGATATATTATATATATTAGATATATTATACATATTATATATATATTACACATATTATATATATATATATATATTATATATTATATATATTATATATATTATATATATTATGTATATTATGTATATTATGTATATTATATTATATATTTTATATTTTATATATATTATATTATATATTATATATATATTTATATAACTCTGGTGCAACTGACACTAGTTTATTGAGTAGTATTTATACTGTCCATAGCATATAAGCCCGGGCACCCAGACTTGTTTTCAATGCTGGCCAGTTGTAGTGTTGGTGTTATCTTATCACACAGTAGCTGCTGATAAGGTATTTGATTGCCTGCATTTCAGTAGCAGATAGATAATTGGTTGGTATGGTTAGTAGCCTATGTTCAGTTTTGGGATTTGGGATATATGCACATTATCTATGTTGTATATATATAATGTGGATATAAAAGGAAGCTTTCTATATCTACCGATAATCCCTTATCCCTCCTCGACCTTATGCATATGACTGGTGGCGCCGCCACTGGTCTTTCTTTTCCCTAACGGACGCGCCACATGGCCAGTCAGTTGCACTGTAGGATTTTTCCTGTCTTGTGTTACATGTACTTTAGCTGCCCCTTTATATATATATATATATATATATATAATCTATATATATATATATATCTATAAGCAACAGATCTATTACATATATAGTAATACCTGACAACTCTGCATCCAAGTCAATTGTGTGTGTCCTAACGAAAGGTATGCTGTGATTAGAAGGAAAATCAAAGACAATTTGTACATTTAAAATTTGACTGCACGTGACAGGTGTTCTCCGATCACGGAGGTCTTTGAAGATAAGTACTCTTCTATATATATATATATATATATATATATATATATTATTCATTGCGTTAAGTGGAACGGATAGGAATGTCTGGGACCCGAGTAGAATAGAAGGGTAAGTCATCTATCATCCGAGTTCCAAACCTGCTTCCTTGTCACTTATTCACAACTAACTAGGTCAATAAGCCTATAGCAGGATGTGTGTGGAAATCTATTTATTCCCAGGTGGTCACCTCTCCAAGTATTGAAGAGGCTCAACATGATCTGGCTTTGCTAATCAGAAGAGAACCATTATTTACAAATGTGATAAATCCCATTGTCAAAGATGTGTACTCATTTAGCTCCACTCTGAATGAAAGTGGTCTGTGGTGGATTTATTTTATTTGACTCTATCGCCTCTCTCGATGTTTCTGTACACGTAAAAGAAGTGCACCAATAAACAACAGGCAGAGCTCTACAAACCTCATGTTTAATCAATCACCATTCATCACCAATACAATAAGGTCATACTGTCGCTACCCGCGCCAAAGGTCATGGTCAACGCATGCGTACCAGCAACAACAAGAATAAGCATCACTGAGCACCCTCCTTCCTCCGCTTCCTCCTCCCCTTCCTCTTCCCACCCCTCCTCCCTCCCTCCTCCCCTCCCTCCTCTCCTCCCTTCACCCCTCCCTCCTCCCCCCTCTCATCTCCCCCACTGCCCATCCACCCCTTCTCTCCTTCTAGCCTCCCGCCCACACCTCTCCCCTCCTCTCCATCATTCCTCTCCCCTTTCCTCACCTCTTTCCCCGTCCTGCATCCCCCTCTCCCCTATCCCCCCCCCCCCCCATCCCCTCATCTATTTCAACCACTACCTCCTCGTCCATACCTCCACTTCCCTACTCCACCTACGACTCCGCACTCACCCTCTCCCTCTCCACCTCCATTACCCATACCTCAACCCTCTTCCTCCTCCCCTCCCCCTCCCCTCCATTCCCCCCATTCCCCACATCCACCGCACACATGATGGAGTTAGTGAACCTGTCCCAACCTCATCCCTCACGCGGCTCTAACAGGATCCCCCTCCCTACCATCCCCCACAAGACAGGGCTTTAACTAACCCTACCCACACCGCCGCATCCACCCCACCCACCCCCATTACCCTCTCCTCCACGCCCACCCACACACCACAAGAGCTGGACCATCGGTCCTGGGCGAACATAACACACTCAGCAGCTCTAACTGGGTCACCTCCCACCCCCTCCCCGCTCCCCAGTCCCCCCCCCCCCGATCCTCTCCCTCCCACACACACACACATCCCCACGTCCATATTAGCTACCAGTGCGCCGGTGAGGATGGCAATCACACGGAATCCTACATTCTGCTCTAACTGGGGCCAATCTAGACCAAATTCCCCGTTAAATACATCAATGTCAATGACCGCCCTGTCCCTCATTAATAAGTCTTACCCGGCTTTACAGGCCGCCGACCCGGTACCGGTGTTGCAGTTTCCGCGGCACACGAGTTTGCGAGGGACACATACATTCAAATGCATTGTCAATGGCTGTGAGCAAATTTTCATACAGAAAAAGTCAAATGTCTCTCAAATTACACCACCTAGAAGCAACCCACTTGGAACATATATAGAAAACATATTCAATGAATACATTATATTAAATTTATAAGGTTAGGCTTCTGCACTTCTATTAATTTTGAATACAACTAATGTTTTGCACTGTGCGTACCGCCAAACTCAAGGCATTGTCAATGGTCGTGGGCAATCTTCATTCAGAAAATACAGAAACAGTGAAATATCTCTAAAACCACACCACATAGAAACAAATCGTTTTGTACACATATAGAAAATGCTTTTCAATGTTGACGCATGTGCAGAAGTGATGTGTCCCTCGCAAACTGGTGTGCCGCGGAAACTGCAACACCCGCCCCGGGCGAGTTAAGGAGCGGGCGGGCTTGCAAACAACCCCGCCGGGCGTCCCCCCCCCCCCTGTTTGTTTGTTTGTTGTTTGTTTGTTTGTTGTTGTTTTACGTCCTAGCAACATCTAAGGCCACACCAGTTGCGGGCTAGCTCTGGTCCTCCACTACCATTCATAATATACATGCTGTGCTATATTTGCCTGTGTTGCACGTGCCCTGAAGATGCATGTATTTAGACATGCCTAGTGACGCCAGGTTTATGGATTCTCATTGATCTGCGCATGTGCAAAGGACAAGAGAAGGCAAGGTGGTTAATATAGGACATGAGCAAAGTACTCAATAAGCACAGAAGATGTAGCTTAGCTATGTCTTTATAGTGCACTCACGGTGTCCTAGATTTCTCCACCTACCGTGGCATGTGTATTCTCGTAGATTTGTGCCGACAAGAGGAGGCACGATGGCTAATATAGGACATGGGCAAAGTATTCAATAAACACAGAGCATGTAACTATCAGCCGAGTGTCTTTGTATTCAACGCAGGGTGTCCTAGTGTTCTCAACTAAAACTGGGATGTGGATCTTCATTGATTGGCGCATGCGCAAAGGACGAAAGAATGCAAGCTGGTTAATATAGGACATTGGTAAAGTACTCGATAAGCACAGAAGATGTAGCTTAGCTGTATATTTGTAGTGAACTTTGAAGGAGGTAGCGTTGTTAACTTGAGGTGTCCTAGTGTTCTCAATTAAAACTGGGATAGTTTTATCATTTGAGGCAGAGTTAGAGTTCAGTTAGCTTACATAATATCCATCATTAAAACTGCATAGTCCGATGAAGCATCACATTTTTCAAACCAAAAACATTATCTAGATTTGATTCTACATATCGAGCTTAGACACTGATGCACTTATTAAGCATTTGTTGCCAAATAGAGGGGAATAACGAGGCAATTTAATAGAACCTGTAACTGCTGAAACCTATTGTGTCATAGTTTTGGTGTGCCTGCCCAAAGTAATATTACATGTTCGCACTTAGAATAGTACGCATTCATGGCGAGTATATAGTCACACCCGGTTATCCCCAGTAATGACTGTCTGAATCACACGTAGTTACTGGCAGGCGTCAGTATCAATTCTATAGCATAACATCAATTAGGACCGGACGTGGTGGCTGAATCAGCAGAGCGCAGGCTTCCGCTGCGGAAGATTGGGAGGGAGTTTGAATTCCAGCCACGTCAAACCAATGGCTTATAAAATTGATACTTGTCGCTACCTAACCTTGGCATTAATAGGATATGAAAGGTCTGGTTAGCAAAGTATCAGGATACTGCGACTGTGTGTGATATTGGGTCATGGTGCCGGTTGCCGGGTCTCCCAGTGGATCAGTACTATAAAGTTACCATGAGTATGCATTGTCGCACGTCAGTACCCATCTTGATATGACCTTAGATTTTGCCAGGACGTAAAACAACAAGAGAGCAGCATCAATCAGGTGAAGGGTTAGTAAAACATAAGCTTCACTGTCCATCTTTTGATAAGTCAGTCCCAAGCCTCGCCTGTTTAAGGTGGCCTTTCCCCCCTGGTAAATGAAAGTTATTCTTACAGGTGTAGAATGATTTCTGCTACGAATGGCGCGCCATTAACTCGACATTGTTATTACTTTGTATCATACCCAAACAGCTAGTAAAACTCAATATTTCTATAGGAGCAAAGTCTTCAAGTGTATAGTTGATTAACAAGTTAATCCGACAGCCAACACTTTGTACATAAAAAAAAGTTACATATCGGGAAAGGCTCAAGCCATCCTGAAGAAGTGTCACATCATAGTGCTGATAACACGGCACCCTTCTGGAGCAGCACTATTATATCACCATCCATTTGCATTGCAATTAATCAGTATGACCTCAAATATTTCCGCACAGTAAGGATGAGTAAAGCCAGGAATCACCGATAAAGTCATTTATGTATACATTAAGCTGGGATTCCATTCACACAGTATGCGGTATGCGAATGCGTACAAGATATCTGTAGACTTTTTCCTGTTTGTATTGGAAATGACACACTCGTACTAATCGCTATATGGAGCAATCCAGTTTGCTGACTACGCAAATTTGATTCGCTGTCGGACATATAGAATCAAAGCGATTGTATTTACATGTTTTCTATGTTATGTCACATCCACATACCACATACCACATACCACATACCGCGTACCACATACCACATACCGAATTCCACATACCGCATACTTACAATCCCCGACCATGTGCATGCATTTTGTTTTTCAATGCTCAACCTCTTTTCTTTTCCATTTAAGTCTGCCTCTCATGACAGGACATCTGCTATGTCAGCAACACGTGACTCAATGTGTATAATATGACCTGTCAATCATTGTCCTATGACGTGCTCGTGAACCCCCTCCCCTCCCCCAACCCTCTGGGTCTGGTCCATCCTGTGACACGTCACAAATGGTCACGTGTTAGTTAGACGTGGCTCCCGCCACCTGTGTGTCGCCATGGGAACCTGAGTCCACTCTAATAGGTAAGGGCGGATGGTGGCAGTGGTGGCGGCGGTAGAGGAGGAGTGTGTGTGTGTGAGGTATGGGTCCTTTTCTCCACCAGGGGTAGGTAGCACTGGAGGCTGACCGGGTAAGTGACACGGCAGGATGGAATAATTATCCCGGTGAGATGGCGGAGTAGTTCCAGCTTAGGCCGGAGGAGGTCGCGCTGTAAGCTCTGCTACCAGGAACCAGACCGAGATGGCTCTCTAAGTCTGAGCATCATTAACCATGGCTTGAACTCATCGGGATCTGATTACCCAGGCCCATGCTCCACCGGTCGTATATCGGCCAGCCGCGTAAGGCCCTGTCACACTACGACGTTTGGTCCGGCGTGCCGCCAACGCGCAAAATATTATCAACGCGTCGAGAAACGTCAAACTTTTCGGCGGTTTGGGAGAAAGTTTGACGGGTTGTAGCGTGTTAGTGGCGTGTTTTTGGCATGCGGCCAACGCGTTTCGACGCGCGGCGGAACAACAACTCAACGTCCCGCCAGCGGGTTCCCAGCATGCCACCAGCGTGTTATTGGCGCGTTGTCGGCGCTCCGCCGGCACGCCGACGGCATGGGAGTAGCGCGTTGGAGTCATGTTAGTAGCATGTCAATGCGTACATACCCGCCAGCAACACGTTAGGACGCGCCCGCAGCGCGTCCACACCCGCCGCCAACGCGTCCAGGCGCGCCGGCAATGCGCCGAGAAATGCTGGAGCAACGCCAATAGCGCGCCCACTACCCGTCGATGGCACGTTACGGACGCGCCGACGGAACGGTCGCATTTTGGTGAAAGAAATGCCAACGTTAAGCGACGTTGCTCAACGCGATGCCAGCGTTCCGCCGGTGCGCCAGCAACAGGTTTCGACATGTTGCGAACGCGTCCGTAACGCGCCCTCCAACCCCTTGGCACGCGTCGCCGTGCGTCCAAAGTTTTGTGCATGCACAAAGTCCCGACGCGCGCCAATGTGTTGGTCAAAACGTTCGGCGCGCTTAACGTGTACCGACGTGTACCGACGTGCCACTAACGCGTTGATAACGCCCCATTAACGCGTCACGACGGGTGACGATGGGTCCCGACGTTTCGCCCAAAATGGCAACACGTCACCACGCGCTGAAGCGCGTTCGTGAGAAACGTCATAGTGTGACAGGGCCATAACGTTAAATAGGTGGCTTCCGAGACACCCAGGTTTGGGGCCGAGCAGACTATTGCTATTCAATCAGGCTCCCGGCCCTGCCCATGTGGTGGAATCACACATGCGCACTAGATGCTGTTAGGGCGTAAAACGCCAACAAACAAACTGGCCCATTTGATATCCACAATAGGAGTACCGGTTCTCTCATGACCTGGCCGTCCTGATATGACCTTAGATGTTGCTAGGAGGTAAAGCAACAACAAACAAATACACAATTAATGAGCTGAAACCTGATAGCAATTTCAGGATTTCATACTGGCAGCAGTGAAGCATTTGCACCTGATTGAAGGTGTTGCCAACTGGGGAGTGAATTTTCACACATACGCCCGTAATATCCTGCAGTCACACTACGACGCTTCTCACCGGCGCGCCGCCAGCACGCAAAATAACTTCTACACGTCGATACACATGCAACTTTTCGGCGGCGTAGGGAAAAAGTTTGGCGTCAATGCTGCGTGTTAGTAGCGCGCGGCCAACATGTGTCGACGCGTGCGGAAAAAAAATGAAAAAAGTTTGGTGCGACGTCATCATATGACCTAATACCCCTGTCACACTACGACGTAACGAGCCAACGTGAGCCTAACGTGGTAATTTTTCGTCATTACGTTGGGTTACGTTCTGATGATGTCATAATGACGTTAGATTGATGTCGAGCTACGTCATGTTACATCGTGTTACGTCGGCGCGCATCAAGGTTTTGAACCTGTTCAAAACTTTCGACGTGACGCGAACGTAAGGGTTTACGTTCGCCATGCGTTCTGTACACGTTCAGTGAACGTCAATGACGTTAAACCGACGTTATTAAAACGTTAGTCACTACGTTCAACTATGTTCCACTACGTTGACCCACATTAAACCCAGTGGAAACGTCCACGCGGCGTAATGGGAACGTCAGGATAATGTCAGGATAACATCAGGAGAACGTCAGGAAAACATCAGGAGAAAGTACGTTCAACGTTTCGCCATCAGGTAACGTAGTTCTGGCGATGGAATAACGTTCATAACGTTCCGTGAACATAATGAAGTTGTCCTCTCTTGTTGAATGACCGTATCACTATGCTTTACCGACGTTACGATCTCGTCCACTACGCTGCATCCACGTTCAACTTGTGCCCAAATTTGCATACTACGCCGAGAAGTTCAACGTTCTTCACGTTCTCCCTACGCTGACGTCATTACATCGTAGTGTGACAGGGGCATTAGATGTAGCTAGGGCGTAAAACAACAAAGCAACCATTTGGCGCAACGTGTGGAGACGACCGCATAACGATCTTCCAGCGCGTCCAACGTATCTCGACGCACGCCTAACATCCCCGTAGCGTTCGACCCACACGTTGGCACACGTCGAAAAGTTTTGTGCAAGCACAAAACTTTCGACGCGCCCCGACGCGCGCCGACCATCCTCGCCGACCATCGACGTCCATCAAGGTGTACCGACGTGTACCGACGCGCGCATACCGCGCCCCAAACTCTTCTCGACATCTCCCGACGTTTCGCCCAAAACGGGCACACGTCGACGCTCGTTGGAGAGAAGCGTCGTAGTGTGACTGCTACATAATTATGTCGGAGTGTGGGTGTGTGTGAGTGCCAGAATCAGTCAGGACCTTGTAGCTGAAGTGTCAGAGGGTGGGAGATCCGTGAACAGATTGTATATGTGGTAATAGGTTCTAAATGACTTTAAAAGATAAGGCATAAAGTTCGATAAGGGTTAAGAGTGAATCATAGGGCTTCGAGGGGCACACCCGTTGTGTTAGTTACTCGCAGATCACTCACTGTCTCCACGATAGGGGTGCTAAATAACCCATTAGAAAAAGTGTCAGGGAGGCTGGATCATGATTTTGCAATCTAATATGCTAAATATATTGTTCAAACACTTATCTACCATAGCCCACTAGGCCTACTTTTGCAGTGAAGAATTTATGAAATCGTGTAGATTAATATATTTTATTACACTTTAAAAGTCATATCGAGAGCTTTCTGTGGCCACCATCTTTTTTTTTTGGGGGGGCATTCTCTCTCAATTTCTCAACTTTAAGCCACCTTAGTTAGACACTGCACGCTGGAACCATAGCATTATGTTGCATGCGGAGGAAGGCTCAAGCCATCCAGAACGCGCATAACATCATACTACTGATAGCATAGTATGCCTATGTGGCAGCACTACAGAGCCATCATCCGTGTGCACTGTCACAAACCAGTACTTGCCCTGATATGACCTCAAATCTTACCTCACAGTGAGGATGAGTAAGCCAGACATTGCAAATAACATTACGTATATATGTATATATACAGAACCATTATATAGGCTATATAATATATACAAGTATATTCATGTACGATTACCTCAGGCTATATATTTATTATACAGTGTCTGCCCCCCCCCCCTCCCTGTGATCAGCCAACTCCAACTGTGTGCAAGCAATCTTTCAATGTTTCTCTTTGTTTCATTTGTTATGACAGGACACCTGCTATATCAGAACAACGTCCACTAGGGTGCAGAGTTATCCCTTTAAGACATGTACTTGCCATCTATTACCAGTCATATATAACCTACTTCTATACATTTATATGCATTATATATATAATTTCTAAAGCATGCACCATTGGCCATTGACCTATTGTTCGGTGCTGTCATTGATACACGAGCCAGCTCAATGAATTCTTTTTTGTCGATATGTCATCCAGTACACTCAGGCTATTAAGCGATATAGCGTAATTAGAGTGGACTATATCGCTTAATATACCAATTCACCTTTTTGTGCATTGACTATATAATATGCACACTCACAATGGATTCCAACGTCAGATTGCAGCAGCTTCATTTCACACAGCGACTTCTTTGTTATGTGATATATAATGTATTATGTGAGTATAAATAAGGTAAGGAGCCACACCACTTGAATTTATGAATTTATGAAATATTCTGGGGGAAATCCAATCGATTAATCATTATAGTCTATTTTATTTTCGGTTGAAATAACTGTTAGCTTAAATGGCAAACTTTGGAGATATTTGAAGCACAAACATGGACAATTAATTTTGGCAAGCATGCTAAGACTCTGACAGTGACACCATAGACGTATGCAGTAACAGGTTCTATTAAATTGACCCAGTATTCCCTTCTATGTGGCAATACATGCTTAATAAGTGCACCATTATCTAAGTTAGACATGTAGAATCAAATCTACGTAATCGTTTTGGTTTTGAAAATTTGATGCTTCATTGGACAATGCAGATTTAATTTGCGATGACAAATTGTAGAACAAGTCCAAATCTATGGTCTTAAAATGACCTTCACCAAAAGTACATTAATATGATATCACATTCCTTTACACAAATTGACATCAATTAAAGATCTATATGCTTAATCGGTATATTATTTGCTTATTAAAAAACATTTTCTTCTAACTTAAAATGATATTACTTATACACAAATACTTTTAGTTTCTTTGTTTTTTGTACATTAATTGAATATCACGAAGTGAAGGGGTTCAGGTGCAAAAACCGACAAATGCCGTCTGGCCAAAATGAAACCATGACTACCAGATTTGAGCTGAAGCAACCATCATTCCGATAAACAAATCTGGGTTTTTTTCCCACAGAAGCTCCCACATCCCCTATACAATGTCCTGCTCAATATGAATTTGATTGACTTTAACTGGAAATCACAACGGTAAATTCTATTTGACAGAAAACAAATAAAAATGTTTTATTGGTTTTTGCGCCTGAAGCCTTCGTGGCTGATTCGACAGGAATGACAGGTCAGCCTTCCGGTGGATGGGTCAGTTTATCTCACTGTCCACCTGATTGGTGAGTGGGCTTTCACAACTTCCCGATTATCACCCACATCCTGCTATCCTTCATCACTTTCCAGCTGGCTGGCCATGCGTGACCTTTCCACCAATCACCCCTTTTACTCCTAGCGTGCGGAAGGTCGGGAGTTCAGTTCCCGGTCGATTCAAACCAATGACTTATCAAATTGATACTTGTCGCTACCTAGATTGATGCTCGGCATTAATAGGATAGGGCAAGGACTGGTTAGCTCTATGTCAGGATAATGCGACTGAGTGGGATATCGTGTCATGGTGGTGGTGGCCTGATTTCCTAGCCAGGCAGCACTATAAAGTCACCATGAATGCATACTGTCACAATTCGGTAACTGTCCTGATATGACTTTAGATGTTGCCAGGACGCAAAACTCCAACAGCCAACCAATCCCTACTACTCTTTGTACTTCTTATGCTAGGTACACACCTACCGTTTTTTGGCACCCACTTACAGTATTCGATCTAAAATTGCCCAAAAGTCTTGAGGTGTGCACTCCCCTAGCACACCTACCGATTGCGATTCGCGACTTAAAACACAATTTTAGGGCTAAAAGTGCTTCCTTACGATTGCGATTCGCGATTCGAAAAATGAATCGGCCCGTTTTCAGTTTTAAGCGGGTCGGGTCGGGTCGCGAGTTTTAGTGTGCAAGTCATAAACGGTAGGTGTGTACCTAGCATTAGGGCTGGCTCCGAAAACTATAATTTCGTCATAACAAACTGCTGCTACTTGCACTCCTCACTTATGTCATTCTTCAGGGATCGCTCGCTTCCTATGTGTGACGTCATGGAGCCAGCCGGGTCAACCAAACACTTACACAATTGATACTGGTCACTACTTTGCCTGCTGTTTGAAATTACCAGGCGAGGGCAATGTCTGTTTGGTTCAGTGTCGTGGAATATGTGATTGAGTTTCATATCGTGGGCATGGTGTTGGTGACACGACATCCAAGTGAAACAGTGCTAAGCCCTGTCACATGCATATGTCTATTGTAATATGGCAATAAATGTTGCTAGGATGGAAAATCCAAATAAACAAACAGACAAATCTCTCTCTCTATATATACAAATATGTACATATATATGCATAGATACATATATACACATATACATATATACATATATATATGCATATATCTATATGCATATATAGACGTATGCAGTAACAGGTTACAATATTTGGTCTTACAGAGAATAACAATATAATAATTCCCATCCATATCTTTATACTCACATAATACGTTAAACATCACATATACATCATCCATACATGACCCACAACCGGTATTCCTTCCCCCCTCCCCCCTGTCCCCGGAACATTTGCCTCCTCTGTCCTTCACCTCCCCTACCTCCCACCGGAGGCCTGGCCCCCATCATCCATGGGCTCACCTCTTGGGCACAATTAACGGAAATTGGCAATCAGCCACAAGGCCGGAGATCTGTGCGCGCGCACTCATGTCACGGGGTGCCTTTTATTAGCCTTGTCGGAATCTGCAGCGTAAAAGGCACCGCCATTACTCAGCGCCAGCAGTCAAAGGCAGCAAAGAAGCTAAACGCGTGATTAGTTGGCGAGCTGTGATGTGACAGTGACTGTTCTGAGCTTTAGGTGTCAGGTTGTGATGTGGCAGTCATTATACTCAGCTTTGGTTGTCAGGTTGTGATGTGCCAGTGACTGGACTGAGCTTTGGGTGTCAGGTTGTGATGTGACAGTGACTGTTCTGAGCCTTGGCTGTCAGGTAGTGATGTAAAGGTGCCTGGACTGCGCCTTAGTTGTCAGGTTGTGATGTGACAGTGACTGTTCTGAGTCTTGGGTGTCAGGTTGTGATGTGTCAGTGACTGTACTGAGCCTTGGGTGTCAGGTTGTGATGTAACAGTGACTGTTCTGAGCCTTGGGTGTCACGCAGACATGTGACAATGATTGTCTTGAGCGTTAGTTGACTTGATTTGATGTGACAGTGACTATGCTGATCCTGAGATGTCAGGCTGTGATGTGGCAGTGGACTGTACTGAACCTTACTTTGCAGTGACAGTGGCTGTACTGAACCTTTCTTGGCAGGATGTGATGTGACAGCGACTGTACTGAATCTTAAGTGTCAGGGTCTGATGTGACAGTGACTGTCCTGAGCCTTAGCTGTCAATGAGGTGACTGTACTGAGCCTTGGTTGGCTGCCTGTGATCTGACAGTGACTGTACTGAGCCTTAGGTGCCAGACTGTGATGTGACAGTGACTGGACCGAACCTGAGTTGGCAGTATGTGAGGTGACAGTGACTGTTCTGAACCTTCAGTGTCAGGCTGTGATGTGACAGTAACTATGCTGAGCCTTAGTTGGCTACATGTGATCTGAAATTAACTGTACTGAGCCTTAGGTGTCAGACTGTAATGTGACAGTGGCAGGATTAAGCCTTAGTTGGCAGGCTGTGATGTGACAGCGACTGCGCTGAATGTTAGGTGTCTGGCTCTGACTTAATGTTTACTGTACAAAGCCTTAGTAATAGGCAATTAAAAATATAAAAATATAAATTCTATTATAATAATGTTCTTGAAATATGAGCCGTATTAATCATATTGCCGCAAAGGCTATCCATGGAATATTCAATAGATAGTGTAGCTTATATATCCATTGTTAATGCCATTATGCAAGGAAAGGATCAGTGGAACAACCTAGATTTACAAATAATTTACCAGTAAATGGTAATTAATAACCAAATAAGTTATATGACATTGACAAATTCAATATTATTCGATAGTTTCCTATTAGGATTCATGATGGTTTTTTCTATTGCAGTAGAGAGTGCGTGTTTATAATCCTCTTCTAACTAAATTTCAGTTCTATTTCACCAAAACAACATATGCCTGTTTACTGAGCTATGTCACTTCAATGATAACTATATTCATTCAGGCGGATATGCCTAATTAATACAGCTTGACCCCCCGCCGCCCCCACGAGATTAGTGGGGGCGGCGGGGGCGTCAATTCTCAGACAGAATAGTCAACCTACAGAGAGTCATATTCGATCATGACACAAAACTGTCTCAATATATGCCGCTAACTTTTCACTATGAATATATGCCTGACATGGCTCTAAACCATACAAAATTAAGCAATTAAATCAAGCCATTAGTCTGATTAAATCTAAGGGGTATCACTGTTGGCACGACTTGGGAGTGCCATTAATGTAGACAATAAATAGCGTTAACTTTTCACCATGAATATACCCCTTAATGCTGACATGGCGCTAAACCATACAAAGTTAAGCAATTAAATCAAGCCATTAGTCTGATTAAATCTCATGGATATCAGGGTCGGTATAACTTGGGTGTACACATAATGTAGACAAAACACTGATATTGTATTTATCTCGGCCACATTAATCATGTAATGAATACAGTCAGTTTGTTTACAGTTTCATCAAGGATTTTATATATAAGGATGGCAAAGCGGGGGTGTTCGAGGCTGTCCGAGCATGCAATCCAAAAATACGGCTGCCTTATTGGAAGCGTGATAACGAGCAATGATAGGGGCAACATAATTTATATACCTAGCAATATGATGTTTACAGTTTAGACAGATATAGTTCTTTGGTGGTTTTATTTTATGTTAAACTGACATGATTTATGATGCCTTAGAAATGCCGCCAGATATTGCAACCATCTTTTCTAAAGTGTGACGTTCGAGAGAAGAGCAGAAGGGAGGGAGGGGGGGGGGGGGTGGGTCTACTAAGCTATAGCATATGAATGATGTTGACAATTATCACTCTTTCAAATGACCAATTTTCATGCTTTCATGACATCACTTAATCATTGATCCCTCTCTGTGGTCACGTTCGATCATCGGCATTGTCGGATCCCCATAGACCTGCAGTGGAGCACTTCAGACGGCTACCCTCAACAACCGCATAATCCGTCTTAAACTGGAAACGGAGACGATCAAATTTGATGTGTGCGCTCACTAATTACTTATCGTTCAAAGCCTTTTCGCAATCAGCGGAGCTTGCTTGTTTCCGAAATAATGCAGCCAGGCTGGTCGGTCGGCGCACTAGAATTTAAATTGAAATGTATAGGTACAGGGAGCATCTGAAGTACACTTCAGGTTCCATGCTATGTACAGATCCGGTCACGTGATTGTTACTGTTAGTATTCCTTACATGAATAGTCATTAAATCTCAATGACATATTCTACTCAATGAATATTTCACCCCTCACCCCTCACACCTCACCAAAGGACATCGGGATAGCATACAGACATAGGTGAACGTGAGTGGATCAACTATCTAGCACAGTAGCAAGAACTACTTCAGTAGGAATTAACTGAAGTGGGTTGGCCCCCAATGTGCTGTGTTGATCTATTCCTTAGATGAATAGTCATTATACTCGGCATTAATAGGATAGGACAATAACTGGTTTGGTCAGTATCAGGTCAATAAGAGCAAAGGGGTTTATATCAATGTTAATTTTTTCAAGACATGGCTTTGAAAGATTGCTACGGACCTGGTGGCCCTGTTACTACACATCCGGCTTACACAGCTCACCGCCTGCTGGATCCCTGGGATCAGGCGCAGTGGCACAAGTTGGCTTCACCCCTCCGAGCCTTTTTCTGGTGAGCAGTCACTGAATAACTTCACATAAGTCACGTGACGTGGTGGTGACAGACAGGGAAAGCTTGTTTTATTTAATGCCACCTATAGAGCACATTGATTTTTATAATCGGCTATTGGACGTCAAACGTATGGTCATTCTGAAACCACATTTCTTTGGAGGAAACCTGCTGCCACCACATAGGCTGCTCTTTCCGATAAGCAGCAATGGGTCTTTTATATGCACTTTGCCACAAACAACACAACACATACCACAACCTTTGATGAACCAGTTCTGGACCACTGGCTGGAATGGAAAATAGCCCAAACTGCAAATGGGTCCACTGAGCAGGATCGATCGGATGACCCACACCTTTACAGGTGGACACTCTGCCACCTGAGCTCCGTCCAGCTCCCCGCTCTGACATACAAGAAGCACTGTTTTTGTTCTGTCCTATTCAGATACACTTGCTGCCACACACCACTTCGCACACTGATGCTAATGGCGGGTGGAATATGGGTCTATGGCAACTAAATGGTTTCATCCTCAAAGAGGAAGAATGTTTATGATGTGCACTAACACAGTCTTTAATATACATATATATGCATAATATATGTACATATATATGTACATATACGTAATTCTCATCACCAGAGTTCAGTGCCCGCCACCTGCTTTGGTAGGTCATGGGATTCCAACCCCCAGGTTCGAATGCTGGTCAAGTCAAACTAATAACTTACACATTGATGCTTGTTGCTACCTAGATAAAAGATTCACCCAGTACTTGTAGTACACGGGTGAAGGACAACGTAGTGTAAATATGGGCGAAAATAGGGTTAGTATGGAATATGAACTAGAAACTGTGGCTCCAGTATCAAAAGGCTACCCATATAGGCACAGAGTTGGTGAAATGGGAGAGAATGCAAAAAGACAAGATGGCGGCACTAGAACGCCGTCGATTTCAATTTTAAATCTTATTAAACTAGATATTATATTATATTTTTCAACTCAACGGTAGCGGGCTATCAATAAGACATATGTAAAGAATAATTGTTGCTTCTTAGATTGTGAAATTAGTCTCTCATTTCCTTAACCCGCTTTTTCGACTGTTTCTATATAGGGTTGGTATTCACCCGTGTACTGCGAGTACCGGGTGAATGCTTTATCTAGTTGCTACCTAGCCTGGCGTTCCGCATTACTAGTAAAGGGCAACGAAGACTGGAATGAGGGAGACCAATTGTCCGTGATTAAAATTGTAGTGACAGTCACTACCCTGTAGTAAACAGCTACCAAGCATCTGCTGTCAGTAATAGCATTACTGTTGACAGTCACCACCAAGCTGCTGACAGTCACTACGACGTAGTTGACGGCTACCAAGCATCTGCTGTCAGTCACGATCTAACTGTTGACTGTCACCCCACTGCTGTCCTCTGCTGTCCTGGCCTGCCTCGGTCCTGTCACGCCCCCTGGTGGAGGATTCGCTCAACATCCACAGCGCCGTGAGCCGGGTAACGATCCGTGCTAAGCAGCAGTTCCGCCTCGTTAGCCCACGTCCCGGTGTGGCCGTCTCAGCTGCCACAAGGCTGATTTGCCATGCCCAACTTTCACTATTATCTCTGTTTTTAATACTTTCAGAGAAAATTACCCTTAAGTTAAATTAAATACTTCAGATCTTCCTCTTCAATTGCGCATTAATATATTTTTAATCGACTCAGTGAAAGCTTTTAAATTAATTTTGCTAAAATAAATGCTCTGCATAGACATAGCATTGCTGCAGTGTTTACCCTTCGCGGGTGGTAAAATACGGCAATGCTATGTCTATGTGGGGCATTTATTTTTGTAAAATAAGTTTAAAAGCTTTCATTGGATCGATTAAAAATATCTTAATGCGCGATTGAAGAGGAAGATCTGAAGTATTTAATGTAACCTAAGAGCAATTTACGCTGAAAGTATTAAAAACAGAGATTACGGCCTTTGAGACTGGCCCAGTTTTGACGCATGCGCAGACGACGCTGTTGGATTCTGACGCATGCGCAGAAGCGACATTTGGCATATCAGCCTTGTGGCAGCTGAGACGGCCACACCGGCGCGCCGCAAATTGGCTGCGCGCCGGTGTTGTCGTCTGCCTGAGGGCCGGGAGTTAGACGGCCGCCGGTACCCGGCCGCACCCCGTCACTGCTCGCCGACAACACCGCAGAGGACCGGACACAGCGGCGGGCCGCGGAGAACACGCTCACTTCCAATCCGGGACGTCGTCCGATCAATTCCCGATTGATCAAAACCAAATACTTAAAGCTGCATAGTCTGATCAAGCATCAAATTTTCAAAACCAAAATAATTATTTAAATTTGACTGATTGATGCAATCAGGCACATGGACCTGGTTTCCAGGTCATTATGCTTATATTTTACCTCGGTACTAAGCCTCAGGCTACTCATAGCCGAGGGAGAAGGAAGCATATCCGGGTCCAGCAATTAGCATAATCAACTCATGATGGGAGGATGTTCGTTGAGTTGCTCCGGCAGATTTTTCATCTATGAGGATATAACTACTGGAAGTATTGGTTATATAATATTTAGGTGCGATTTGGTTATGATACCTTATAACATCTGGAATGGCCCACGTCCCTCCGACTCTCACCCTGCCACGCACACACGGAAGAATGCCAAGATCCAATATCAGTACGCTTCAACTTGGTTTATTGAACCAATCTGCTCTCCGTGGCATCCACAGTCATCTGGCTCGCCCCCTGACTCGCCAGATCCCATATCGACTCTATAGGTGGGGTGGGGGGGTGAGCTAGCCACACGCAGTAGAGGCCAGCCCAGGCGGGGTCTGCCCGGTGGCTAGCCTGCCACCACCTAGCGCAGTTCAGTGTAACTGTGTAGGTGTGCAGCGTAATCTCCGCCGCTACCGCGTGGTAGTAGGGCTCATGTACAGACTACTACACATCTTTTGAAACAGTTTTTGATATTGTAACATGTTATTTGTTACTTTTATGGGTGTTTTACTTTTGTGAAACATCGATAGAACAAAGCAACCGGTTTTTCCTTTGTTCTACAAGCCGCCCGTTGCCGAACGGAGAGCGATGTTGGCTGGAGCCTCATAACATTTGGATTTTTCCTCAGTTTCTTTTATGGATTCACGTTGGGAATTAATCCTGGGTTTCGTTTATGGATTCCCCACATTTTTTGGGCATATCTCCGAGTTTTGTAGCATTTTCTCGAACTTGCTGGTGCAGTAGCCGCTGGAGTAAGAAGTGTACGAAACAGAGAGTGTTGGAGGGACTGATACACTGGTCCCTACCCCTCGTTTGGTTTCGGTTTCCATACCGTTAACCTTCGACATTACACATTAGCTTATTTACGCCTGTGTTAAGACGGTTTAAATATGTTCTATAACACCACTAGGTGCACAATTTATTGGTTTGCACAACCTGTTGTGAGATTTAGTCAATGATTCCGGTTTATAGTAACTTTCTTTTGATTGTTACAGACTTCCGATGGCTACGAAGCGGAGTAAGACGGCACCTCCAGTTGCTGCAGCTGGCCCCCGGCTGACGACTACGACTCGTCGCCGGTGTTGAAGGTACCTCCATCCCCTCAGCCCGGGGCCCACATCATGTCTGATCCAGACAGGGACAGCGAGCCGGAGGTAGTAGTACCTTCAGATTGGGAGGCACGCATGAGCACCTTGATGGAGTTTAAGCTACAACAGCTACAAACTCAACCTCGTGGGAGAAAAAGACCGAATACCTCGGAGGTGGATTCGGATTGGGAGGATGTCTCAGAGGAGGATAGATTCGTAGAGACAGACTCGGCGCCGGAAGCCACTATCACGGTCGCCAAAAAGAAAAAGAAAACAAAGAGAGAGGTGAGCTCGTCAGGAGATGAGTTCACGAAGGCAAGGAAAGTGGTCAAGAAGACCAAAAAGACCAAGAAAAGGAAGACGAAAAAGAAGAAGAACGATTCGTCCTCAGATTCGTCTTCGGACTCTTCCTCAACCGCCTCAGACTCGGACACTGAGCGGTCAGGCCTGTACGCCAAGATCGGCGGAAAGGTCTGAAAGAAATGCCCTTTGGGAAAAAGCCAAGAAAGTCTTGATGACAACAATGATGCGGGAGACAATAAAGGGACACTTCAACACCTTTAAGCCTGCAGAAGTGATAACTAAGCTGGGAGAACAGCAGACGGAGATCAAGGGCATCCCAGATTCTGTCGTCAAAGAGATGGACCGCGATGTCCATCTCAATGATGACAGGAAGAAGTTTGAAGGTGTACTTCACACTGTACGCAAGGCGGTCCTAGGGGCCCTGACAGTGATTGCACCAGTGCCCAATCACATGCAGACCGAGAACAAGTTCTCATCGTTGGCCAGAACCATGGACAAAAGCATCGCGATGCTAACAGCCGCAAGCAACTTCCTAACATACAGACGGGTTGAAAACGTTTTCAAAGCCGTCTGTACGAAGGCTGGAAAGGAAGTAACCAGATCCAAAAAGATCGTGGATAACGATGGAAAAGATTATACTCTTTTCCTCGCACCAAAGCCAGTGAAAGGCAAGCTCCTGGACAAGACCAAAATGTTTGGTGGACAACTCCAGTACCTCTTTTAAGAGGTAGAAACAGGCACCAAGTGTGGCAAGCACATTGATGCCTAAAAGAAAGTGACGGACACGAGTTCATGGTTCCGAAAAACCAGAGGGGATTTTCGAAACCGTCGGACCGCCAGAGGCGGACAGTCCGGCCCGACCTACGGCTTCCAGCCCAGAGGGTGGGGACAATGCCAGCCGTACGGATGGAAACCGTCCATTCAAGCAGGAGTACACTCCCAGCAACCCATTCCCCCAACCAGGGAACAAGTAGAGGTTGTGACGCAAATTCAAGAGGCCATGGAAATACCCATAAGAAATTTTAATGTGGGCAATATTAAAAATTGTTTAGAGGAATGGAACTTAATTACTGATAATTTAACAGTCTTAATTATTGTGAAAGGAATTTGTATTCCATTCACACAAATACCTGTACAGGAAAACATTCCTTTTTCCTATCGATTTGATTTAAACGAGCGGGAGGCCTAGATAACCAGGTGCAAGAATTTAGTGAGAAAGGGATTATAGAACCTGTCAATTATGAACCAGGCCAATTTGTGTCCAACATATTTTTGAGACACAAGCCAAATGGAGATGTTAGAATGATTCTAGATCTTACACTCCTCAACAAATTAGTTGAATATAAACATTTAAAAATGTTCTCACTTGAAGTAGCCAGAGATTTGATAACAAAGAATTCCTGGTTAGCCAGTGTGGATCTTAAAGATGCCTACTACACAATTCCAATTTATAAATTGGATAGGAAATTCTTAAGATTTATTTGGAATGACAAACTTTATGAATTCACCTATGTGCCGAATGGTTTAGCTTGTGCTCCTCGCTTGTTTACAAAATTGCTTAAACCAATATTTTCCTTAATGGCAAGGAAAGAACATGTCATGTTTTCATATATTAATGACTCATTTATAGTGGCACAGTCGAAAACACATTGTCAGGAAGCGGTAAATGATCTTTGTCAGACATTCACCAAATTAGGATTTTATTTCCATGATAAGAAGTCAGTTCTCATGCCCACAAGAGAATTAAAATGTTTGGTTGTTTTTATTAAACACAAACAATATGACAGTAGCTCTAACAAACCAGAAGTTAGATAAATTTATTGATACGGCTAATCAATTATTAGCAATAACTAGCCCAAAGATTAGAAAAGTCGCTATTCTTATTGGTATTATGATAGCTTATGCCCCAGCGATCCTATATGGGAAAGCTCATATTAAATCGCTAGAGATAGATAACAATTTGGCCTTAGCATGCACAAAATGTAATTTTGAAAGAAAGATGACTATTTCAACAGAAGGGCTAGCAGATATCCATTGGTGGCTTCAGAACATTCATTCTTCCCCAAACCCGATTCGAATGGGTGAACCCAACACAGCAGTTATGACAGATGCGGCACTAGAAGGGTGGGGAGCGCATAGGGACCATCAGGCAACAGGAGGCCGATGGCTCAAAGATGAGATTTCAGATCACATTAATGTTCTAGAACTTAGAGCAGTCTATTTAGGCTTACGCAGCCTGGTACAAATACCAAAACATCACGTCAGAATTCTGACTGATAACACAACAGCCATGGCCTACATTCATAACATGGGAGGGACTAAGTCCAAACCCTGTAATAGATTAGCAAAACTAATTTGGAATTGGGCACAACAGAATGACATATAGCTAACAGTAGCACATATCCCAGGCAGCCAGAACACATTGGGAGACAGGAAAAGTCGCAAATTTCATGATCATTTGGAATGGGTGTTAAACAACAACATTTTTGAACAAATTTGTCAAAAATGGGGATGTCCACAAGTAGACTTGTTTGCTTCATGAAACAACTGTAAATTATCCAAATATGTTTCGTGGCATCGAGAGCCTAATGCTTGGCAAGTGGATGCATTTTCATTGATTTGGGATAACACATTTTATTATGTTTTCCCGCCATTCAGCATTATAAGCAGAGTGGTCAGGAAAATCAGTATGGACAGCGCACACACAATTCTGATAGTTCCCGATTGGGACATGCAGCCATGGCTAGCAGCAGTGACATTGGGAGCGAAAGACTGCCTCAGATTCCCAAGAGCATGCGGAAATCTAAAACATCAAGGTCCGCTGACCAGTCATGGAGACGTGTCGACAACACCCTCCTGGCATTCCTTTTTTAAATAAACATTTAGAACAATTTGGATTAGATAAGATTACACAACAAAGGCTAGTATCCCATGCATGGCGAAAAGGAACAGTAAAATTATATACAAGTTATTTAAGGAAATGGGGTGTTCAATGTTTGATTAAGAATGTTATACCTTTAAAGCCTACTATCGCCCAAGTAGTTAGATTTCTAAGAATGTTAGAAGATGAGGGATTAGGTTTTGGGGCCATTAGCGCAGCAAGATGTGCATTATCGATTGTCTTACAAAGAATAGATGGACAAACAGTTGGTAAACACCAGGTTATACACTGGTTCTTAATATCGGTGTATGAAAGAAACCCCGCAAAGCCCAAATATAGTCGCTTTTGGGATGTATCGGTAGTAATTAAGTTATTTAAATCCTGGCCTAGCAATTATCACTTAGACATTAAACAGCTAGGGTTTAAGTTTGGAGTACTCTTGCTGCTAGTGACAGGCCACAGAGGGAAGACCATTATTGCCCTGTCTCTAGATGGACTGGAGATAGATAAAAAGGAAGCAACGTTTGATTTGACACAATCATTAAAATCAAACCGCACATGAGACCCTTTGTCAACGGTGCATGTAAATAGCTTCCCAAAGGATCGACGATTGTGTGTAGTCTCAGCCAAATGGTCCTATATATCCAAGACAAAAGACATACAAAACTCAAGACAGCTTTTGGTAAGCTTTATTAAACCACATAAGGGCATCTCGAGAGACACACTCGCAAGATGGACCATTAAAGTCCTGAAAGCAGCAGGAGTGGAGACGGGATGATACGCCTCCTATTCAACCAGGGGAGCCATGGTCTCGAAAGCACGACTGTTAGGGATCTCCATCAAGAGAATCCTGGCACACACAGGCTGAAAGACTGCTAGATCGTTTGAAAACATTACACCAAACGACTAGAAAAGTCAAGCGGCCTAGCAACACGCTTGCACACCAACTAAACAAGACAGGTGAGAAAGTTACAAGTATACTTTATGTTAAATACTATTGTAGACTGAATTGAAATGAATATTGAGATAATAATAATATATGAATTTGAAATGTACTAAGGATAAAAATGAAGTTATGTAAAAGTCTCCCTCGGCTATGAGTAGCCTGAGGCTTAGTACCGATGTAAAATAGTATAGTTATACGAATCTTACCTGGGTACAGATGATGGATAACTGTTGTTTTCCCAAGGTACAAGCCTCGGATAGTCATGGGCTAGGGCCCGCCCACCACACCCTGCCACGACTATCTGCTTAACTTGTGCCAAGACGAAAACATTGAAGTATCCATATTATTGAAGATCATTTTTATCCTGAATAAGTAGGTAAAGATTGCTGGACCCGGATGTGCTTCCTTCTCCCTAGCCCATGACTATCCAAGGCTTGTACCTCAGGAAAACAACAGTTATCCATCATCTGTACCCAGGTAAGATTCGTATAACTATACTATATACCTATATACCTATATACCTATATATACACATATTTGTACATATATATACATATATACACATATATACATTTTTATACATGTACATATATTTAAGTTTGACTGATTGATGCAGTCAATCACATGGACCTGGTTTCCAGGTCATTATACATACATATATATATAAATATATATATATATATATATAGATATACCTATATACCTATATATACACATACCTGTACATATATATATACATATATACACAAATATATACATTTATATACACTATACTATATACCTATATACCTATATATACACATATTTGTACATATATACATATATACACACATATACATTTATATACATTTATATACATGTACATATATTTAAATTTGACTGATTGATGCAGTCAAGCAGTGAAGCAACCAGACCTGGTTTCCAGTTCATTATACATATATATATATATACCTATATACCTATATACCTATATATATATATACACATACCTATACATATATATACATATATACCCAAATATATAAATTTATATACATGTACATATATGAATATATAAATTATAGATATATATATATATCATAATTGTGGCTACTGTCTCCGGTTTATCATATGTGTGGGCACTTTTAATGATTGGGTCGGCGGCATTTTGGTGAAACCTACCCACAGCGGGACAGATAGCGGGTGCTGGAGGTGTCGGGGTTCGGCGTGTTATCAGCAGGGCTGTGTTGACACCCTGTCCGTCCCTCGCCTGACCGACTCCGGGCTGCATGGGATGATATATTACATCCAATTATCTGGGAGGCCTGTCACAAATCCTATGGGTTATATAATATATATATATATATATATATATCAATAACATATATAGCTATATCAAATTCATGATTACTCTTCGCATAATGAATCACACAAGCTATTCCATGTTTTAATATAAACTGTATTACATGTATTGATTAAGTAGAGGATTTTAATGACAGACAATTGGTTTTCCTCATTTCACTCTCGCAGAAAGTATACATTTGTAAATCATAGGTTTGACTTCTCGATAGAGTGTGTTTCCTCTCGTCTTCCCGTAGAGCTCGATTTATACACATATATTATATATCATATATATATATATAATTGTATAAATTTCCTATATGGTGTTTTAGGACAAGAACAGCCTCTTAAATGCATTATAATTAAGGCGAAACTGAGAGGGAGAAAGGGAGAGAGAGGGACAGAGAGGGACAGAGAGTGTGGGAGACACGGAGAGAAATGGAAAGAGACGGAGAGAGGGAGAGGTTTGCAGAGAAAGGGGGAGAGAAACAAAGAGATGAGAGAGAGTGGAAGAGAGAGGAGGAGAGATTGGGGCGGAATGTTCATATGGGAACTTGGTGGGAGTTTATTAACAATACACGATGCAATTATCGTATTGCACTGACTAAACTATCTCCTTTATTATCAGTATCACTCATGGTCCGGACGGAACGCCCAAATTGTCACCAGATGGCGCTGCGACCGTAAAAACACACACACATACACACGCTACCCAGGCAGCTTTTAAATGGCGGTCTGGGCCAAGAAGTCGCCGTCCTGTTACAGTGTTCGGTTTCGCCTAGTCGCGCGCACACATTATTCATGAATGTAGTACACCTAGGTGCCCACCACGGCCATCCTCCTACGTCATGTCAAAGGGTCACACCCCCTCCCCCCACACGCACACATAGATCCACCGCCATCTTGAACCGCAGCATACTCTATTCATACTCCTTTCGCAGCAGCCCCCACCCGCACCTTAGAGACTGGAGTAATGTGAGTAACTCCTGTGCGGAAGGTCGGGAGTTCGATTTTCCTCAGTCGGCTCAAACCAATGACTTACAGAATTGATACTTGTTGCTTCCTAGCCTGGCGCTCGGCATTAATAGGATAGGGCAAGGACGGTTGAGCTCAGTGAAAGTCGCCATTAGCGCGTACTGTCACAAGTCGGTACCGGCCCTCATATGACCTTAGATGATGCTAGGACGTAAAGCCCAAACAAACAACAAACAACTGTTAGTGACCTTATCGCTAACTGCAGATTAATGTCACTCGCTCACTCACTCACTCACTCACTCACCCACTCACTCACTCACCCACTCACTCACCCACTCACTCATCCACTCACTCACACACTCACTCACTCACCCACTCACTCACTCACCCACTCACCCACTCACTCATCCACTCACTCACTCACACACTCACTCACTCACACACTCACTCACTCACCCACTCACCCACTCACTCACCCACTCACTCACTCACACACTCACTCACCCACTCACCCACCCACTCACTCACCCACTAACCCACTCACTCACTCACCCACTCACCAATTCACTCACTCACCCACTCACTCACCCCCTCACTCATCCACTCACTCACTCACCCACTCACTCACTCACCCACTCACTCACCCACTCACTCATCCACTCACTCACTCACTCACTCCCCCACTCACTCACTCACCCACTCACCCACTCACTCACCCACTCACCCACTCACTCACCCACTCACCCACTCACTCACCCACTCACTCACCCACTCACCCACTCACCACTCACTCACTCACCCACTCACTCACTCACTCACTCATCCACTCACTCACTCACTCACCCAGTCACTCACCCACTCACTCATCCACTCACTCACTCACTCACACGCTCACTCACTCACTCACTCACCCACTCACTCACTCACCCACTCACTCACCCACCCACCCACTCACCCACCCACCCACTCACTCACTCACTCACTCATCCACTAACCAACTAACCCACTCACTCACCCACCCACTCACTCACCCACCCACTCATCCACTCACTCATTCAGCCACTCACTCATTCACTCATCCACTAACCAACTAACCCACTCACTCACCCACCCACTCACTCACGCATCCACCCACTCATCCACTCACTGCTTGGCGCGCCCTCTATGGAGAAGGCGTGTAGATATATATCTACTAAAGAGGGCACTTGACGCAGGGCACTCGGGGTTAAATTCCGCTCAGTACCCCTCTCCCCCACCTCCTCCCCGGCCCGGGCCGATACGGGCATTAACCTTGTGGGTCCCGCCGACCTCGGGCCTCCTGCACCCGGGGGCCACATTCAATGGGTCGGCACTGGGCCCTCGCGTCACGGCGCGGTGCAGTGCGCACTGGCACCTGGAGACTATAGGCTCGTTCATACACGCCTGTTAAGTCGGCTCAACTAGTTCGCCTTGTCTAGTTCGCCTCACATTCGCCATGTGGACACGACACTGAAGCGGATTAGGGCTGAGTCGATGCATCTAGTTCGCTTCAAGTAAACCACGTCGCGAGGTAGTATATATGAAGCGAACTAGCTTAAGTCAGCCCATCTTGCTTGTGTGGACAATAGCGGTTTACTTTGAGGTGGCTTAAGCGCGTCACATGCATGCGCAGTCGAGACCTGAGTTTGTTGATTTTCAGGTCGATCAAAAGTGCATATTATATAATTTGGTCTATGAAACCGCTAGCTGTGCACAGATATTTTTTTCATCATTTATTTATAGGTTTTCACTGCCCAGCAGAAGTTTTGACCATTCCAAAACAATACGACTCAGTCTATGCATATCTAGGTCGAACCCACACTCTCTCATGGTGACGTCGACTAACCGAAAGTGGCGCTGGTTAGTATGGACTTGCTCATGCGCAGATATCGATTTCCGGATTAAATCGCCCCAAGCACTGGATGTGTGGATACGACACACTTTCACGCCTAGTTCGCCTGATCTAGTTCGCCTGATCTAGTTCGGCCTAAAGTTGTGCTGTATGAACGGGGCTTATGTCCCTCCCCATGGCAACATAGTGTACCCGCAGATCGCACAGCGTGGTGCAATGTATTACCCGCCTAGATACATCCCGTCTGCAGTGTAGCATTGCGCACTGCAGAGGGTATGCATATATATATATATATATATATATATATATGCTGTATACACAATTATGCGACTATAATTATCCGGAAGCCAATTATCGATGAACTGTCTTCACAATTCATCCTATCTGACACTCCAGCGATCTTCTATTGGTTCACTCTTGCAAAACTGACACTCCACCTGTCATCTACTGGTCAGACCTCCTGCCTCGCCTGGTGACGCAACCTTATTGCATCTGCCTGGCTGACAAAGGGTGAGCAATATATATGGGAAGCTAACTATATATATATATATATATATATATATATCATGTCGTTCACAGTGTGCAATGTGCATACACGCCTAGATACGGCCCGTCTCCATTGTAGCACTCTGCATTGCAGACGGGTTATAAGAAGAACAGTGCTTTGGCACTGACAGTGACAAAAGACTTATTCAGCAGAATAAACATATTTACCCAAAAATGGTATAAGGATACAATCTGTATATATAGTTGACCATGATATATATACATATACATCATATATATATATCATGTCGCCTTTCATCACAATGTGCAATGTTCATAACAGCATAAAAATAAATACTGATCGTTTCCATTGTAGCTTTGTGCCCTGTAGACGGGATATACATGTATATTTATGCTGTATAATAATTATACGAGTATAATATTAATAACCCAGAATATCCCTCCTTTCCCCCATCACTTACTCAGCTTCATGGACTGATGGAGTCTGTCCTAATCATATACTGCTCCAGCCTCCCCAACCCCATCTCTGATGGTGATGTCACCACCCCTGCGCGCTGTAACCGCCACTCAAAAAAATTATATAAAGGCCACTCCAGCAAATAAGGATAAGTGAACGCAGGAAAAATACAAATAAAGTGCGAGTACAAGGGAGCCCATCTGTTTCTCTACTATAAGTTGGCCTGTACCTATGCTCTTCTTGCCCCTCTGGTTTAGTCATCAACTCCGTTTTAAATTTACGGCTTGTGCCCACTTGACATACATCCCTTTGGACATCCTTAATCGCCAGGTTATCGTCAAAGTTCTTTCAGACCAAGTGAAGCAAGTGTTCCAATCCCAATCGCCTGCTATTAGACATAGTTGCTTTATATGTTTTCTTATATACAGGACCCACCACTTCGGCACCTCATACTTTCACACATAAAAAAAAGAGCACTTAGATACTCATCCCAACTATTGTCCCCCATCTCCAATCGCGTCTATCCTCCCTTTGTCTGTCATTTTATGAACAACCCCTGCCACCCCAGGACACTCATTATCATGCTGAATAACATCCTCCGTGCACTCAGGCTGGTCGTCTTGATGCCATTTTAGAGAGGACACTCTTGCCTCGTCGGTGCCATTATTTCCTACAGATGGTACCCAACGGACATTGTCCATTTCAACATGGTTATACTCTAACCTCTGACCAGACTTCCCGAGATAGTCAACAGATGGTGCCACATTATTCTGACGCAACTCTGAACCACTGACCTGGTTATTAGGAAGCTGTGATGACATCTTCACTACTGGCGACTTACTGCGCCTCCTCAGGCCAACATCCACAGCTGGCACTTGCAGCTCTAGCTTTTGAGATATCAAGTTCATCTGTCCCAAATGGATCTCAAATAACTGTTGAAATGCATCCAATGGCACAACAGCTGATGCAGCAGAAACATTAATCCTCCTTTTATTAGCCGCCTGCGCCGCATCAGGCTGTAATGTACATATATATATATAAATATATATCCTGATACCCTCCATCACACATGGTGCAATGTAGACACACACACACATAGATATGCAGGCTCTGCTCTGGACAACTGGAGATAACTGACCTCCGTGACAATACGGTACAAAAGACACAAGTAACTATGTCACAGACCATTCCATTACAACTCTGGGCTATATCGCCTCCATTAATTTGGTATATTTTTTTGTGAGTTAAATTTTGCTGTCAGTTGACAGGAGTCTACCTATGTGAAAATTGCATCAGAGATGATTAATTTTTGCTATCATTTGACACGGATCTAACCATTTTGGAATATTGTGTCAATTTGAAAGTAGGCACGTGAATGTAATTGACAAGGCTGACAGAATAGATACCAGTACTGTTTCACGGTGAGTATAACCCTTATTGCTGACACAGGATTAATCAATCAATCAAGAAACATGGTGCAATATACATGGGCACATAGCAAATGCGTATCACAACCACACCAGTAGTGCACACAGGGATAGACATCACGTCTCTGTTAATATTATGGCGCTCTAGAGGCCTAGTTAAATACAAAAGCTTTATTTTCTCTCTGTTATGTTGCAATGCCGTGGTGCATTATACACGGTGCAATGTGAGCACATTGAGCCTGGACTGCGTTGTCATGGGTGAAGGTGAAATGTTCAGCTCCACCAGCCGAGGGACCCTTCTCCATTACCCAACACGCTGCGTGTTCACTGACGCAGCTGACAACGTAGGGCGCTTCGTGTTTACCGGCACGTGACGTCATGTGATGCTGGGGCGCGTGACGTCACCGTGGAGATATCCTATAAGTGGACGCACTACCCAGGCACAAGCGTTGAACGAAATGTACACACATCTTTATAAATGGTATACATATATATATATATCATTTCGTGTTATATATGTATATATACCACATCTCTGTCGATATATATATATATTTTTTTTTTATATACAGCGAAAGAGATATATATATATATATATATATATGGGAAGAGTTCAAGCACAAAAACCCTTAAACGGCAATCCAAAAATTGAGGTAAACATTGGAATCTAACCTCCAAAAGTTCTTTTTTTTACATTCCTATTTTTGTTGTTCCTTGCTCCATAATAAGTTACAGTAGGGGGACTCTGTGCCTTGAGGGTGGGCTAGCCGGATGCAATATGTATCCTTCATTGGGCCACACACATACACACATAGACACATACACACATAGACACATTCACACATAAACACATGCACACATACCCACAAAGGAAAGCTTTTTTTATTTAGCGATGCCTCTAGAACACACCAATTTTATCATCGGCGATTGGATGTAAAACATATAGTCATTATGACATATTTCTTTGGAGGAAACCTGCTGCCACCACATAGACTACTCTTTCTTATAAGCAGCAAGGGGTCTTTTATATGCACTTTCCCACAGGAAGGACAGCACATACCACAACCTTTGATAACCATTTGTGGACCACTGGTTGAAATGGAAAATAGCCCAAACTGCAAATGGGTCCACTGAGCAAGATCGATAGGGTGACAAACACCTTCACAGGTGGACACTCTACCGCCTCAGCTATGTCCCACTCCCTATACATATACACACATGCACACATACACACATACACACATACACACATACACACATATACACATATACACATACACATATACACACATTCCCATCCGCAGTCTCCTGCACCGGCAAGTAGACAGTCTCCCCTTGTTCACAGCACTAAATGCCCATCTCAGCAAAGGCAATTAATTTTAATGAGTCGACTGCTCACTCACCCTCCCCTACCCTCCCCCACTCTCCTCGCTCCCCCACTTACCTACCCTTTCCCACGGTCCCCCACCTGCCGCCACTCTCCCCCCCCTCCCCCCTCCCCATCTCCCCACCCTTCCCCACCCTCCTCCACCTCCCTACCCTTTCCCACTCTCCCACACCCTCCCCTACCATCCACCACCCTCCACCCATCCCCCACCGTCCCTCCCCCCACCTCTCCCATCCAGCGACTGCTGGCGGTCAGGGCGGGATGGGGCCCGCTAATGGGGCTCATTACCCGGTAGAGTCGCTGTAATGTTAAGAACCGCCGCCAGGCGCTAAGAGCATCAGGAGCGGATGGAATTACTCCTACATTATACATAGGTGGCGCCACCCCTACCCCTACCCCCACCCCCACCCTCCATTTACCCGCACCTGACGCCTTCTGAGGAGAGTCAGCCATATTGAACACGCCCAGTCCGGAAATGACGTCACGGCACGTGCGTCTACGCACCGTCCTCGGTGAGAGATATGTTTGTGGGCGGGAGGTTAGTACAACGCCCCCCCCCCCTCCACCCAGCTAGACACTCCACACCCGGAAGCGTGTCCACATTACGCATTTCCGGTGCCGGCAGTGCACTAGGTGATTAACAGGTGGAGTGTGACCGACTACCATATCACAGACTATTCACCCTATTCACGCGCGACCTAATTAGGCATCAGAACGAGGCTGAGTAAGCGTCGGTATTGGAAATGGCCATAAGACACTACTGTGTGCTGATGTGTATGAACTACTACATAAATTAAAGGAGTAAAATTTGAAGATATTAACTTTTGAAACTATCATAATAATTTTTGCTTACCTTTTTTCTATTTATTGGTCAATTTTCATGAAGATTGAGTGATGAGCAGATGCATCTCAGTAGGCAATGTCAACAAAGTCACTCACCTTGGCTGCCAATCTTTTCTTAAATTCAAAATTGCATAACTTTCTTAATATAGATATATTTAACAAATATATTTAACCCTTTTAAAGCTTTTATTAATTTGTAATTACTAAGACTAGTTGTTTAACTGTGTTGCACAGATAGCTACGCTGACAGTGCTGCATTACATGATACCACCATAACTATGCAGACTTGAAGGTGACAGTCACATTGTAATTAAAGAATGGGAAAAATCACCATGCAAGGGTCAACCAATCATCGTGAAAATTGGCCAATAGATAGAAAACAGGTATGCAAAGATGAATATGTTACTTTAAAAAATGAATACCCTCAAATTTGAGTGATTTCGAGAGGTTTTGGTCGACAAAAAAGTATTCACATTACTTTACATACAGCGGCGCCTCGCAGATGCGTAAGTGCCCTCGGTCTGGTTTCAACATGGCCGCGGTGTGAATAGGGTGAATTTGTCACGTCAATCAAGTCAGTTTTATCAAATATTTGTGTGTGGGTGTAAATGTATTTATTCCTTAGAAATTGATTATTTTGTGAACGCTGATTCACCAGTCGTCCGGCCGTTAGTCAAGTCAGGATTATTTACACCATAGTGGGTATGTAGAGCAGGTATTGCATGTTAACAACAGCTAAAGTTGCATAGTCCGGTAAAAGCATCAGCTTTTCAAAAGCAAAACACATATCTAGAGTTGAACCTCCATATCGAACTTAGATATTAGTGCAATTATTAAAGCTGCATAGTCCGATGAAGGGCATCAAATTTTCGAAGCCAAAATAATTATCTAGATTTGATTCTTGATATGTCAGTTAGATACTGGTGCACTTATTAAAGTTGCATAGTCCGATGAAAACATCTAATTTTCAAAACCAATACACTTATCTAGATTTGATTCTACATATTCAACTTAGACAGTGGTGCACTTATTAAACATTTATTGCTGCATGGGAGGGCATAATAAGTCAATTAATAGAAGCCGTTACTACTGAAGTCTATGGTGTCAGAGTTTTGGTGTGCTTGCCAAAATTATTTTGGCATGTTTTGACATCAAGTATATCCAAACTTAGCCATTTAAAATTAAAGTTACTTCAAACTAAAGTAAAGTAGATTATAACGATTAGTATAATATATTTATCTCAGAAAATATCAAAAACTCAAAAGCATCGGACTATGCAATTTTAAGTATTTGCTGTCACATAGACAGGTATGCTGTGTCAATTTAATGTATGCCTATTGCTGCAGAAGGCTATGATGTCAGACTTTTTGTGTGCTTGGCAAAATTAATTTTGCATGTTTGCACTTCAAATATCTCAAAGGTGAGCCATTTAATATAAAAGTTACTTCAAACTAAAGTAAGGTAGATTATAACTGTCACAATACTATATTTATCTCAGAAAGTGACAGGACCTGAAAACTATCTGACTATGCAACTTTAAGTATGTGTTGCTATATAGAAGGCCATACTAAATCAATTTAATAAAGACTGTTACTGCTGAATCCTACAGGGTCACAACTTTGACAAGCACACCTATATTAATTTTGCATGTTTACACTTCAAATATCTCCTCCTAAATGTGTCATTGTAAAGCAAGGTTCCTTAAGATTTAAGTAGGATAGGTTATAACGATGAACATAATATATTTTTCAATGAAAAGGACAAAAGCTAGAGGCCTTCAGCCTATGTAACTTTGAACACGCTATTGGCAGCCTCTAGTATCATGAACTACTGATGGGTGCTTGCGAGTGTGCATTACAATATGATGACGCTTGATGATCAACCTATCTGACAGCAGGAAATCATTAACCGAGTCTACTACCAAAACTCACTTAAAATATCTCCATTCATAAGCAACCTAACTTAAAACTGTTTGTATCCCCCCCGCCCCCCATTAAAGCTAAAGTTAATACAATAAAACCTCTAACCGACCACCTCCACAGATCGACCACTCCCCTATATCGATCGCTTTATTTGGGTCCCAAATGATCGCACATACATTACCATTGTACTCATATTCTAACTGCTGAAGCCGACCACCTCCCTAAATGGATCATTTAAAGTCGGTCTCATGGTCGGTCGATTTAGAGAGGTTTTACTCTAGTTCACAAATTAAAATAACCTAGAAACGTGAGACCAATGAGAAACACTGCAATCCAACATAAACAGTAGTGTCGGTCAGTATTTCATCAGGAGCCAGGCGGTGCAGGACACCACGGCCCATATGCATGAGCTGTGGGTAGCGCGTACCCTGAGGCTGTAATTCCGGGGGTTCGCTACACCCCCGGCTAACTGGCAGAAAATCCGTATTCACTACGAGCTGTGGTGGTAGCGCTACCCTGGGCTCTAACGTGTGGTGCATAGCTGTACGCACTTTTGACCCAGGTGTAAGCCACTATCCCGAGGGGATCGAGTGTAGTGGTCTGCTCTGACTCTCTTCATGCAATCATCTTGCATAGACGTTAAATACGCAATAAGTGAATGTTGATTCAGAGAGCCCTAGATCCGTAGTAATAATTAACACTGATGCCGTAAGGGCGAAAGAGATGTGGGTTCGAATCCCGACTGTAGCGCAATATTCCCAATCATCGGCGCAAGACAATGGCTGCCGCCGTCGCCGCCGAACTCGCGCGTGAATTGCTTATGCCCAAACCTATTCAATGCTGTCATATGTTAACAGAATTGCATACGCTATGTATGTAATTGTAAGCATTAACACTTAAATCCAGGCGAACCGAGTATAATGCTGACGCCGTAACGGCGTTGATATGAAATTTCGAATCGCCGAATGTAAGTACACAAATCGGCGCAAAAATGGCCGCCGAATCGTCGTGAATTCCTTAGCCCAAATCTATTCAGTGCTGTCATATGGTTAACGAATACTAGCCATAAGGAAATGCTTATCAATTTAGACCCTAATCCGAAGCGAAATTCACGCGCTGGCGCAAGGCGGCGATATTAATATTCGAATCGCCGAATATAAGTAAACAATCGCCGCCACCGCAGCGACTGGAGGGATTCCCAATCTATAAAAATCGAATGGTAGCTATCTGCACCGCTAGTGCATGGTGAATACCGATTGACCTAATTAACCACCGCCGTTAAACCGCGGGATAGCTACCCAACGGATAAGCCTACCCTCCGGATAAGCATACCCCGAGCTCATGAATACGGGCCCAGACTCCTAATGTTTTTGGTTCAATGACAGGATGACAAGAATGCGGTGGTGCATATGAAGAAGAGTTTATGATAACTCAGGTGAGACCTGAGGCAAGCTCTGAGGTGAAAAGAAATAGAAAATAATTAGCAAACAGGCAAATGTTTTGGTGGTAAGTTTGCCGCGCAAGTTGTCAGCTTGCCGAGAAGTGAGGCAGTGATTCCCGGGGGTTTGGGGGGGGGGGGGGAGGTTCCGGGGGAAGGAACAGCGGGAAACACGGCAGCTAATTAGCAGGTGGCAGTATAGGTGATGCTCGGTAGGGGTGGGAGGGGGGGGGGGTGGAATATGTGGTCTTGCCTTTCATTCCACACTGAATCACATGTAATTCGCTAAATGGGAACCGATGTATCGTAGAACAATACATGCAGCTTATATACATACGTTGTCTAAATAACTCATAGATGATGCCGTATAGGAAAACGTGCATTAAGTTCTGCTAGATTAAGCTAAGTTCATTATATTTATTATATACATTTAAGAATAAGTTAACTTCAACAGCGCGCACAAGAATAAAAGGTAAAATTGTTGAAAGCAGATGTACCGATGTAAGGAAGTAAAACGTGGAAAACCAATCGTACACCATTTACATCTTACACTGCTTAATAAATAGGTATATAAATACATGTTTTTGACATTTTCTTTTAAAAGGTGGCATAAAGTAAGCAATAATAGGATATGGCAAGGACTGACTTGCTCATCATCAGTATAATGTGACTTATTGAGATATTCGGTCATGGTGCCGGCAGCCTAGTGTCCCAGTGGGGTAACACAATAAAGTTACCACGAGTGTGCACCCATCCTGATTTGACATTATATGTTGCTAGGGTGTAAATCCCCAACAAAAACCTAACTGAATGGAGGGCCACTACCAGGATTGGTCATCTAGACACATTGGAATATTAAATACTATGAATTAAATTGAACTGGCCACAAACATGCAAGCGTAACCTTTTGTAATTAAAGTTGCATAGTCCGATGGTTTTGAATTTCTGTATTTTTTTTTAGATAAATATATTAGATCAATCACTAGTAAGTACTTTACATCAGTTCAAAGTTACTTTTATTTTAAATGGTAAACTTTTGAGATATTTTGAGTGCAAACATGGAAGATTAGTTTTGGCAAGCTTAACCAAAACTCTGACACCATAGACTTCTGCAGTAAAAGGTTCTGTTAAATTGACTCAGTATTGCCTTCTACGCATAAACAAATGCTTAATAAGTGCATCAGTATCTAAGATAGATATGTAAAATCAAATCTAGATAATTGGTTTGGTTTTGAAAATTTGATATTTCATCGGACTATGTAGCTTTAAGAAAAGAAAAGAAGACAAGTTTCATCACTGACACACGGAAGCCAAGTTCTGCAAAGTACCACAGTGTATCATGTATTATGCAAGACCTACTTTCCTGTAGTTATTGAGGTTAATTAGGTATATTCTAGTAGAAAGGTCACCTTGTGAGTGTTGGAGGTGGCGGGTGGGTAGAGGGGGGGGGGGGCGCAAGCCAAGCACAAATGCCCTTCTCATGTGGTTAAAGATGCGAGGTTGTGGGATTCTGCCATATGTTTATTTGATTTATATTCATATATATGTATAAATCCTCCAGTGCGACTGACACTCGTCTACAGGTATTCTCTGTGGCGGAGTGGTTAGAGTGTCTGACATTTTTCTCGGTTGGACTCCTAATCTGAAGGTTGATGGTTCGATTCCCATGCCCCCATCTCTGCCAATTTGGATTTCCACCGCCGTGTATAACTTACAGTGTCATCAAAGGCCAGTTGCTCTCATACCATGTCTATGTGGTGTGGGAGGTTAAAAATCGCTTGGGTCGGTAAAAGTGTAGGCTCAGGCTTTCTATCGACAAACTGTCTAATGGTGAAAACAAGCCTATTCAGGCTTATCCATGATAGGCAGTATAAATCTTCAACAACAACAACAACAACAACCAGTGGAGGCGAGGAGAGAAGGTGGAGCCACCGGTACAGTGTTGGTCTTACGGAGTATAACAATAATAATAATAACCCTACACATCTTTATACTCGCATAATTCGTTATACATCACATATAGAGTGAAGCCCCAACTTTACAAGCCCCCAATTTTACACGAATTCAGATATAGGGCAATGACTCATTGGACCCAGAAATCCTTAATTCAGTAAACTGAACCCTGATTTAGCACGACCCCCTCGTTTGTCGTGATGGCCGCCCAACAATCGCGTTATAACGGGGTCAGTTGGATATGGAAGATGATCTCTAAGGAAGCGTGTTGGTTCAGAACATGGACGAGGAAGCTATAAACAAACTTCAAATATATCAATTTGGCTTCAATTGGAATTGTTTCATATCCACAACTGTGGCGGGAACAGAAGGAAATGTTTGTTCAGGGGATTAAAATGTAGCTAAAAAGACCGCCCCCCCCCAAAAAATACAAGAAGAAAAACCACGAAAAATGCCCAATGACGACAGCTGTACAGACGTGCCCGTTATTGACCGCCTCAGGGGTACCGCTCTTTTTCTTATTTTCTTTCTTTCTTTCCTTCCGTCCTCCCCTCCTTCCTTCTTTCTTTCTTTCCTTCATTCATTTTTTCTTTCCTTCCTTCCTTCCTTCCTTCTATCTTGCTTTCCTTCATTCTTTCTTTCCTTCCTTATTTCCTTCTATCGTTCTTTCTTTCATTCTTTGTTTCTTCCCTTCTTTCTATCTGTCTTTCTTTCTATCTTTCCTTCCTTCTTTCTTTCTATCTTTCCTTCTGTCTTTCCTTCTTTTGTTGTATCTTTCTTTCTTCCTATTTCACTCAATAAATTCTCTTTTTATTTTGAACACACACCCCCACCCCTTAAAACAAATCTGGCCTGGGAATAAATACAAGGGACAGTGCTGATTACTCTGAGATTTATTTGGATCCGGAGTAATCAAAGTGGACAGATTTCTGCCCGAGAATTCATGCGCAAATTTAGTTTAACACTAATTTCAGTGTGCCATCCTCTCTCCACAGCGCAGATGAGCTTTAAGTAGACACTCCGAGCGTCATAGACACCGATCGATAGGAAGTGCTCATAAATATATTTTAAGAAATTGTTACACCATCTTCTTTTTTTTCTTTTTTTGTGTGAAAAAAAGAGAATCTTTGTAGGAACAATGGGTGTTCGTTGTGACGTCTCTTCCCAAAATGGATATTAAAGGAAATGTTTTCATCATTTGCAAGTCACCAGTAAAGACAAGTGACAAAATACAATAGTGCCATGTTGAATATAAGTATAAGCGATTTATTGAAATCAAAATATGCAAATAAGCAACAACACTCACAACTACAAAAATCACCAGAGCTATTAATTACTTTTTGACAACTTCTGTTCTGAGCTTGCCGAAATTGGAGAGAACAATATATTTGTTAAAAGCACACCAACATTTAAGTCGGGAATGCAAATAGGTTGTCGTTTTCATTAGCTCGGTAATTGGAGCTGATTTGTTAGTAAGCTGAGACCTCGGTAGAGTTTCTGGCATTACTGAGGATGGACAGTCCGAAGGAGACGGCTCTAAAAGTGCGGCAAGGAGGGCTGAGTCAACTAATAATAATAAAAATGAATAAAACAAAAACAAACAAAAAACAGGTTCCGTTGACGTCGGCATCACTGAAGGCAAACAAAATGCTTAGCTGCATCCAAACAGGGGCGCAGGATAACACGGATATTCTTAGTTCCGCTGGTCGTTCAGGAAAAGTTGAAGCTGTGACAACACGTCGGGTCACAGATAAAGCTAATGGGGTAGTCACACTACGACGTGTTGGACCAACGTTGGACAACGCGTGCCAACGTGTTGGTTTTTTGGGCGAAACGTCGGTACACGTCCGGCCCATTACCGGCGCGTTACTGGCGCGTCAGTACACGTACACTGATAGCAACATGTGGGCCAACACGTCGGCACCCGCTGGCTCGCGCCGATCGTTTTGTGCTTGCACAAAACTTTCGACGTGCCCCGGCACGCGCCGATGGGTTGGAGGGGATGTTGCGGACGCGTTAGCAACACGTCGAAACCCGTTGCGGGCGCACCGGCGGAACGCTGGCAGACCGTTCAGCAACATCGCTTAACGTTGACATTTTTTCGCCAAAATGCGACCGTTCCGTTGGCGCGTCTGCAGCATCCCATCGACGGGTAGTGGGTGCGCCATTGGCGTTGCTCCAGCGTTTCTCGGCGCGTTGGACGTGTTGCCGGCACGCCTGGATGCGTTGGCTGCGCAGTGTGGACGCGCTGCCGGCGTGTCCTGACGTGTTGCTGGCGGGTATGTATGCGCTGACATGGTACTAGCACGATGCCGGCGCACTGCCGGTGCGCCGTCGGGGCACTACGGGCACACCGGTGGCGCGCTGCCAATGCGCTGGTGGCACGCTGCTGGCACGCTGCTGGCGTGCTGCTGGCGCACCGGTAGCGCCGGTGGCACGCCACCAACCCACCACTAACATGCTGCGCCCGTCGAACTTTGTCCCAAAACGCCGAAGAGTTGGACGTGTCTCACGTGCTAGCAAATATTTCGCGCGTTTGCGGCGCGCCGGGGGAAACGTCGTAGTGTGACTGCACCATTACAGGACGGAAGGTAGGGATAGTCCCCTTCTTAGTGCTACGCTTCAGCATAGAACCTAAGCAATCAAGTTTATTGGTCCGATAGTTTTGAGTTTCTGTCAATCTTCTAAGATAAATTCATTAAATTGATTGTTATAATCTACCATACTTTAGTTTGAAGGGACTTTTATTTTAGATGCCTAACTTTTGAGATATTTGAAGTGAAAACATGTCAAATTAATTTTGTCAAGAATGGCAAAATTCTGACATGATAGGCTTCAGCAGTACCAGGTTCTATTAAATGGCGATAATATCCCGTTCTATGTGGTAACAATTGCTTAATAAGTGTGTCAATATCTAAGGTAGATATGTAGAATCAAATCTAGATAATTGTTTTGGTTTTGAAAATTTGATGCTTCATCGAACTATGCAGCTTTAAATTTACTTAGCACATCTGAACCCTTCACCTCATCTGATTGAGAGATTACTGCCATACATTTGTTTCTGACAATAGATTGTGCTAGGAAATATTTTACATGAGATAAAATATCACTTCCCCATATCATGGTTCATGTGTATTCACCACCTCCCCCACATTTCGTCATATTAACTGTAGCTGTGACCCAGCATGCTGGTGTTGCAGCTTCAGTCTGTCCTGAAGGACCAGCGGAACTTGGAATACTCAGATTCAAAAAGGCGAAGGCTGACCAGAGGATGGGAGTATTTTATCTCCGGTAAAATAATTGGTAGAACAATTTCACTGGAATCTACATTAGAAACAAAAGCATGGCGTGAACCCTACCATGTTTGGTCATCAGGCAGGATGTGGTTATACGTGGAAATTGAGTTTAAGTTATAGGTTCTGTAGTGATGGATACGATAACTAGAGGATCTGCTTTAGCTAGGACTCGGCGTGCTGGTTCTCAGCTTCAGTCTTTCATGAGGTACCAGCGGAACTCGGATTACCCACATCGTGAAAAGGTGCTATAGAGGGGGTGTAATGACGTCATGAGACAACTTCCGGTGGCCATATTGGATCACATACCAAAGGCTTGCAACTGTTTACATTGTGTTTATTTACCGATTTGTTGGTTTACTTGACACTGTTTTGAGCAGATTGGCCTCAGAAGTTTGGGGAAAAGGGTCGTTTAATGGAGGGAAAGTCTTTTTTAAATCATGTAGCCTCACATTGTTGCTAAAATGCTGTATGTTAACACATTGGATGCTCTGTCAAAGAATTAGAAAGGTTTAGGCAGTACCCGCTCGGTGGCGCCACCATACTTTTGGCGGCCACCGACCGGGTAGGTCCAGTGGTGGCCATAGTGTTCTTGGTATATGACAGGGGGCGCCATAGTTGGTATTAACTGTAATCCAAGATGGCTGACCACTGAGTGTTGACATGACATGCACTCCCTTTATTTAAATAAAATACACACGGCTCAAACTGCTGAGGCCTCATTAAAACTGAGGCCTGAAACGCGTCAGCTTTCAAATCGAAGCTCTATATTCTAGATAGTAGAATAGTCACATGACCTGATACAAATGGCACCCCCCCCCAAACCCCCGAAAAGAAAACGCCCCAGAACACAAACGGAAACAAATTACTCGCCTCGATGCGTTCACAAATTTCACGCACACGTTCATGATGTTGTCTATATGCGATGCGCATGCGCACACAGACACTGCGGTGTCGGAAGAGGCACTTCTAGTTCTAGCCACTTTAGTATGTGGCGACACGTGCAGAAGTACTGTCTGTCACTCCCACAACAGAGTAGCACCCACACCGTCCGTCTGCTGAATCTGGCCAATGCTAATTAGACGCCCCGACGTGTGTTCATAACTGAGCCTTTGTATTCTGCGAAATTAATTACTCACTGGTTGGTTGGTTGTTGGGGTTTTACATCCTGGCAACATCTAGGGTCATATCAGGAGAGGTAACAACTTGTGACAGTGCACACTCATGGCGACTTACTACTGCTGCCTCATTTGGAGACCAGGCTGCCGGCACTATTATCTGATATCCCACTCAGTCACATTATCCTGACACCAGAGCCAACCAGTCCTTTTCCGATCCTAATAATGCCGAGTGCCTGGCTAGGAGGTGACACGTATACATTGTTAGGTGATTGATTTGACTCGACCAGGGTTCGAACTAGACTCTGCTCCTTATATAACCAGCAGACTACTAGCAATACCTGATTAATTGGGGGTTTTACTTTGCGTAGTGGTGCCAACTTAAGCTTTGTCAGACCGGGTACCGACTTCTGAGAGTATGCATTCAGTATAGCTTTATAGTGCTTTCTTCATTCACACTATGTTGACACTAATACAGGACGGTTCATGAAAGTAAATACTCCTGATATGACCTTACCAGGACGTAAAACTCCAACAAAAACCAAAACAAACAAACTAAAAGTAAATAGTTGTTGCAACATTTAACACCTCTCCACTCCTCCCTTTATCAAACCATAACAAACCATTGATAAAATGTGACCAATGTTATGATTGCCTGAAAAGGAATGCCACCATGGCGTTTGTCCCATCCTGCCCTTCTGAGCATTGCTTATACCCCTGTCACACTACGATGTAACGAGCGAACGTGAGCCTAACATGGTCATTTTTCGTCATTACGTTGATGTACGTTGGGTTACGTTATGATGACGTCAGAATGATGTTACACTGACGTCGAGCTACGTCACGTTACGTCGTGTTACGTCAAGGTTTTGGACATGTTCAAAACTTTCGACATACCTCAAATGTAAGGGTTTACGTTCGCCGTACGTTCTGTACACGTTCAGCGAACATCAATGACGTTAAACAGACATTATTAAAACATTGGTCACTACATTCAACTACATTGCACTACATTGCACTACGTTGACCCACATTAAAGCCAGTGGGAACATGCAGTCTGCGTAGTGAAAACGCCTGGATAACAGACGCCTAACGGACGTCCAACGTATATTTACCATTTTGCCACCGTTTCATGACGTAAGTAACGTAAGGTAACGTAAAGCAACATAGTTCTGGCGATGGAATAACATACATAACGTTCCCTGAGCATAATTACGTTGTCCTCTCTCGTTGAATGACGCCATCACTATGCTTTACCACCTTTACTCTCTCGTCCACTATGCTGCATCCACGTTCAACTTGTGCCCAAATTTGCATACTACGCCGAGAAGTTTGACGTTTTACATCGTAGTGTGACAGGGCCATTAGATTGTGAAGAACATCACTATTTGTGGACCTGCCTTGATAGCCACATCGGCAAGAATGCTAGCTGGGGTCGTGGGTTCGAACCCTGGGCGAGTGTGAAACCAATGACTTACACACTTGACACTATGTCTTGTTCACTATCTAACCAGGCGCTTGACATTACTAGATTGGATAGAGCAAGGGTTGGTTTGTTCAGTATCAGGATAATGTTACTGAGCTAGATATTGGGCGATTTCGGCGACCCGGTATCCCAAGGCGACAGCACAATAAATCGTCATGAGGGCGCACTGTCCACGTATCCTATAGCATGTGTATACAACTAATATAAGAATTACATTTGTTTAAATAGCGTAGGAACTATCGACAGGTAAAATTACATCGTAAACTTTCAGCTCCATGCCTTAGGGCCTTGGGCGGTATGCCCGAGGTTGGTTGTTTGGATTTTGGAGTTTTACGTCCTGGCAACATCTAAGTTCATATGAGGATGGGATATGCCTGAGAGGACATGCGAGCTACTGCCTATTAACTAGATGGGATAATGTAGGAATTATCACACTCTTTATAATACATAGCTTCCATTCATAATCATAGTGATCCCAATTATTGCGATTACAGTTGCAGAGTCCGTTGCCGTTGAGTTTCTGTCCTTATTTCTTTTTAGATAAATATATTACGTTGAACATTATTATATACTTTACTTTAGTTCAATGTAATTCTATTTAGCGGATTAACATTGGACATTCAACTTCAACATTAATGTAAGAATACATCTAGAGATGCTGGACATAATAGGTTTCAATAATGACAGGTTTGATTAAATTGAGCTAGCATTCCTTCTATGCATAAATAAAGTTCTAAGAAATGAGCCAGTACCGACGTTTTATATTTAGGATCAAATCTAGGTGAGTGTCTTTGTTTTGAGAATTGTATGTTCATCAGAGTATGCAGATTTAAGGTTACATAATCCGATCATGGTTTCGATGTTACGTCATATTTGTAGATACATATAGCAGGTTGATTCCTATATTGCACTTCAATTTATGTTGGAGTAACCTTCAGTTAAAACATGCCTAAGTTTGGCGATTTTTTAAGTGAAAACATGCAATATAATGTTGATGTACGCATCAAAATGCTGAACATCATAAGCTTAAGCACTAACAGGTGAGGTTAAACTGACTCAGCCCTCCTTTTATGCAACAATAAATGAAGAGTTCGGGCGGAAAACCCCCACAAACCCTCTTCAGACCAAAGTGAAACCATGACTACCAGGTTTGAGCAGAAGCTGCCATCGTTCTGATAATCAAATCCGGTTCTTCTTTTAATCTCGAAGAAACCAACAATCCCCTGTATAATGCATCTACCGGCTATGAAATTGATAGACTTTACCTGTAAAGCACAACAACACATTAAAAAAAGAAAAAAGAAGAATTTTCCTCACAGAAAACAAATCAAATAGATTTGTCAGTTTTTACGCCTTAGCTGTTCAACTGTTCAACAATCACACCGGCAACTAAGTTGGATATATAGAATCAAATCTACTCAGGTGCTTTGCTATATAGAAAGCATAGTGGTTTTATCGGAATATGCAACTTTATTATGAATGATTTCAATGTGAAATGAGTGTTGAGATGCGAACACAAGGTCCTTATTGTGTAACCCCAGTCCGGCGCGCTGCACGTGGGAGTTACATTGTCTGCTGAATGCTCTTCTTCAATTACCAAGGCATTCAGCATGGCTTTCAACGTGTTCCTACTAATGGAGTTTGGCACTGCGCCTTGGGTTTACAGACAATTCGCTAACCAAATCTACCAGCCAGAATGACTTGATGTCAGAGTGACTTGTCAGCCTCACACGCGGCAGGGCGTGGGTTCGATTCGCGGCCGAGTCAGACCGCGACTACAACGATTGGACACTTGTTCCTGGATTTCCTCCTCACGATGGGAATTAGTAGGTAGCACCAAGACGCAGTGGATAATGTGGAATACGCGTGAGGGGGGGGGGGGTATATCAGGGGGGGGGGGCATTATAGCTATGCCTTGAGCAATGCCAGATTTACTGGGTGAAGTCTAGGGCCTCAAAATCCAGGGGGGGGGGGTCCTGTCTCGGTGAATAATATTGTTGACACTGTCATAGGCCTTTGGGAGGGGCTTCACAAGTGGAATAGCCTAGAGACTCTCTCCATCTAAATCCGGGACTAACCACGAACATGCAGGGTCACCCGGTCCTGATATGACCTTGGATGTTGCCAGGAGGTAAAACAGCCACAAGCAACCATGCAGGGTCACAAGTCGGTAGCAGCACTGCTGGTTATAGCCTCAGATGTTGCTACGAATGTAGGACTTCAAAATACCCACTCACTGCTTACCAACGTTGCCAATGCTGGCTAAACTATATGAATCAAAGATGTGTTTGAGTGAGAGCTGGTAGAACCAGCTTGAATCAAACCAACCGGCTGACTAAATAACTCAGACATAGATTGTCATTACAATATATTGGTGGCATTAACGGTGAACTGTTAGTAAAGTAGGTCGAGAAGGTTGACTATTTGATACACCAGCAGCTGCATTTTCCATCCACCCATAACCAGTGTAAGTGCAATCAAGAATATTGATTCAATGAGCCTTAGTTATGGCGGGGAATTGTTTTAATACACCTGTTAGTGTCTCGTGGAATAAGTTGCCATCGTGTAATTTATTGCTATGCAAGGCACAAGAAAAACAACCTGCAAGGTTTTCTAGGGGGGAAATCATTTAATGCACGTTAGTTGCCGCAAAGAATTGTTTATTCCATGTCAGTGTCTCAGGAAATAATTATCAATGCAGGACACGAATCGGTATAAGGTGGTTTTTATTGGTTACTATTTATCTTCAGATGGTATTCTTGTTTCGTTATGTCAGTTCTTAATTGAAATGTCTTGGGTGCCTGTTCCCAGCGCTCAACCTTGCGTTCTTATATATGGGTGGGTGGGACGGCTGAGAAAGAAAAGAAGACTGGCTTTGCAGTAACCACGCAGCAGGTTCGGGCTCACTGGCGAAAGTGAGCTACTCGGTGCTCAAGTCGGCAGTGCAGCTCCGAACCGCCAGGTGGCAGTGGCGGCGCGTGTAGTTATGGGAAAAGAATGTAGGTGGTACAAGTGTCGGCTGCCATAGAGTTCAAGGTTAAGCGGGAGATTCGGTCCCGCACGCCAAATTACCCATGTTGCCATGGCAACATGACCAATTTGCCGTTATGAAATTTTTGGTATGCGAGGCACAGGAAAAAACAACCTATAAGGAGTTATTTTGGGAGTGGGGGGATCATTTTAATTAACATTATAATGAAGAATTATTTATTTCTGTAGGTGTGTCAGGAAATAATTTGCCTTCATGTAAATTATTGCTTATGAGGCACAGTAAAAACAACATCCAGGTATTTTCAGGAGGAATCATTTAATGCGCATTAATTGTCGTGAAGAATTGTTTGTTTCCTGTCGATTTCTTGGAGAACAATTTTCTATTGTGTAAATTATTACATACGAGACACAAGAAAAGCTATCGGCAGTTACAGAACTGAGTGCTATATCAATGAGTGATGTGTACTCTCGTGTTGTATAACTGGGCCTTGTATAACGGGGCGCTGTATAGATGAGTGTTATGTGACTGAGTGATGTATAACCGACTGGTGTATGGCTGCACGCTGTATATCAGTGTTAAATAACTGGATGATGCATCACTAAATGCTGTATAACTGAGTGTGCTATAACTGAGTGATTTATGATTGAGTGCTGTATAACTGACTGGTGTGTGGTGTATAACAAAATGCTATATAACTAGTTGATATATTGCTAAATGCTGCATAACTGACTGGTGTGTGGTGTGGTGGCATGCTGTATAACAGAGTGTTATATAACTGGCTAATACATAGCTAAATGCTGTATAACTGACTGGTGTGTGGTGTGCTGGCATGCTGTATAACAGAGTGTTATATAACTGGCTAAAGCATAGCTAAATGCTGTATAACTGAGTGTGTTATAGCTAAGTGATTTATGATTGAGTGCTATATAACTGACTGGTGTGTGGTGTATAACAGAGTGCCATAAAACTGGCTAATGCATAGCTATATGCTGTATAACTTAGTGCTGTATAACCTTGTGGTTATGATTGAGTTCTGAATAACCCAGTCCATTTTAGCTGAATTGCCGATATTTACTTTTTGTTCTGGTGGGTCGTTAAACAAACAAACAAACAAATTCTAGCTGAGTTCCACTTCTGTGCAGTTCTGTACAACTGAACTAAACTAAAATAATGGCGCCCTGAAGTGTATTGTCATTTATAGCCTGACACTTGACTTTCTGAAGTGCTATGACATTTGTAACAGCGGTAATTACCAAGTGCAATTATGGAGCTATTTTAAACAACAAACTAACTTGTGGGATATGGATTCATGAGGGAAGTTCCCTTTAGGCACTTAAACTTAATGTTGTGTTCATCAGCTATACACACGTGTAATATTATTTCTGCAAGCACTAAATAATCACTCTTTGCGCGACATTATTTCTGGTGATGCCAATATCACCACTGCAGGGTGGTGGGTTGCGAAGAGGCCTCTGGAGGCGACACCCGCTGCCTGTGTTATTCCTCGCGGTGACCGCGCAACATGAGGCCAGCCTTCATAGCGGTTCCCAACTCCCTACTAGTTTATGGTTGGAGACTTAATTCTGCGGAGTTCGAGGAAAGCAGCAGATTTTGAAAACCAAACACTCATCTATATTTGATCCTACATATCTAACTTAGATATGGGTGCACTTCTTAAGCATTCTTTGCTGCATCGAAAGGAGTAGTGACACAATTTAACAGAACCTGTTAATGCTGAAGCCAGTGGTATCAGAGTTTTGATGTGCTTACCAAAATTACTTTGTTATGTTTCCACTTCAAATATCTCCAATGGTATCCATTTATAATAAAATGTGACTTCAAAGTTTTTAAGTAAAGTAGGTTATAACAATGACGCTACTACATTTATCTCATAAACTGCCAGAAACTCAAAACCGTCGGGCTATGTAACTTTAAGAATCAGGGGCACAACCCAATGGTTTTAACGAGCTAGACGCAAGAGTATAGCATAGTCTACATGGCTAGATATTATAGATTAAGATCTTCATCCATATATACCTAGATTATCATATATGGAAGGGGAAGGGAAATGCTATGAAATGTTATTAAATGTATTCAGTGATTAAAGTTGCATAGTCCGATGGTTTTGAATTTCTAAATTTTTTCTGAGATAAATATATTAGATCGATCATTCATATCTACTTTACATTAGTTCAAAGTAACTTTTATTTTAAATGGTAACATTTTGAGATATTTTGAGTGCAAACATGCAAAATTAGTTTTGGCAACCTTGCCAAAACTCTGACACCATAGACTTCTGCAGTAACAGGTTCTGTTAAATTGACTCAGTATTGCCTTCTACACAGAAACAAATGCTTAATAAGTGCATCAGTATCTAAGTTAGATATGTAAAATCAAATCTAGATAATTGGTTTGGTTTTGAAAATTTGATATTTCATCGGACTATGCAGCTTTAAGTCAGTATTAATGCAATATGGAGTTGGGTGAATAAATTACACTTGAGTGCTTCAGCTAAGATAGTATGTAGTTATTCAGTTTACCCATGCTGGGTACACTCATAACTACATGCTGTCTTACTGTTATTTATTGTCATTGACAATAACTTATTAAAGATGTAGCAATGTGATTCTCACATAACAACTCTCAGCAAAACATCAGAATTAATGAGGATATTGGATCTGTTGGGAAAGCATTTCTCAACCGATGGCCATGACCAATCAGATTGCGCATAATAAAACCAACCACGCTGACTAAATCATGCTTTCCCACATTGTACCCTTAATCCACATGATCTAATTCAGGTGAACCTTGAAAGCCAAATGCGACCCAAATTCAACAGACCACTCCTGTGTTAGTGGCTATAACTAATAGCAAATGACAGCATCCTCAGAATGATGAATCCTGCCCACGCTGTTTCCTGTGATGCCATTGTCACCACTGCAGTCTGGTGGGTTGCGAACAGGCCTCTGGAGGCGACACTCGCTGCTTGTGTTATTCCTCATGGTGACCGCACAACACGAGGCCAGCCTTCATAGCGGTCCCCAACTCCCTAATGCCATTACTTTAGGGGTCCCTTTTTAACGAGCTTCTTTGTTTCGAATTTTGCTTCACAAGAACCCAGAAAATGGATGGAAAGGTCACCAACGTCTAGGGATTACATCACTCCATTTCCCTCCAAAAATGAAGAGGACATGAAAAAAACCCACCTAAAAACAATAAAGAAAAAACCCACACCCAAAAGCTTCTACAATGGTCAGGCACTACCTTGTTTTTACAGCAATATCTTTTTTAAACAGACAATGCTACATCCAGACCAATGTTACCCAGACGTAGCAGGTGTCCTGTTATTAGATGCAACAAAGGCTAAATTTAATATGTACGTTGACAGGTTGCCCATATATTGCAGAGATTCACTAATAACTAACTTCGCTAACGACATATATATATCTGAACAGGTGTTGTACACAGCCAGATGGTGGAATTTCTACGTAAGTCTGGACACACGCCCCACACCCACACATTGACAGTCATGCACACACATGTGCATGAAACCGGTCAGAGCACATACGCTGCAGTGAAATTGTTGATCAATTATGTCTTCATGGTTTATCTATGGAGATAGAAATGGGCGTGTGTCACTGTGTAAAATTGAGGTGTTCATAGAAAGATAGTCTTCTTCTCTCTTTTGGCTTTTTGGGCGGTCTTTTTATGAAAAATAATGGCCGGAACTACCTGATGAGTCATAAAAAAATTGTCAAAATTGGGACGTAATTGTCTTCAAATCTTTAATAGGTGGGCATTTGAGGATGATATCCGACGTGTGTGAATGTGTGTGAGGGCGTGAGAGTGTGTGAGTGTGTAACTGTGAGTAAATGAGTGTGTGAGTGTATCTGTGTGTGTAAGTGTGTGTGAGTATTTGTGAGAGTGTGCGATAGTGTGAGTGTGTGTAACTGTAAATGTGTGTGTGTGGAAGTGTGTGAGTGTGACAGTGTGTAACTGTAAATAAGTATGTGTGAGTGTGTGTGAGTGTGTATGAGTATAGTTGGGCGAGTGTGTGAGTGTGTGTAACTGTATGTCAGTGTGTGCAGGTATGTGTGAGAGTGTGCGAGTGTGTGAGTGTGACAGTGCGTGTAACTGTAAAAGAGTATGTGTGAGTGTGTGTGTGAAAGTGTGTGAATGTGTGTAACTGTATGTGAGTGTGTGCGAGTATGTGAGAATGTGCGAGTGTGTGAGTGTGACAGTGTGTGTAACTGTAAATGAGTGTGTGTGAGTATGTGTGAGTGTGTGTTGAAGTGTGTAAGTGTGTGTAACTGTATGTGAGTGTGTGTGAGAGTGTGTGAGTGTGACATGAGTATTTGTGAGTGTGTGTGTGGAAGTGTGCGAGTGTGTGGAAGTGTGTGTAACTGTATTTGAGTGTGTGTGAGTGTGTGTGAGTGTGAGTGCGGGAAAAGTGCGTGTGCGTGTCTGTGACGGTGCTTATTTTTCTGCACATAAAGGTGCTGCATTTCACTACACCAAGACCACCCAACGGGGCCGTCTTCGGTTCCATACGAGGTATTCCATCTTTCATACACTACCAACACCAACAGCACTAGCAACACAACATCGTCATCACCACACATAATACCACCACCATTACCTCTACCACAACCCCACACTACTACCACCATCGCCTTTACCACCACAAATTACCACCAGTAATAGTACAACCACAAACGACCAACACCACAACCACCTCCAATACTACCATTAATAGCACTGACGCTTTATTATGACTACACACAATACTATCCCTATCACCTCTACCACCACCACACCTCACTACTACCACGACTACCTTTACCACCACACACTACCAGCACCAGTAACAGTACAACCACCCACTACCAACCACATACCAGCACACACTACCAGCACCAGTAACAGTACCACCACACACTACCAACAACACCACACCAAGTACCAACAGTAGCAGTGCTGGTACACCATTACCACCACACATATCTACCAAAACCAGTACCAGTACCACCACACACTACCAACAACACCACACAAAGTACCAACAGTAGCAGTGCTGGTACACCATTATCACTACACATATCTACCAAAACCAGTACCAGTAACACCACACACTACCAACACCACTACCACCACATACCAGCGCAAACTACCATAACTACCACTACCAGTAGCAGTACTGATATTACCACCACACACAATACCTCCACTCACATCTACCACCACCAATATCAGTACCCCCACACAATATCAACACCACTACCACCACATATAACACAACCAGTGCACACTACTATAACTACCGCTACCGCTACCAGTAACAATACTGCCATTACCACCACACACAATACATCCACTCACATCTACCACCACCAATATCAGTACCACCACACATTACCAACACCACTACCACCACATATAACACAACCAGTGCACACTACTATAACTACCGCTACCGCTACCAGTAACAATACTGCCATTACCACCACACACAATACCTCCACACACATCTACCACCACCAATATCAGTACCACCACACATTACCAACACCACTACAACCACATATAACACAACCAGTGCACACTACTATAACTACCGCTACCACTACCAGTAACAATACTGCCATTACCACCACACACAATACATCCACTCACATCTACCACCACCAATACCAGTGCCCCCACACAATATCAACACCATTACCACCACATATAACACAACCAGTGCACACTACTATAACTACCGCTACCGCTACCAGTAACCATACTGCCATTACCACCACACACAATACCTCCACTCACATGTACCACCACCAATATCAGTACCCCCACACAATATCAAACCATTACCACCACATATAACACAACCAGTGCACACTACTATAACTACTGCTACCACTACCAGTAACAATACTGCCTTTACCACCACATACCATACCTCCACACACATCTACCACCACCAATATCACTACAATCACACTACCAACACCATTACCACCAAATATAACACTACCAGCGCAGACCAACCATAACCACTACCACCACAGATAGTGCCATCACCAGTGGCATTCCCAGCGCCATTACTACCACACGCGCTACCAGCAGCAACACATCGATTACGCCTTGCCTAGACCCTGAATATTAGATCCTACCTGCTGTCACGCTGCCAGCTTTGGGAACCGTCATGCTTTTAATTTGCCATTCCACCTCCTCCCCCCTGGCGGCGGCGGCCGAACCATCATCCTCTGTATTTATTGATGATTAAAGATGTCGTTCGTCTGATTTCTGTTCTGCCAAGAAATCCACTAATTCACACTGAACTGACGACCGGTTCCGAGAGGTTTGAAACGTAGACTTGGAGAAGTCTGCGAGATGTGTGCTACTGCACACATCTGGCAGATTCAAGACTGAATCACGACTTCATTGTTCTGGGAGGGCAGTAAGTGTGAGTAGCATAGAGATTGTGTTTGTTGGAGGGCGATGAGCTGCACCCGAGCAACATCATATACTAGGAGGTGTTGTCACTAGAAATTGTTAACTGACACTAGCAGGTGTTGACACTGGAAACTGTTGACTTATTCCAGCAAGTGTTGCCACTAGAACTTGTTGACTGACACTGTCAGGTGTTGACACTAGAAATTGTTAACTTATCTTAGCAGGTGTTGGCACTAGAACTTGTTGATGTGTAATAGCAGGTGTTGCCACTACAAATTTATTATGTATACTAGTAGGTGTTGGCACTAGAAATTGTTGATGTATAATAACAGGTGTTGACGCTAGAACCTGTTGACTTATACTAGAAGATGTTGACCTAGAAAGTGCTGACTGAGATTGTCAGGTGTTGACACTAGAAATTATTAACTGATGCTCGCAGGTGTTGACATTAGAAACTGTTCAATTATACTAGCAGGTGTTGACACTAGAACTTGTTAACTGACACTATCAGGTGCTGACACTAGAAAATGTTGACTAATACTAGCAGGTGTTGACACTAGAACTTGTTAACTGACACTATCAGGTGCTGACACTAGAAACTGTTGACTAATACTAGCAGGTGTTGACACTAGAACTTGTTAACTGATTCTATCAGGTGCTGACACTAGAAACTGTTGACTTATACTAGCAGGTGTTGACACTAGAACTTGTTAACTGACACTATCAGGTGCTGACACTAGAAACTGTTGACTTATTCTAGGAGGTGTTGGCACCAGAAATTGTTGACTGACATTGTCAGGTGCTGAAACCAGAAATTGTTAACTGACGCTAGCAGGTACTGTCACTAGAAACTGTTGACTTATACTAGCAGGTGTTGACACTAAAATTGTTGACTGACATTGTCATGTGTTGACACCAGAAATGTTTACCTGATGCTAGCAGGTGCTGTCACTAGAATCTCTTGACTTTGATTATCAGGTGTTGACCTAGAAAATGCTGACTGACACTAATAGGTGTCTATAGTAGCAGTAATCAGTGCCAGCTAGCAGCGAATACTCCAGCACACGTTGACGCTAATTATTAATTAATTCTTATTGAGAATATAATCTCAAAGCCTGGTAAATAACAATCCAAGCAGTCAACAACAATGAACGGGCTAGCTGCTGACAACCGTGACCTTTTGAGACTTAAGCAATGAGAGTGTGCCAGAACAGAAATAGGGTTTACTCAATCTGAAGCAGCCCAGTTGATCTGAGAACAATGGAATCGGACGGAATGGTCTAACAATAATGTCCACTTCTCATACGAGAGCTCAGGACAGGGTGGTCTAACACGATTAGAATGTCTATTTCTCATGAGATGTCCTAATGGAATGACGTAGCAATAGAGTGTCCACTTCTTATGTGGGAGGTCCAGACGGGATGGTCTAGCAATAGAGTGTCTGCTTCTCATACGGGAGGTCCAGACGGGATGGTCTAGCAATAGACTGTCTGCTTCTCATACGGGAGGTCCAGACGGGATGGTCTAGCAATAGAGTATCATTTCTCATATGAGAGGTTCAGACGGGATGGTCTAGCAATAGAGAATCCACTTCTCATAAGTGTCTGCTTTTCATGCGAGAGGTATGAACAGGATGGTCTAGCAACAGAGTGTCCACTTCTCATACGAGAGGTCCAGACGGAATGGTCTAGCAATAGAGTGTCCACTTCTCATATGAGAGGTCCAGATGGGATGGTCTCGCAATAGAGTGTCCACTTCTCATACGAGAGGTACAGACGGAATGGTTTAGCAATAAAATGTCCCATTATAATACGAGAGGTCCGGATGGGATGGTCTAGCACACATGAAGCCAGACAGCACTCTTACTGATTCAGCCATTCTGGACGATGCTGTCATAACCCAGACACCCATCCTGACACGACCTTATATATTGCTAGGAAGGTAAACCCCTATCAAGTCACAGGTTTACTCTGGACAATGAATGTCAGGGGAGAAGGCAAGGTCTCCGGCCTGGTTATTGGTCTGTGTTCCATACAGTGTTTGTCCTTTTCAAATCCCTCTGAAATTAAATTCAACCTGATATTTTTTATTTACAAATGCACCCACCTAATGCTCATCATGACGATTCCTTCTTTACTTTAAATCGAAGTCCATCTAAAACCCATAGAAACTAAAAATCCAAATCCTGTTTTAATCCACAAGCTGTTGACGCATGCGTATCGGGTTTCCCTGTGTTGTGATCGCCTTATTGTGGCGTGAACATGTGCACTAATCCCAGAAGCTGTGTGGATGCGAATTGATTACCCACTCCCCATTCCGGGAGCTTCCTTCATAGACGATTTCCACCGCTAACCCACCCTCTAATGGGATTAACTGAGCTGTGAAGCGTGGTTGGTGGAAAAGGTCTTATAGAGGATTTTTTTGGGGGGAAAGTATTTATTCATCTGAACATGACATTTGTCAGCGCCGGAGCACTGGTCTTCTGGCTGTCTTACTATTGGAATTGACAGTCTAAATAATCTAAGTTTGATCAGTGCTCTATTAGTTATAGCACCGATCCTGTAGAATTAAAGGAGTGGTTCCTGCTGTATAATGTACTGCGCCAGTCACTGTAGTTCTTGAAAAAATGGGGAGCAGCACCGAGTAGAAAGTGTACACTCGGGGCAACTCAAACAATCGTTGAGGGTTACATTCTTTCTATTAGAAAACAAGGTAAGGTTATAGTTGACAAGACATTTTGTCTGTCTTATATAATGTTCAATGTGTTTAAACAGGTTGATAGTTGTGTAGGATGTTTGGTGTGTTGATAGTTTGTTCATGATGGTTAAGGGTGGTGGCAGGGGAGGGGGGCCCATTGGGGTGGGTGGTGGGGGGGAAAAGCCCACAGGAGAGCAAGCGAGAATGCGGGGGGGGGGGCAGAAGTTCAGGGCTTTGCTAGTAATGACTGCAGTAGTCATTCAAGGGCCTGAATAACCAGGTCGGCTCTATATGCATTTTTTAAGGCAAGTATTGTTTGTGTTTCTCTGACTCTGGTAGGGAGGTCATTCCACATGACACTACCTTTGTAGATTGGTGCTCCAATATATTTATTTGTTGAAGGGTGTGGTACATTGAGGAGAGTGGAGGCCCCTCTTCTTGTTATTCTATTTGTGTGGTCAATGAATTTTTCGTCTTTTGCATGTGTGTGCATTAGTGCCATCAGGTGTAGGTCCCTTTGTTCTGAGAGAGATCCAATTTGGCTTTCTTGTGCAGTTCAGCCACACTGAGGTTCTTGCCTTGGTAGACTCTTCTCAGTGCTCGGTTCTGAATTCTTTGCAGTTTGATCTTTTGTTGTTTTGTTAAGAGCTCATATATGATGTCATTGTAATCTATAAAGGCAATATTGTAGTCTTGTACAGGAGCAGTGCAGTGTTTTTACTTAAGAATTTCCTTAATTTCCTAAAAGTTGTCAGTTTTAGTGCCTGCGTTTGATTCAGTCTTGCCAATTGTCAGTTCCCATTTAGTGTGGAGTCAAGAGTTGTGCCCAAGTATTTGTAGGAGTGCACTTCATGAAGTAAGGTTCTACCCATTTGTAGTTAGATTTGAAGGGCTCTTGTTTTTCTCATTTTTCTCCCATAGATCACATACTCTGTCTTGACACTAGTTACTATTAGTTTATTTTCATGGCACCATGTATTCACCTTATCTAGCACCATGTCTGTCTGGACTGCAGCTGCCACAAGATCTCTATTGTGTACTGTGAGTGCTGCATCATCAGCAAATAATGTAAATGTTCCTCTTTCAGATACTAGTGGTAGGTTATTAATAAAGATTAGGAATAGCAGGGGTCCTAGGGTGGAGCCCTGTGGCACCCCAGTCTTGACCCTATGGGTGGTGGACTCATTGTTGTTTAGTTTTGTGCACTGCATTCTGTTCTTGAGATAATTTGTGAGGAAATTATATGCTTTGTTGCCTAATCCAGCTCTTGCTACTTTCTGCATCAGGATCTCATAGTCAATTGTATCAAATGCCTTCTTGAAATCAAGGAAGACACTGATTGTTAGCTCACCTTTATCCATGTTGCCCAAAAGTTCATCCAGTAGAGATGCCAGAGCCCCTGTTGTGGTTATTTTTCCTAAATCTATGTTGTTGGTTGGTCAGATAGTTGGATGATTCAAGGAATGCTTTAACTTGGTCATGTATAATCTGTTCAATAATTTTTCCTGGAAGTGGGAGGATTGAAATTGGTTGCAGTTCACTGCAGTATCTTGGATTATTGGTCTTGGGGATCGTGGTGACTGTAGCTACTTTCCATGCATCAGGGAAGATGCCTGTTTTAATTATTAGGTTGTCCATATGGTTGAATTCCCTAATTAATGTTGTTATTGCCATCTTTATGAGGGCAGTACTGGTGTCTTTTATACCAGGATGATATTTGATTTATTCTGTCTAGGATTTCATCACAAATGTTTCTTGGAGATCATAGTTGTGGCTATTTAGTTTGGCTTGGTAACATTTTTGTTGGCCTGTTACTCGGTTAAATTTACTGGCTAACCTTTCTCCTATCTCGATGAAATAGTTATTGATTTCTTCAGTAAGTAGGTTATCAAGTATCACGTTGCCAGATTCTTCATTGCAAAGGCTGCTAATTTTGGTTTGGTTTGCTGGTTCAATCTGTTTGAGTACACGCCAGCATTATTTGGCATTGTTTCAATGTTTGTCTAGTTGGTCTTGGAAGAATCTTGCTTTGGCTTTTCTGACTTCATTTCTTGTTTTCCTGGTCATTTGGCTATGAACTCATCACCAGGGTATTTTGATATTTCAAATTTCTGTCTGAAGTAGTCTCTGTCTGGTTGTAGTTCTGGTAGTTCATCGTTAAGGTACCCAGCCATGTTAGTTCTAATAGTGAGCTCTACTAGGGGACAGTGCATGTCAGCTGCTTTTGTTATTGTTGTGTTAAGCATTTACCAGCATTTGTTTGGGTCTTGTTCCGCTAGGAACTCTCTTTGGTTAAATTTCTGTAGTGACTTTTCCAATTCTCTCTGATCACAGTTTCTGTATGAGCGTCCCCAGTAGGTGGCAGATCTGTTGTCATTCCTTATTTTCTTTTTTAGTATGTATATTGATTTGTGGTCACTTATATTATAATTGATAACTCCTGCATTGGTGCAGTGCTTAATATTGGGGAATGCTAGGTCTATTGTTTTGTCAGAGGTTCTGGTTATCCTGCTTTATTTGTGTATCATTTTCTGGAGCTCATCATCTGCAGCAAATTGTTTCATTGTTTCCCACAGAGTCTGTTTATTTTCATTGTAATCCACATTAAAGTCTCCTAGTATGAGTATCTCATATTCATCCAAGTTGGTTATTTGTCTCATGAATTTGTTTAGAAGGTCATTTCCTTCATTTAGATTGCCATCTGGAGGCCTGTATATGTTGCCGATGAGTATACTCTTGGTGGGAGGTCTGATTACAATTGCCCATTGTAGTTCAATGTTGCAGTTTTAGAGGTTAAGGTCCTCATATTTGGATGTATCAGTATGCAGCTAATTTTTTAAATAAATTCCCAGTCCACCTCCTTGTTTGCTTTGACCATCTGGCCGCTTTGTTTTTCCCGTCAGCTCTCAGAATTGGTAGCCTGGTACACTAGCTAGTCTATCTTCCATGAGGTACACTGGCTAGTCTATCTTCCACTACCGACATCCCGTTTGATGGCAGTGACGGTACTAATGCTCAGCTTGGTAGCTGCTTGTGCAGCGAGCCCTGTAGAAAAGGTCTTTTACAGGATTTGTACCACTAACCCGCCCTCTGATGGCAGGAGCAAGAACTACTGTTGATTGAAGCAGCTTGGTGTGCAGCATGTTCTGTAGAAATGGTTTAATAGAAAATGTCCATCCCTGATGGCAGTAATATGTTTTGTTTGTTGTTGTTTTACATCCTAGCAACATCCAAGGTCATATCAGCACGGGTACCGACTTGTGACAGTGCACGCTCATGGTGACTTTATAGTGCTTCCCCACTGGGAATCCAGGCCGCCAGCATTATCCCACTCAGTCAAATTATCCTGACACTGAGCCAACCAGTCCTTGCCCTATCATAATAATACCGAGTGCATGGCTAGGACAAGTATATATTTTAAAGTCATTGTTTTGACTCGACCAGGATTCGAACCCACAAACTCATAGGTTCGGATCTTCCGATCTCCCAAAACAGGAGACAGACGCTCTACTCATTCGGCCACCCCGTCTGGTCTGGCAATGTTGAGCCCCACTCACAGGCGCCTCTGGTCGATAGGCTGAACACACAGATGCAGAGGAATAGAGAGTAAGAGGGAGAGAGATGGAGGGAGGGGGGTGGAGTGGTGAGGAGGGGTCCGTGTGTTTGAATTTTGGCGGACGGACACGACGCAATATGGACAGCGTACTGATTTATGCCCGGCCTGCTTTCTTGGTGCAGTAGGAATCTAATACAAAACCTTACACTGGCAGATGACATAATTCTCACTTATCTACTTAATTTGTTTGTGTTGTCGTTTTTATCTGTTGTTAGTTGTTGATGTTTAGTTTGTTTATTAGGGGGAGTGCGTGGCATCGATGTTGTGTTTCATACAACCAGATATACATATCACCATATGCGTGTGTGTGATATGATGGTTTATGTGTAGCCTATCTGTAAGTTATGGTGCATGTGTGCATCTGTATATGATGGTATATGTGTGTCTCTGTATATGCATACCTCTACATGATGGTGCATGCGTGTCTGTGGTGTATGTGATATGTGTGTATGGGTGCAGGCCAATAGGAAGCGATCGGAGCGCCACCACGCGGCCTGAATAAGACTCACATCCCTCAGGCAACTCCCCCGGTGCATTGTGGGCGATGAGGAAAGGGTGTTCATGACAGGTGCTAGACAGGACTCCGGGGTACCTACAATAGTTGGCTGACTTTTAGACATTGCAATATATAACATTGCGACGCAATTTAGCACCAGACGCAGTTGTGAATCGGTAGAACACAGGCCTCCCATGTGTGAGATCGGGAGTTTTCCCGGTCGAGTGAAACCAATGACTTACAAAATTTATACTTGTTACTTCCTAGTTTGGCGCTCAGCATTAATAGCATAGGGCAAAGATTGGTTAGCACAGTGTCAGGATAATGCGACTGAGTGGGATGTCAGGTCATGGTGCTGGTGGCCTGATTTCCCAGTGGGCAGCACTATAAAGTTGCCATGAGTGCACACTGTCACAAATCGGTACCTGTCCTGATGTGACCTTAGATGTTGCCAGGATGTAAACTGCCACAACCAACCAACCGCAATTTGGCACCAGCAGAAAGGCACAGACAAAACCTGTTTCTCCCTCCCTCTTTTGTTCTTTCCATCTGGAGGTAAAGACGCCTATTCGTTGGACTAGTTTTGTTGTCGGCCTCCAGTAATTGACATGTGATTTATTTACACAATGTTATTACGATTGAGATCACAATAACCTACTAGATCTATTCACTCGATATGCAACATAGGGATCACATACACTACCAGGGATATACATGTTTTATGTGGTAGCCATAGCGGATGAGCATCCGAGTTTGGCTATTAGATAGATGGCCCCGTCTTGATATGACCGTAGATGTTGCTAGGAGGTACAACCCCAACACACAAGTATAAACAAACAGATTTATCGGATGGGGTGTGAGCTGTGAATGTGACCTGGTGCTAGGGCCTATAGTGGTAGTCATGCGTACAGTTACATATATATATATATATATATATATATATATATGTATATATATATATATACATATATATATATATATGTATGTGTATGTGTGTGCTCTATAATCTTTTATGGCAATATAAATAAGGACACTGTCCATATTCAGTTCCCTATGTAGTATATTCACTGTATCCTATCTAACTGACCCTCTGTAGTACAGTATTGGCCACACTGGCGCCACCTATGAGGGGTTCTAAGCACTGTATGCCAGCTGCGTCTGGTCATTATCGCCTATGGACATAATATATATATAATATTATATATAGATGCATGAGTAGTGAATGACATTGAACCCTGAGCTACTGAGTTGTGACCATGCCTACGTAGGCATAGGTACTACTTTTTCCAGGATCATTAGAATGACTATCCAGTGACTATTCACACTAGTTGTAAGTACAACACATGCTTCTAGAATATGAATAGTTTTGCTAAGACATACCGAACATTCACAATGATAATAACTCGGTCACGAGGTCTTTAAGGCGGCCACAGAGTTTCACTCGAACTAAGCTCACATAAACTAGCTCACATAATGGTCTCTATGAGGCCCTATCACCGAGTGCACAGTGCTGAGAATGACCTCAGATGTTGCCAGGACGTAAAACCCCCACCAAACAAAGCTATGCAAACATGTGCTGATAGCCCCGAATCGTAAATAAACAAGCACCCTATCGAACGCCTAGGCAAACCCTGCCCATGGATCGATGTCAAGACAATGCAGATGCAGTGCTGACTGACTTGCACGTTAATAACATTGTCTGTTCTGGTGGTGGTGGTGAGTGTGAGTGTGGGGGGGGGGGGAATGCAGGCTCCGCCAACCTCCCGCAATTCCTCCAGAAGCCGCGAGGGGGCGCCACCAACACACTCTGCCCAGGCACTTTATGTCGCCTCCCCGACCTCCTGGCTGGTTAACATTTTTATTAATTCCTTCCATAACCAGTAGAGACAGTAAAAGAGGAGACAAGTCAGATCCGTGTGGATCGAGCCCATAACTCTTGCTGGCCCTTAAGACCTACCTTTAATTTATTTAACAAAATCGGTCGAGAAGTGGGCCGTTAGTAGGTGCGTGAGGCGCCACCTGGAGGAAAGGAGGGGAATTGGGGGAGCTGCTTGGAAGCAGGCCTCCCGTTCCCCAGGCCGCACCCCCAACCTCCTGTAACCCATAGAAGCAAGGAACATATCAAAAGAAGGTTTACAGGAGCAATATCGGAATAAGTCCAATAAAAGACAGGAGCATTACATACATAATAATATTTGCATAATTACTTTATACCTCACGTAACCAGAGTTACAATGTTTGGCCATGCTCTCCACAGTTTGGCTAGTTTACGGTTGTGTGGCTGTGGGTGGGTGCCTGGACGGGTGGAGGTGAAGGTGGAGGTGGAGAGGGGGATGTATTGATACATGTCTCCCCATCCCACCTCGTCAGTGTACATCCAACTTCAGGCCATGTGGTCATTGTGGTCATTTCTCCCAGGCACTTGCCGTACAGAAAATCGTGAGAAATATTACACCTATCCTACCCCCACCTCCCCACCAGCAGCCACGATGATTTCCGTTGTTTTATTTGGAATGAATATCTAATAAACTAATATTGCACCCATATCTTCCAGATATCTGTTAACCAGGTCCTGCGAAATAAACTCATTAAAGTTGTCAATCAATATTGGAAAAAATGACCCGCCCCCCTAAAAAATTGCATTATCTGGTGAAATCGTAACATATTTGGAATCAAAGACTGGTCTAGATTTGATCCTATATATCAAGCTTAGATACTGGTACATTCATTAAACATGTGTTGCTGCATAGAAGGGAAGACTAAGCCAATTTAATCGAACCTGTTTCTGCTGAAGCCTATTTTGTCAAGCATTTTCATATATATGCCGAAATTAATTTGGCATGTTTTCACTTCAAATATATCCAAAATTAGCTATCTATAATACAAGTTACTTCAAACTTTTAGGTACATGACAAACACATCATAACAAATATCCAGAATAAATCCGTTAAAATACATACATGTTGCTCGGACGTCAAACCCCAATGAACCAATGAACCAATCACTAAATGGGGCATACAAAATTCCCAAGGTGAATTCCACAGAATTGCTACTGATATGACCACAGATGTTGCGAGGATGCAAAATCCTACTTAATCAATCAATCAATCAATCAATCATTGAAGCAATCACTCTGTCGAGTATGGCTGAATGAGGAAGGCGTTCATCATCACCATGATCATCAATCCCTTAACCACGAGGATCCTTGGTGCACCACAAAATTACGTAGCAACCATTTTTTCCCAGCTAGCAGTGGGAGAATAGCTTCCTTAATAGTCTGGTGAAAACATAACATTTTCAAAACAAAAACAATTATCTGGATTGTATTCTACATATCTAACTTAAATACTGGTGCACTTATTAAACATTTGTCTCTGCATAGAAGGGAATACTGAGGCAATTTAACAGAACCTGTCACTGCAGAAGCCTATGCTGTCACAGTTTTGGCGTGCTTGGCAAAATTATCTTTGCATGTTTGCACTTCAAATATCTCAAGAGTTAGCCATTTAAAATTAAAGTTACTTCAAACTAAAAGTAAGGTAGATTATAATAATCAACCTCATACATTTATCTCAGAAAAGGACAGAAACTCAAAACCATCGGACTGTGCAGCTTTATATACTTAAGTTGGGAATTGGGAGGCGATAGTTTGGGGAATGAATAAACCATGACGCAGCGACTAGCTACACAAGGAGGGCCAGCAGAACAGTTCACACCATAGCCGCGCGCACTGTGCATGCGCATTCAATAGGCATAATATATACACGTGCGCATAGAATTGAACAGGGCCGGGGGACAGGCCCCGTAAGTTATATGTGGTGTATGGAACTGAAAGCTGTGAGTATGGAAATAGCGCACTACCCACCACCCCACCTCACCCCACCCTCACCACTTAACCCACACGCCCACACCCACACCACTCCACATCACCCAACCCTCACCACTTCACCCACACACCCACACATCCACCACCCCACCTCACCCCACCCTCACCACTTCACCCTCACGACTTCACCCACACACCTACACACCCACACACCCACACACCCACACACTCACACACCCACACACTCACACACCCACACCTACATACACCCACACATACACCCACACACCCACACACTCACACACCACACACACATACACCCACACACTCACTCACCCACACACCCACACACCCACACATACACCCACACACACCCACACACACACACTCACACACCACACACACCCACATACACCCACATACACCCACACACCCACACACTCACTCACCCACACACCCACCCACACACACATACACCCACACACCCACACCCTCACACACCCACACCCACCCACACATACACTCACACACCCACACCCACACACACATACACCCACACACCCATACACCCACACACTCACCCACCACACACACCACGCACCCACACCCACTCACACACCCACACACCCACACCCACACACCTACACACCCACACCCACACATACACCCACACCCACACACTCACACACCACCCACACACCACACACCCACACACACCCACACACCCACACACCCACATACACCCACACACCCACACACTCACACACCACACACCCACATACACCCACACACCCACACACTCACACACCCACACACCCACACACTCACACACCACACTCACCCACATACACCCACACACCCACACACTCACACACCCACACACCCACACACCCACACACCACACACCCACACCCACTCAAACACCCACCCACACACTCACACACCCACACACCCTCGTTTTTTAAATATGTTTTATTACCGCAGACTACACAGTTCGACAGGACTAAAATAGGAAGAGCATATATACATCTGTGACAATAAAAAAGAGGAAAGAGTTTGCAGCTTGTCGGTACCGGCATAAATATTTTACCAGCACAATCCAATAGAAGAGATCACGGTGTGTGCGCTAGTATGTGTAGCTGCGAATGTCCTGCTTGTCTGTGTGTATGGGCATGTGGGTGTGTGCATGACTGTGTACATGCTTATGTGCGCAGGTCCCAGGTGAATTCATGTTGATCTGCAGCTGTGCAGTTCAGTGGTTGACTGTGAATATTTGCTTCTGCACGTCTGTCTGTGTGAGCGCATGTGAGCGCATGTGAGCGCATGTGAGTGTATGTGAACGTATTTGAGCACACGGGAGCGCATGTAAGCGTATGCGGGCGAATGTGAGTGTATGTGAGCGCATGTGAGAACATGTGAGCACATGTGAACATATGTGAGCACATGTGAGCGAATGTGAGCGTATTTGAGCACATATGAGCAGATGTGAGGGTGTATGAGCAGGTGTGACTGTGTATGAGATTACATGAGGGTGTATGAGCGTATTTCGACGTACTTGAATGTGTGCCTGTGTGAGTATGGGTTAACGTGAGTGAATGTGCGTGTCTGGCAGAGCATATGTGTGTGTGTCTTTACCCATATTCCCCGTCCTAATATGACCTTAGATGTTGCCAGGACGTGTAACGGGCTCCAACAACCAACCCACCTTATGCGTATATTTGTCTGGATTTGTGTACCCGTGCCTCTGTGTGCATGGTGTCTGTAGGAGTGCGCCTGTCGGTTTCCGCGTGGATGTTGTCTTCCTGTTTGCGCCTGCGCGCGCGTCTGTCTCTGTGTGCCCGTGTGTGCGTGTGTGTGCGCCCGTATGTCTGTGTGCGCATGTGTGTGCATGTGTATGCGCACGTATGTCGCTGTGTGCGCGTGTGTGTGCATGTGTATGCGTGTGTATGTCTATGTGCACGCGTGTGTGCGTGTATGCGTGCGTATGTCTCTGTGTGAACATGCGTATGCGTGTGTGTGTCTGCAAACGTGTGTGCTTGTGTATGCGGGCATCTGTCTCTGTGTGCGCGTGTGTGTGCACGTGTATGTCTCTGTGTGCGCGTGGGTCTGCATGTGTATGTGCACGTATGTCTCTGCGTGCACATATGTGCATGTGTGCACGTCTGTGTGTGTTTGCGCATGTGTGTGCGCGTGTGTGTACGTGTGCACGCGTGCCTATATGCGAGTGGTGGACACAATATGCCAGACTTTATTGGTTTGCACGGCGGGCCGGCTAGTACTGCCCCGCACGCCGTACAGAGGGCCGGCCGTGATAGCGGGACAGGGCGGACTGTAGGGCCGGGCCCCGCCGATGAAAGGACCTCCGGGGTAAGGGGGGGGGGGGGGAGTGGGGAGGTGAAGGGAGTGGCTGTCGGTGAGGAGAGGAGATCGTGCACAGTTCGCACTTCTCACCTCCTACATTTCACAGCCCACCACCTCACTCACCAATCACACGTCCCCCACCTCCCTCCACCCGTCACACCTCACCACCTCCCTCCCACTCATCGAACCTCCCCACCACCTCCCTCCCTCACTCTCTCCCACTCATCACACCTCACAATCTCCCTCCCACTCATCAAACCTCCCCACCACCTCCCTCCCTCACTCTCTCCCACTCATCACACCTCACCACCTCCCTCCCACTCATCGAACCTCCCCACCACCTCCCTCCCTCACTCTCTCCCACCCATCACACCTCACCACCTCCCTCCCACTCATCAAACCTCCCCAACACCTCCCTCCCTCAAAATATCCCACCCGTCACACCTCACCACCTCCCTCCCACTCATCGAACCTCCCCACCACCTCCCTCCCTCACACTCTCCCACCCGTCACACCTCACCACCTCCCTTCCACTCATCAAACCTCCCCAACACCTCCCTCCCTCACTCTCTCCGACTCATCACACCTAACCACCTCCTTCCCACTCATCGAACCTCCCCACCACCTCCCTCCCTCACTCTCTCCCACCCGTCACACCTGACCACCTCCCTCCCACTCATCAAACCTCCCCACCACCCCCCTCCCTCACACTCTCCCACCCGTCACACCTCACCCCCTCCCTCCCACTCATCGAACCTCCCCACCACCTCCCTCCCTCACTCTCTCCCACTCATCACACCTCACCACCTCCTTCCCACTCATTGAACCTCCCCACCACCTCCCTCCCTCACTCTCTCCCACCCGTCACACCTCACCACCTCCATCCCACTCATCAAACCTCCCCACCACCCCCCTCTCTCACACTCTCCCACCCGTCACACCTCACCACCCCCCTTCCACTCATTGAACCTCCCTACCACCTCTCTCCTTCACTCTCTCCCACCCGTCACTCCTCACCACCTCCCTCCCACTCATCGACCCACCCCACCACCTCCCTCTCTCTCTATCCCAGCCGTCACACCTCACCACCTCCCTCCCACTCATCGAACCTCTCCACCACCTCCCTCCCTCACTCTCTCCCACTCATCACACCTCACCACCTCCCTCCCACTCATCGAACCTCCGCACCACCTGCTTCCCTCTCTCTCTCCCACCCGTCACACCTCACCACCTCCATCCCACTCATCAAACCTCCCCACCACCCCCCTCCCTCACACTCTCCCACCCGTCACACCTCACCCCCTCCCTCCCACTCATCGAACCTCCCCACCACCTCCCTCCCTCCCTCACTCTCTCCCACTCATCACTCCTCACCACCTCCCTCCCACTCATCGACCCTCCCCACCACCTCCCTCTCTCTCTATCCCAGCCGTCACACCTCACCACCTCCCTCCCACTCATCGAACCTCCCCAACACCTCCGTCCCTCACTCTCTCCCATCCGTCACTTCTCACCACCTCCCTCCCACTCATCGAATCTCCCCAACACCTCCCTCTCTCTCTCTCCCACCCATCACACCTCACCACCTCCCACCCACTCATCGAACCCCCCCACCACCTCCCTCCCTCTCTCCCACCTGTCACACCTCACCACCTCCCTCCCACTCATCGAACCTCCCCAACCTCCCTCCCTCACTCTCTCCCACCTGTCACACCTCCCAAAATATTAGAATGACTATCCAGTGACTGAAAACATCACTGTTTGCAGTCACTCCGTATGCACACTACGTCGCATACGGTCCTGGTACCCGACATCCCATGCGCCGCACTGCACACCTCATATACCATAGTAATTCATCCAACCCTCCCGCAACCTTTCTCCTTTGGCACACATCCGACTCCGCATATCCCACAATTCTCGCCGCCCACCTTTCCACCTCACCCCCCTCCCTTCCTTCCTCCCTTCCTTCCTTCTTTCGCAACCCTCTCTCACCTCCCATTCCCTATTAGTTCCGCAAGCCCACCTCCCACCTCCCACCTCCCACTTCTCACCTCCTACCACCCGCTTGCATCTTCTTCTTTGTATCATCCCCACCATCCTCCCATTTCATATTCAACCCCTCAACTCTCACCTCCCACTCCACTACCCATTCCATCTCACATCTCACCCCAATACCCCTCACTCCTCTCCAAATGCTCTCCTCACACACTGCCAACCTCCCGGTAATTCCAGCGGAAGCCTTGTACATACCCACATACATACAGATAGATATACATGTACACAACCACACATGCATGCATGGATACACATACATATTCATATATATACACCTATACATCCATATGTAAAATATTCCGATTTACGGCGTTGGGGGGAATGCAAATGTTCTATTAATAAAAAGGTATATGTGACCAAAAGGTATACGTGACCCGCTATATGTAAGTGCTGGTGGTGCCTGAACTGGAATGTAAATAGACATAGTGGTGCTGGCAGGGCTGTGTGTAACTGTAAGGGGCACTCAGGGCCTACCCTGCCCCCTCTGCTGGGTAGGATCACCACACTCAGGGTTAAGCTTCAAGGCTGGTGGTGGCCTGGGGGGCCACACAGCTTGGTGGTGGTGGGCAGACCACTGGTAGCCATGGGGACCAGGAATGCTATATCTATACGCATACATATGCATACCTGATTTGTTGGTTGGTTGTTGGAAATTTACATCCTAGCAACATCTAAGGTCATATCAGGATAGATACCGACTTGTGACAGCGCACACTCAACGGTGACTTCATAGTGCTGTCCCACTGGGAAATCAGGCCGTCAGCACCCTGGTCCGATAACACACTCAGTCACCCAATTCTGACACTGAGCTAACTTGCCATATCCTATTAATACTGAGCACCAGGGTAGGAAGTGAGAAGTGTCAATTTTGTAACTTATTGGTTTGACTCAACCGGGAATCGAACTCCTGATTCCCGTTCTGCCGCATGGAAGGCCTGCGGTCTACCGATTCGGCTATCGCGTCAGGTATATACGTACATCAACACACATAACAAAATACATACCTACATTCCCGGATGCTATCATAGCCTCTGCTCCTACAGTTGCGGGTCCCAGGCCGCCCCCCTACCCCCCGGCCCCCTCTCTGGGTAGCCCGGCTGAGCGATTCCCCATGTCCGGAGTAGTCCCCCGGTACTAAAGCCGCCCCGTGGGGGCAGTGGGTGGCCCGTGCCTCCGGGTAAGTGCATTTCACGATAGATTGCTCCATTAGATGACAGGCTTTACCCGCTCTCAACGCCTTGATCTTTAATCTACACGCGCTGGGAATCCTGCAGACCCTGACTTCTGGGATGCCTGCAGTCTCAGTCTCCCACACACCGCCCTACCCACCGCCCCCTCCAGACCCCGTTCGCTTACCGGCCACTTTGCTCGGCCGTCCCTCTCAATCCGCTAACCCCGGCTCACCCGACCCCCGGACCACCCGTCCACCGACCGCCCGTCCACCGTCCTACCCTGCCGCCAACCCCTCCATGACCCACCCCACCACCACCCCCTCCATGACCCACCGTGCCCGCCCCGTCCCTCCATGTTCCACCCCGCCCCCACTCCCTCCATGACCCACTCTGCCTGCCCCATTCCTCCATGACCCACCCCACCCCCACCCCCTTCATGACCCACCCTGCCCGCCCCATCCATCCATGACCCACCCTGCCCGCCCCGACTCTCCATGACCCACCCTGATCGCCCACCCATCCATGAACCACCCTACTCCTCCATGACTCACCCTGCCCGCCCCATTCTTCCATGACCCACCCAGCCTCCCCATCCCTCCATGACCCACCCTGCCCACCCCATCCCTAGTCCTCCATGACCCACCCTTCTCGCACACCGCCCTCATGACCCACCCTGCCTCCCCATCCCTCCATGACCCACCCTGCCCACCCAGCCCCTCCATGACCCACCCTACCCGTCCCACCCCTCATGACCCACCCTACCCGCCCTATCCCTCCATGACCCACCCATCCCGCCCCCATCCCTCCATGACCCACCCTGCCCGCCCCATCCTTCCAAGACCCACCCAGCCCGCCCCCATCCCTCCATGACCCACCCTGCCTGCCACATCCCCTCACTAGCCCACTCTACCCACCCGCCCCGTCCATGACCCACCCTACCCGCCTCACCCCCTACATGAACCACCCTACCTGCCCCATCCCCTCTCACCCACCCTGCCTATATATAGCAGAGTACTGATAGTACTAGTATTACTAGTAGTAATAGAAGTAGGATATGGCAGCAATAGCAGTTAAATACATAATCGGCCAAGTACAGCATCGCGTAATTCCTGATACGTGTTTACAAGACCCACTGCAATATAATAACAGTTATGTAGCATAAATGCTTTGATTAGCAACTAAGTGTACTCACTGAGAGCTCAGAACAAAAAAGAGGATATTTGGAGTATAGTTCCACATTTTTCCTATTACAGTAAAACCTCTCTAACTGACCACCTCCACAGATTAATCCACTCGCTATATCGATCGCTTTAGTTGGGTCCCAAACGATCGCCCATCCAATACCATTGCAACGATTAAAAAAAAAATCCTCTCTAAACCTCCCACTTCCCTAAATGGACCATGTAAACTTGGTACCATGGTTGGTCAATACAGAGAGTTTTACTGTATAAGGTAACGAGTAACATCATCAGCATATGCTGTACATCTGTACTGGTGTTTATACGGGTCACGTGTTGTTGAGTGGTGGATCTCAGTGGTTAACTAACAATGAGATGGGATGAGTGCCATGGATGCAATCAGAGGTGACCTACATTCGCGATTCCTGTTGTAATCAGAATAATGACAGCGGCTGGCAGAAGATAAGCTGATTTGGCGATAAAACTCGGGTCCTATAAGTGAGGTTCTGTTTGCAGTGTCTTTTGGCACAAGAATTGTTACCATCATGACAGTATTGTGTGCAGCTTCATGCACGTTTGCACACATGGACATGCACAAACACACAGTTATATACACACACTTACACACTTACACATGTACACACATGCACACACACCCATGTACACATATAGATATATACAACAACACAATCGTATAGACACACTTACACATGCATACATGTACACATATGCACACATATCCATGTGCACACATGGATATGCGCAAACACACATTCTTATGCACACACTCACACATGCATGCACATATAAACACACGCACACACATATCCATGTGCGCACATGGATACAAACAAACACAATTATACTGACACATACATACTTGACACATTCATGCACATTTCCATGTGCACAAATGGATGTGTACAAACACATAATTATATACACACATGCACACACCTACACATGCACACACATGCATTCAAATATACACACATGCACACATATATCAATGTGCACACATATCAATGTTAAACTGTGTACATACAATAACACATATAAATACACACTCATATATATACATACGCACACTTTTACACATGCACACACTTACAAATGCACACACATGTATGCACATGCATACATATCCATGTACATACATTGGCACATAATGTACTCACACTTACACACATGCACACACGCACTCATGTGCATAAACATCAACACACGCACACATACTCATAATGTACTTGTAGATGTTTTGGGTGAAGCCGAATATTTAGTTTATACCTGCCAGAAAAGTTCTATAAATAGCAACCCAGAAGCAGAGCACCTTAAATGGTGGATCAATCAGAATCAACTTGCCCATGGAATACCTATTAATGATCATGCTGACTTGATTTCAAGTATATGTCATGTGTACACACCGCTCTCTCATATTTCCCCATATATATATATATATATATATATATGGTCCCACACGTTGCGCCAAACTGTTGCTTTTTTTGTCTTTTGTTGTTTTACGTCCTAGCAACATCTAAGGTCAAATCAAGACGCTGCGCCAAACTTTTTTTTTTTTTTTCTCACAACGTCGTCCGCACGCTACCAATACGTTGCGCTTACGCCGAAAAGTTTGACCTCTCATGTCGATTAAAAGTGATTTTGCCCGTTGGCGGCATGCCGGCGAGATACGTCGTAGTGTGACAGGGCTATTATCTGGACACACATTACTTTATTCTTATTATTTTTTTTGTCTGAAGGCTTGCCTCGGGTCTTTCCGTTGACATCAATAAACTTTCTCACCTGTACCATCACCGCCTTCTTGACAATCAGTCAAATGGAGGCCATGCTATATTTTCTCATTAGGTCCATGGTGTTTTCCTATTACAGTGGCCTATTTGTTATATAATCGTTCTCTACAATTAATGAGCTACACCTAGTCACCTACATACTTGTCAGTATTATTCCAGAAGTGGGGGGCGGGGTGATCTTACTATATGGGAGGATTTCTGGCCAGTGTTACTAGTCAGCCTATTTTGGCAGGAAGTCACAAATTTTGTATGTCAAAAGTCAGTCAAAAGGAGGTATATTCTCATTAGGTTCATAGTGTTGTTCTACTACAATAGCCTGCTTGTTAATGTTATATACCATATATATATATATATATATATATATATATATATATATATATACAGTTAAGCGTCCCTAACCGACCACCTCCACAGATCGACCACTCCGCTATATCGATCGCTTTATTTGGGTCCCAACAATACAATTCTAAACCATATTCTAACTCCGTAAAGGGACCACCTCCCTAATTCGACCACTTAAAGTCGGTGCCAAGGTCGCTCGATTTCGAGAGGTTTTACTGTATATATATATATAATATATATATTAATGTACACATATCTCCTCCCTCTCTATATATAGATATATATATATGTAATATTGTGCATGGGCGTGTCTATGGAATATATAGAGAGATTGATTGAATTGGTGGTTGGTAAATGGGATGTGTTGTTGTAAAATGTTACCTTAAAGGAACTCTTCATGAAGCACCTTTTTAGGCAATCATTTGTTTGGAAGTTTAATTTATTACTCCCTTGGGTGCATGTGGGTGTCTTGAGGTTTTTAAGAATATTTTGTTCACTTGGTTTTGCTAAACGAAATACAATGTTGTCAGACCTGAAGGATTTGTTTTTCTAACCTTGATAACTTTTCGCGATGGATATTTGTGAACATATGTGGATATATGTGAACACATCTGATAATATTTGAACGTAATAGGACAGACATGATTATATTATATGAACATGTATGAATATATCTGAACATTATGTGAATATATATGTGAACACATATGAGCATATATGAACATATATGAATAGTGTAGTTGTCTGCGCTGACCTCTCAGGCAAGGAGCCGCATAGACAGGTAGGCGTGGGTAGTATGGTGATATCAGGGAGCCTAGGTGCTGTAATGGTTAGCACACTGGCGCGGAATGCAAAGAGATGTGGGTTCGAGTCCCGATCTAGGCGCAATATTTCCCATGTTCATCACTCCCATGACATGGCGGGGGTCGGGCAGGGGTTGGGCGGGGTTTGGGTAGGGCTTGGCCATGGTTCGGGTGGGCTCGGGCTCGGGCTGGGCATGGGTGGGGCTCGGGAGGGCACGGCAGGGCTCGGGCGGGGCTTGGCCATTGGACGCTCACCATATAGATTGGATTGGACCATATAGATTGTGTGGGGCTTGTACATCATCTCCGCTGACTAATGTAATTGGAAACATTATCTCGAATATATATATATATATATATATATATACATATATATATATATATATGCATATACATGCAGTCGGAGCTGGGTGTGGTGCCGAAGCCATGGTGGGTATATATATATATATATATATGTATATATACACCACATCGGAACCAACATCGATTCTCCATTTGTTTGCATCAGTCACAGTACACTCATAGGCTGCCTCCCACTGCCGATATGGTCCGATTAGCATTGGACAAATCCAATTTTGTGACACAATGCGCATTGCCTTAAAGATAAGAGTCACGTGATTAAACAAATGCATATATATATATATATATATATATATATATGCATATATACATGTTTGAGAATAATGCGTATTCACATCGCGGATTAGAACTCAAGCCTATTTTGACATTGGTTAGAACTGTTAAGGATGGCAATTGGCTGCTTACTGCAAAGCCTACACTGTGGCTTGAAGGTCAGATATCCCTATCCAATGACCTCCGGCATGGACAGGGATAACATAATTGCATAGGTTGTAATGGAGATGAACCAGGCTTCAAATTCATAATTGGTAATAAGTCATCGAATTACATTTGATTCAGCATGGAATGACAAGCAAGACCACCTAGCTTCCACTCCCCAAACCCGATGTTGCCGAGCCTGCCACCTCCTGATTGACTGCGATGTCCCCCCCCCCCCCACCCCCCCATTCCGCCTGCCGGAACCCCTGCCAACTCCCCGCCCCCCGGTCAATGAGTTGTCGACCCGAACAAACTGACCACCCACTTATGGTGCTGTCACATTACGACGTTTCTCGCCAACGCGCGTCGAGGTGAGTAATTTTTTGGCGAAACGTCGGGAGACGTCTGGAAGCGTTATGCGCACGTTAGGCGCGCATTGGTAGATGTTGATGGACTGTGACGGTCGACGAGGGTCAGTGGCGCACGTTAGGGGATCGGCAAAGTTTTACTTTCGATGACCAACAAAGCGTGACAAGGCGCGGGTGCCAATATTATGGAGACGTTGTCAGCACGTCAAGATCGCTGGAACAACATTATGCAAATTCTAGGCAGATGCCGCGCGCGTGTGAGGGTCGGTCCCACACGTTGCGCCAAACTGTTGCTTTTTTTGTCTTTTGTTGTTTTACGTCCTAGCAACATCTAAGGTCAAATCAAGACGCTGCGCCAAACTTTTTTATTTTTTTTTCTCACAACGTCGTCCGCACGCTACCAATACGTTGCGCTTACGCCGAAAAGTTTGACGTCTCACGTCGATTAAAAGTGATTTTGCCTGTTGGCGGCATGCCGGCGAGATACGTCGTAGTGTGACAGGGCTATTATCTGGACACACATTACTTTATTCTTATATTTTTTTTGTCTGAAGGCTTGCCTCGGGTCTTTCCGTTGACATCAATAAACTTTCTCACCTGTACCATAAACGCCTTCTTGTCAATCAGTCAAATGGAGGCCATGCTATATTTTCTTATTAGGTCCATGGTGTTTTCCTATTACAGTGGCTTATTTGTTATATAATCGTTCTCTACAATTAATGAGCTACACCTACTCACCTACATACTTGTCAGTATTATTCCAGAAGTGGGGGGCGGGGGGATCTTACTATATGGGAGGATTTCTGGCCAGTGTTACTAGTCAGCCTATTTTGGCAGGAAGTCACAAATTTTGTATGTCAAAAGTCAGTCAAAAGGAGGTATATTCTCATTAGGTTCATAGTGTTGTTCTACTACAATAGCCTGCTTGTTAATGTTATATACCATTTATCTGTAATTAATGGCCTACACCTACTCACCTACATATTTGTCAGTATTATTGCAAAGGATCGGGGAATTTCAATCATGAATGTAATTTCATTGAGTCCTGAATACTCAGATAAGGTCGGACCTGAAGAGAAGGGCATCACTTCCGGGATGAGTGCCGTTGCAGCGGGTTCGCATCGACACCGTGTTATGCGTTGTAACAGGTTGTTAGTGAGACCGGGTCTTTTACCGACATGGGGAAGCCAGCGATCGATACATTTGTGTGGATGTTGAACATGTTAGCTCGTCGGGGTAGTGTGTGTGTGTGGGGGGGGGGGGTGCTGTGTGTGTGTGTGGTCTGTGGGTAGTCGCTGGGGGTAGAAAAGGAAGCGGTAGATCTTTGGTAGTGTGTGTGGAAGTGTGTGGAGGTTTGTTGAGGTGTGGGTGTGTGTGGAGGTGTGGGGAGGTGTGGGAGCGGGTCAGGTTTGAGGAGCTCGGCACCCTATTAACGTGCGATGCGTGACGTTGGCAGGACCGCGAAGACTGACGATTAAAGCTTCTCTGAGGAAGTATGAAGTGTCAGGAGGAGGTGAGAAGAGGAGGGGTATGTCAGGACAGGGACAGGGACAGAGGAGGGAGAGCCGGACATAAGTCATAAGTTATACCCCTGTCACACTACAACGTAATGAGCAAACGTGAGCCTAACATGGTGATCTTTCGTCATTATGTTGATGTATGTTGGATTACGTTATTATGACGTCATAATGACGTTAGGCTGACGTCGAGCTATGTCACATTACGCTGTGTTACGTCGAGGTTTTGGACATGTTCAACACTTTTGACGTAGTTCGAACGTAAGGGTTTACGTTCGCCGTACGTTCTGTACACGTTCGGTGAACGTCAATGACGTTAAACCGACATTATTAAAACGTTATTAAAATGTTAGTCACTACGTTCAACTACGTTGCACTACGTTGACCCACATTAAACCCGGTGGAAACGTCCACACGGCGTAATGGGAACGTCAGGATAACGTCAGAATAACGTCAGGAGAACGTACGTTCAACGTAGTTCAATGTTTCGCCATCAGGTAACATAGTTCTGGCGATGGAATAATGTTCATAACGTTCCGTGAACGTAATGAAGTTGACCTCTCTCGTTGAATGACGGTATCACTACGCTTTACCGACGTTACGCTCTCGTCCACTACGCTTCATCCACGTTCAACTTGTGCCCAAATTTGCATACTACGCCGAGAAGTTCAACGTTCTTCACGTTCTCCCTACGTTGACCTCATTACGTTGTAGTGTGACAGGGCCTATACACAGGCATTCAGAGTTTCCGTTGGTACACTCAGTAAGGAGATGTGTTTGTCACCTGACAGGGGGCAGTCTCCGCCGTCTCCTCATCTGCTAGTTTTGTGTAGCAGATTAAATATAGTGATCAATATGAGTATCCTGTGTTCCGCTGGTCTGTCAGTGAGGATTGAAGCTGACACCCAGAACACCGAGTCACAGCTCAGTACAGCTTAGATGGTGGAAAGTGTGTGTGTTGGTGTATGTGTGAGGGGAGAGGGGTGAATACCATGTTACAAGAGGAGGTGGTATTTTATCTCAGGTAAAAGATTTGTAAGGACAATTTCACCGCAATTTACATTAGAAATACATATATGCCAATAATGCCACCGGGATTGGTCATCAGAAGGCATGTGGATGTAGGTGCAAAGGGAGTTTTAAATATAGGGTCCGTTGTGCACGATAAGGGTTGTGAGTGGCACCAACCTGAAGTTCCGGCATGTAAGTTGTAGCTGCTACCCGGTATGCTGGGCGTCAGCTTCAGTCCTGACTGAGCAACCAGCGGAATACAGAATACCTGTATTGAGCACTATGCCCGAGCTGCTACACAGAACTGACAAATGAGAAGATGACAGAGACTGACACATGTCAAGTGACACACACATCATTCTGTACTTTGTCTCCATTCAGAAATCTCTATAGCTGCAATGATAAAACATGTTTGGCTATCTGAACTGTCGGCATCTGGGCATGTCAACGGCAGTTCTTCTCTCCCCGGAGTAATCAACCTTTTTCATAACTCCCCCCCTCCCCGTTCACACCCTCCCCCCCTTTTTTTGTTGTCCTCGCATCTTCTCTTCATATGGTGGGTCGTGATTGGAGAGTGACAATATGTACTGTCACTTTTTATGAGGACTTTTATGGCCATGTCACACTACGATGCTTCTCGCCAGCGCGCCGTCAGCGCGCAAAATATCTTCTACGCGTTGAGACACGTCCAACTTTTCGGCGGTTTGGGGAAAAAGATCGGCGTCAGTGCAGCGCGTTATTCGCGCGCGGCCAACGTGAGTCGATGAGTGAGGAAAAAAATAATAAAAGTTTGGCGCGACGTGCTCATATGACCTTAGATGTTGGTAGGATGTAAAACAACAAAGCAACCATTAGGCACAACGTGTGGAGACGACCCTCACGCGCGTGCGGTGACTGCCTAGCATTCGCATGACGTTATTCCAGTGCTGTTGACATCCTTCTGACATCGCCATAATATTGGAACCCGCCCGTTGACGCGCATTGTGGGTCATCGCGGTTTTTTGACATGCTTAAAACATTGAGCGACGAACTACGCGCACCGCCGTTTCTCGCTGACCGTCGACATCCATCAAGGTGTAGCGATGTGTACCGACGTGCACCTAACGCACGCGTAACACTTCCCGACGTCTCGGCAAAAAGTGACACACGTCGACGCGTGTTGGAGAGAAACATCGTAGTGTGACAGGGCCATTAAGTGAAGGTGGGAACTAATAACGAAGGTCGAGTAAACTTATTGAAAGCCAAGGTAATAATAAGTTAATTGTTCTTGTTCATAACATTATTTCAACTGGGAATCTCTTTTTTTCAACTTTATTTAAATGAACTGTAGACAATTTGTATCAAAGCTGACTGAAACCAATGTAATAAGTTAATTGTTCTTGTTCATACACACTTTCAACTGGAAATCTCGCATTTCAAACATTAGTTAAGGAACTAATCTGAGGGTCGGCAATTCGATTCCCCGTGCCCCCAGCTCTGCCAATTTGGATTTCCACCGCTGTGTATAACTTACAGCGTCATCAAAGGCTGGTTGCTCTCATACCATGTCTATGTGGTGTTGGAGGTTAAAAATCCCTTGGGTCGGTAAAAGTGTAGGCTCGGGCTTTCTATCAACCAGCAGTGGAATGAGGAAGACCAGTCGTCTATGACTGAAATTTCCGCTGTTTAAACAACTAACGGACCAACAACAAAAAAACAACAAAAAAACTGTACACAACGTGTATCTCAGACATCATTTAATACATTTCACATTAATATACTTAAAGAAGTCATTCCACCTTCATGGTTACAGGACAGATGTATTGTGGATCTATATGAAATTGTAATAGGCTCTGTAGTGGTGACGTCCAGATTGATATTAAATTATATATTCTGATTGTTTTCAGTTGCTACCATTTATTAAAGATACAAATATTAAGTAAATCATGATAATCTTCTTTACTTTAGTTTGAAGTTACTTTTATTTGAAATAGTGAAATTTGGAGATATTTGAAGTGAAGATATGCCAAATTAATGTAGGCATGCACATCAAAATCTGACAGTATAGGCTGCAGCAGTAACATGTTGTATTAAATTGAATTAGGATTCCCTTATATGCAACAATTAATACTTACTAAGTGCAATAGTATCTAAGTTGGATATATACAATCAAATCCAGGGAAGTGTTTTGGTTTAAAACATTAGATCCTATATGCAGCTATATATATAAAGCTTGTATCTCATATTCTAACGTAGATAAAGGATTCACCGGGTACTCGCAGTACATGGATGAATACCAACCCTATATAAAAACGGTCGAAAAGTGGGTTAATGAAATGAGAGCCTAATTTCACAATCTAAGAAGCAACATTTAATCTTTGTAGTTGTCTTCATATTTACCAGCTACCTTTGAGTTGAAAAATATAATAAAATAGCTAGTTTAATACTATTTCAAATTGAAATCGACGGCGTTCTATGGCCGCCATCTTGGATTTTTGCATTCTCTCCCATTTCACCAAATCTGTGCCAATATATGTAGCCATTTGATCATGGAACCACAGTTTCTACTTCATGTTCCATACTAAAGCTATTTTCGCCCGTATTTAGACTACGTTGTCATTCACCCGTGTACTACAAGTACTGGGTGAATCTTTTATCTAATTCTAACGCAGGCCTACACCCAGGAAACTTCCACAATTACTCCCCTAGTTCCTTGATCACAATTATAATGCTCATGGTCATAATACGTTTTTCATTTCAGCATTTTCTGCTCCAATCGATATCAATGTCGACAAGAAAGCCGGTCCCAGGGTTTCCACAAAGGAGGTGAGTTGTCACTGTCTTATTAATACAGATTTTACGATGCACAGTCCCAGGGTTTAGAATTTCTACAACATTTGTTATAGATAAATATATTAGGTTGATCATTATAATCTACATTTTCTTAGTTTAAAGGAAACTTTTTATTTTGAATGGCTAAATCGGAGATAAGGAAATAAATACTCATGACTTTCTCCACAAAATGGCCTCTATTTTTCATAGCTTTCTACATTGTTCTTGTACACAACAGGACTCCTCTGGTCTAGTAACAACTGTGACTAGGAACCAATGAGAATGCATGTTATTCATGTTTGCGCTGGGAATATGATCCACAACATATAATAATAGTATTAGGTTACACCCTTACTGTTCTATCCTCCATACAACACTGTCGGCACATGTCAAAATTGGACTCTCTGCCTCGCAGCACTATCAGTTCGTGGCAATGCCCTGCAGCACTATCAGTGTATACCAATATTGTACTGTCTGTTTCACAGCACCATCAATATTAGGCCAATGTGGTACTAGCTGCACTGCAGCACTATCTGTGTATGCCAATATCATACTAGCTACCTCTCAGCACTATCGGCATATGCCAAGCTGGAACTACCTGCCCTGCATCACTATATGTATATATGCCAAGAGTGTACTGTCTGCGTCGCAGCATACTAGCATGCCCCATGGGATTTCCTTCCAGAACTATGGGTGAGCATTGATTGAGAGACACACACACTCCATCAGATGACGATTTAATGAAAATCGTTAAATCGGACAACTCCCCAGTGACGATTGCTGATGATGTCGTGATAATGTATTCTTTTCACAGTTAACACAATTAAAAGAGATATGATACTAAGTAATTCAGTTATATTTTGATTATTCAGATTTTGTTTGTTTATTTGAAAGATACTTCTCCATTCATTTGAAACTTTATTTAATATTTAAAACACAACTTGTTATTTCTCACTAAGAATGAATCTGTTCTTGTTGACACAGCGCCTCCTGCAGGTGGTGTACACAACTTTCCTTGGTTTGCAGTATATGATTTTGAATGTTTACTTCCTGAAAAACCTTGAACTCCCGACCTTCCGCACGGGAAACCTGCGCTCTACCGATTTGGCCACTGCGTCCAGTAAGGGAGGCGGGTGTGAGGACGGGAGGAAGGGAGGGAGGGAGAGTGAGGGAGGGAGACAGTGGAGGGAGGGAGGGGGGGGGGAGGAAGGGAGGAAGCCACCAACACCAGGGTGACTGGACTCTAGCGTGACTTTGTGGAACTAAGCAATTAATGGCGCCTTTCCAAGATCAGATCCTCCGTCGCCATGGCTACACTGGAAGCCGCCACAGCCTTCCACTTCAGAATTACACCCGGCCGAGTTTAATAATTAGATCTCGGCTTAGTCGATTATTTATTATTCTCAGAAAGGCGTGTTGCGGTCGCCGATAACTGCGGTTGGTGCTCGATTCAGCGTTTCTGGTAAGGAGAAGAGTCTAGGCCACAGTCGCACAGTGAAGGAAGCTATTGGCTACTGCCGAGAGGTCGTGGGTTCGTTCCCCCCTCCGACGGAGTTAAATCAATGACAGTGAATTGCTACTTTTCACAATTGTCAAGCAAAGGGAACATTGCGCTTAGAGCGGGATTCGAACCCATACGTCTGCCAATCCGGGGCTATGACCCTAACTATTTGGCTTGCTACACTTCCTCATAGTTCACTCTGTCCACGCCTACCTGTCTTGTGGCTTCTGAGGCTATTACAGACTATTACATCACCTTGCCTGCCGCTCGACCTTTTCTTTATTCAAGAATAAGGTAAGGACTCAGGGCGAAGATAATGTGACTGAGTAAGATAGTGTAGCAAGATACCTGGGTCTCAGTCTAAATTTCACCAACGAATGTTTGGATCGGCGCATTCGAAACGGCCGGAAACGCCCGGCTTGGCGCGGAGCCGTCCGAAATGCGGGCCAAGGTAACGGAACCTGCCGACGGGTCCGAAATAGGATAGCTCAAGCCAGCCCGATATATATCCCCGCACATTACCAATGCATACCCTCGCAATTTATATTCATATAATACATTATATAGCCCATCAATATTTACCTTTCTCTTACCGCACGCAGTGCCCTCTAAAATAACCAGACACTAGTCCCGTTCTGATATGACCTGAGATGTTGCCAGGACATTAAACTGGAATCAACAACCAACCAGGCACTAGTCGTGATGGCTCAAATGTTAGAGTATCCGCTTTTGCTGTCACAGCTTATGAGCGATCCCTCACTGACTGAGTCCAACTTACAAAATTGTTTCTTTTCCCTAGCTCCATTACATCATTTTGGACCAGTCACATAAATATAACCAAATCAGCAGCCATCTTAATTGATTTGGATCCCAGCTAACCAAATAAACTTGGCTTAGCTATATATATACAGAGCTAACCAGTCCTTGGCCTATCCTAGTAAATCCGAGCGTCACGCTAGGCAGTGCCAATTATCAATTATATAAATCATTGATTTGACTCGACCGAGTATTGAACTCCCGACCTTCTACATGGAGAGGCGGCACTCAACCGATTAGGCCACCACGTCCGATATTTATATGAATATATATGAATATATGCATATATATATATATATATATATATATATATATATATATATATATATACAGACGAATTTGCTGACAGCAGTGTATTGTACAACAGTTCTTAAGGTACTCGACAGATGGCGCCAGTTTTTACAGCGAAGACACGACCAATGACGACTTTCCCACTGAGTCAGAAAGGGGCGTGGTTTGGCAGCGGATAGGCCGTTGGCAACCTATCAATCAAGCTACTAATCCGAACGGATGTGCCCCCCACCCTTGACCTTTTTTCAGTTTGTGTAATGTGCCATCAGGCGTCATTAATACATTAAGCAAGTAGAAATAATTGCTTAGATGATCTTCGTTTCTTAAATGCACATAATAGACGATTTCCATCACGAATCTTCCCTCTGACATCAGTGGGAGAACAAACTCATGTGGGTAGCAGCTCACTGTGCAATATGCTCTGTAGAAAAGGACCTGTAGAGGATTTCCACCACCAACCTGCGTGCTGATGTCAGCTAGAGAACTAATGTGATCATCATCATCATCATCATCATGCTGTCGGTTGTGATGCGACAAAGACTGCTTTCATTACTTGACTGCCGCTCTCCATTTAGCTCTGTGCTGTGAGAGTGATGTCCATGAGTCGGTCTTAATGTCTCTCAGCTTCAGGTTTCTCTTGATGGCATCCTTGAACCGGAGACGAGGGCGCCCTCTCTCTTTCTGTAAACAGAAGATAGTCCACACTAATGTGAGACACCGCGGAAAAGGGTCTATAGATTATCACAGATGGCTAGCCCAACAGTTTGAAAATTGTATCCGCCATCCATATGACTTTCGTTGTCGAGACAGCATAAAATCACCAGCAATCAATCAATCAACCTAATTGTATTTAACGAGCAACTGATAAGATCAGGCCAGTGCTGGCTTGCCGGGTAGATAGATACCAGTGTGGTGACGTCATGCAAACCCTCCTATCTATTGGATATATTATTGCTCTGTTCATAAACGATAAAATGCTGATGTCAGCATATTCTACCCGTTGGTTCCATGAACCACCATAGACACACAACACAGACGCCAGCAGTTTGATGGATCACACTCGGCAAATAGCCGTCAGAAATGTTGTATTCCTCTTGGATTTGCTGTAGATTGCCATTTGGTTTGGACTTGCTATGACATCTAGCTAGCATCGTGTTCGGCAATCAATGCTAAAGTCTACATATTTCTTAAATCTCTTTATTAATAAGGAGTTTTGTTATTAGCAGTGGCAACTGTTATAATTAGTATTAAGTGCGAACCACCAAGCTAGTTAAGATAATTTTAATATTAAGGAGATTATTCGCATTTACTGTTATCTCTCTTTCTCGCTGTCACTTTCTCTCTCTTTCTCTCTATATATATGTGCTATATAATTTATTATGTGAATATATATAAAGAATAGTCCCTATTGTTTTTCGGGGCTCCTTCTGGGCACCTCTCACTTCCCAACACCCCATATTCTCAGCCCCTCCCTCCCTGTAACCGGGCACTCTCTGCTTCCCTTTTCCTGGGAACCGACTCCAACGGTCTCCCAGCTCTCACTTCAAAATATAAACACACACATATATATATTCATATATATATAAATTCTTCTGTAACACTACTCTCTGACACTCCATATGTAAAGTGTATAGGTTATTCAATGTATTTTGTGAATATAAATACAAGAGGTACTCATATATTTTATCATACTTTTCTATTTCGCATAAATGGATCTGTGTCTCTTTCATGCCTAATGGCGACTTTTGAGTCACTTCCGGTCACCTCACCAACTCATGAACCGTTCAGGCTGGTTTTCTATTCTATGGGACATAGACATTGCGAAAGAGATGAATATTATCAAATATTTGAGTACCTCTTTTATTTATATTCACAGAATACATTGAATAACATATACACTTAACATATGGAGGAGCGTTACAGAAGAGTTTATATATGGGTCACTCTCCTGAAAACTGGCCAGAAGTGTTACCTGGAGACTTAAAATCTAATATTTGAATGTTTAAAAAGTTTTTGGTTGCAAATTAAAGCTGGCAATCTCCCCTTTACATCTATGTAAAATATAAATTGATGAGATAAAACATAAAGGTGTAGTCCATGATTAAGCTATGTCATATGGCAGTATATGATGTGTTGCTCAGATATAACACATGTTTAGGACACCACACAGTCTGCTTAATAAAAATCTAAGCAGAATTAAATAATTTCATACTTAGAAGCATATTAATCATGGCATAATATACAGAAATATGTAGTCCTTATATTGAGAAAAAAAAGTAATTCCCAGCCATGCTTTATTCACTGAATAATTAATGTACACTATTTGTGTGGCATCCAGACATGTTATTTCTGAAGACATCAAATAATTATATTTTTAATTTAAGCATGCATACATGTTAATACAAACTTCCCTTTTGATTTGGGAACTGTTTTGTTTGATATATCAATGCAATACAAGATGTTAGTAAGGATTCAACCATGTCCCATGTGTCATGTTACAAATGGCTGACTGTAAAATGGTGTCTTTCTGTACCAAAACAGCTCATAGCTAAAAGGACCAAAGTTGCACACAGTTTATTTTATTTCCCTTACATCAAATCTGAACATGAATATGAAAAGTATAAGGGAAAAAATAAGTAGGAAGTTTTTTTATTGATGTTTTAATATCCCATCCCATGCTGACCAGTTTTCAGGAGAGTGACCCATATGTGACTAAAGCTGTTCAGCATTGAAAACAAGTTCTATTGTGAACTTATATATTATGGACGGGTAAATAAACCACCAATAAAAAAATAGCAAATTATTAAATTGACTCAATATTCCCTTTTATTCACTGGAACGGTGTCTAAAGTTAGATATGTAGAATCAAATCTAGATAATTATTTTGGATTTGAAATTTTGAGGATGCTTCATCGGACTATGCAGCTTTAATTGTTCTGCGTCTCAAAACGCAGGCACTCCAGGTATTTAGGACCTTTCATGTTACCTGTAGTACACCTGACGTTGCCATCATATCGTCAAATCGCTATTAAAATGAGCCGACATTTGCTTCACTGAAAGCGTTTAATGAGTGTATATATATATATATATACATATATATATATATATAAATATATATATATATATAACATATATATATATATATAACAGCAACCAGTTCCGTATCTTTTCATACTACACTGGTTATTTATATTTGCATAATACATTATTTTGTGCATATATCTCTGAGCATAGTGCAGGTTTCACACTAGCATCATATCATGTCTTTTAATGAGTTCCTGAAGTAAAAAGACACGGATCTAATTTGCAGGCACGAGAATGGTATGAAGTGTGTTTTTGTTTTAATTGGGTGTAAGTCTCGAAGGAACTGGATCATGACCCACCCCGTCCTACCGCCTGATATGACCTTAGATGTTGCTAGGACGTAAAACAACAACAACCAAACAACAAACCTACCGCCTTGCTGGCTAGGATGTATAAGGTACATGTTCTGACATACAAGCTGCCGGCTGAAATGGTTGGTTGGTTTGTTGTTGGAATTTTACATCTTAGCAACATCTACAGTCATATCAGGACGGGTACCAACTTGTAAAAGTGTAAATTGTGTAAGTCATTGGTTTAACTTGACCGGGAATTGAACTCTCGATCTCTGATACAGGAAGCTTGCGCTCTGCCGATTTGGCCACCGCATCCGGTGTGGTTGAAATGGTTCATTCATTGGTATTGAAACCTTGGGGATAATAGTTTGTAGTCTTGATATGAGGTGGCAAATTCATGCAATCTAAATTCACACCTTCGAGAGATTTTTGGAGCAGGCGACGGGTGATGGTGTATGTCATGAGCAACTCACCAGGTGGCGTATCGGGTTAGTCAAGTGTCTTGCACCAATTGGCGTGCCAGGTAAGTCTAGTATTTTCGCAAGGTGGCGTGTCGGGTAAATTTGTTAACGTTTTCATCCCACTCATTTTGCCATTTGGATTTGATGTGGGTGGCTATTAGTGGTTTCAGATCAGAGTGGGGTATCAGACATGGTTCAACATCAGGGCCTCCTTCGCAGCCCGATCAGCTCGTTCGTTTAACAAGAGAGAAGGCAGGAGGAGTGAGGGACAGGCAGTGGGAAAGAAGGATGAAAGTGGGCACACCAACACCCACATCCACACCCACTCCCACACACTCACACCCACACCACACCCACATTTACACCCACACCACAGACCCATCCTCAATGCACACACACCCACATCACACCCACCCACACCACACACACTCCCAGGCAACAGCGCCCTCTGGCTCCCCACCACCCGGCCTCGGTTTGGTTACTTCCGGTGTGTGCGCGGCTCCTGTTTCTTTCTGTCTCAATTATTCACGCGACATTAGGCGTGCAGACAGACAGTGTAGGGAGAGTCCCGGCTAACCCCACCTTCACGGCAACCTTGACAGACGGCCAGCTGGCTTATCTGGAGACTTTTAACAACAAAACAAAAAACATAATTGAAATGTGTTTGTTCCTTTCAGTGTTGTTGTTTTCCCCCCGTGTGTCTTTTTATTTGTATCTTCATATCCCAATTGAGGAGAGTGGGTGGGTGAGTGGTTGGAAATTTATCTCCTGACCAATTCTGATGTCATAAAATAAAGGCAACACCTTATATGGTAATGGCGAGGAGACTGAGATGTGTGATCCCCCCAGCGGCCAAGAAGCAAATCCATCTCTGCTCCAAAACGAACGGGGGAAATGGGAGAATTGTGGGCCTCGTCCCAGAAATGGGTGCAATGCTAACTACTGTATTCTGAGCTTTGTTTTGTTTAACGACGCCTCTAGAGCACATTGATTTTTATCATCAGCTATTGGACTTCAAACACATGGTCATTCTGACATATTTCTTTAGAGGAAATCTGCTGCCGCCACATAGGCTACTCTTTCCGATAAGCAGCAAGGGGTCTTTAATATGCACTTTCCCACAGACAGCACAGCACATACCACAGCCTTTGAGGAACCAGTTGTGGACCACTGGTTGGAACAGAAAATATCCCAAACTGCAAATGGGTCCACTGAGCAGGATCGATTGGGCGACCCACACCTTCACAGGTGGACAATCTACCACCTGGGCTACATCCCGCTGCCTCCGCATGCAGCTTTGATGCTCTGAGTTATGCATACAGCTTTGATGATTTGGTTATGCGTGATTTACTGTATTCTATGTATTCAGGCAGACTTAATTTTTCTCCTGGTAGTGAATACAAGCGGGAATTGTCCACAGGCAGGTGGCGCCGCTCTGGTAGAATAGAGGAACTAGAACTATATGGATGCGTTGCATATCAAAGAGATGTAGTGTAGAAGATTTGCCTGTTGATTCAGAGAAGGGTTTGTGAACCTGTCTGCATATATAGGTCATTCTCTGAAACTGGCAAACTAAAGTGTGACATGGAAACAAAAAGTGAAAACCTTCCACATACCTGTAATAGCAGAATATGAAGTTGTACATGTTGTGCATATGTCAGCATTAACAAATTACATCCAAAACATCATTTTAGCATCAACACCAAATTAAAACAAGATGCTATTGATGATAGATAAGCGAACAAGATTATGTCTTACAAGAAAAAGGTTCAAAAGAAAGTTGAAAAGAAGTTTGGGCAAATTCATGCTGTTAATATATAAATTTTCAGAGTTTCACTTTAGCACAAAATCATGCAAGCATACATTTGTTACATTTTGTGGGGTAGATTAAATAATGCAATATAGTGAATATGCTTAACACATAGAGGCAACAATACATGGTGTGTGCTACAAATAAAACAAAAAAAATTATCACCATTGCAAAGTGGAAACGAAATATGTGGTGCCCAGTTTCAGGGAATGGCCCATATACATATATACAAATTACATGCATGCATATAAACACATGAATATATAGACGGTAAAACCTCTCTATTTCGCCCCACCATAGGACCGACTTTAAATGGTCCATTTAGGGAGGTGGTTGGCTTAGGGAGTGTGTTTGTATCATTACAATGGTGTTGCATTGGCGATCGTTTGGGACCCAAATAAAGAGATCGATATAGGGGAGTGGTCGATATGTGGAGGTGGTAGGTTAGAGCGGCTTTTCTGTATATATAAAAATATATATATATATAAATATATATATATATAGATATATAAATATATATATATATTTATATATACAGTGCTATATATATACACTACTACTACAGCGAACAACCCTAATCCTTGCAAAACAAGTCTCGGCAATAAAGGTGCGTAATCATCAAAGTAATGCCTCCTCTGGACTGACGGACACACAGACACACAGACACATCCCTCCCGGCATGCCTTGGGGCTGTGTCTAATGACGGTAATGCGCCTGTGAAGAACTTCCATGGTGATAATTAATCCACTGTTGTGCCAGGCCCACTATCGCAGTAATAACCCACTACACTGTGCCCCCAGCTTCTTCTTTTTTATTAATTTATTTTTCAATAGTTTTTATTCCTTTGAGTAGTTTTTGCTTCACCGCCAAAGGACTTTTCTTTCGGCCGTAATACAGAACACAATAATGAATAGCTGACTTCGCCTAAGGGAAATCAGTGAACGCCTAGTGGGTGGGCATGTTTTCCGGGCAGCTGGTTGTCGGGAGTGATCACAGCAACTCGCTCCTCAGGGGACATGGGTATGATCCCCGGCCGAGTCAATTCATAGACTTGAAAAGAAAGTGTATACTGGACACTAGCTCGACTGTTGTGTGGGTAGTAGACAATACCAGGAGAATGCAACTGAGCTGAATATCGCAGCATGGTGCCTCTTGAATGGCACCCTTGTCGGGCAGCACTATAAAGTTGTCAATGAGTGTGCACTGTCAATTGTCGGTCCTCGTCTCGGTATCACCACAGCTGTTTCTAGGACGTAAAACCCCAAGCAGTCAATCAATCAGTCAGGAACATCCCATATAGAAGATTGATATTTATCACCGCGATTGAATAGAATGTAGTGGTCTGCACTGACCTCTCAGGCAAGTAACCACATAGACAGGTAGGCGTGGGGAGTGTGTTGATATCAGGGAGCCTAGGTGGTGTAATGGTTAGCACACTGGCCTGGAATGCAAAGAGATGTGGGTTCGAGTCCTGCTCTAGGCACAATATTTCCCATTTTCATCACCCCCATGACACTGGTTGCTGTGATCAGGATCCTGTACAAGCTTTGCGCTGTATGGTTGTTGAACCTACCCTGTGTATGATGTGTTAGTGCATTGCCTGTATGTATGTAATTTTAAGCATTACAAGACTTACAATTCCAGGGGGACGAGTGTAGTGGTCTGCACTGACCTCTCAGGCAAGTAACCACATAGACAGGTAGGCGTGGGGAGTGTGTTGATATCAGGGAGCCTAGGTGGTGTAATGGTTAGCACACTGGCCCGGAATGCAAAGAGATGTGGGCTCGAGTCCTGCTCTAGGCACAATATTTCCCATTTTCATCACCCCCATGACAAGAACAAGAATGGCTGGCTTTGTGTCAGGATCACATGACTGAGAGGAGTATTTGGTCATGGTGTTGGAGCAGAACTAGGAAGTCCCAATAACAATATATCTTCACTAAGTATTATTTTTAAGGGTTTGAGGTTAGGGGTAACCACCTCTCTCAGATAGTAGGCTAAATAACAAATCAAACAGCATAACTTACGCATTTTGTTAAAGGCTGTTTTGGTTTGAGGGTATCTCATGAAATAAGAAGCTTCCGTTACATGGAATAGCTTCCGGTTGTACATGTTCACAGCAAAATATCGCTGTGAACAATTTCAGGGGAAGCCATGCCTACGTATAATAACACCATCGGCATTGCAATAAGGCAAGAAACCCACCTTGCATCGATAACCACACCCGACCTAATGAGCAACCTGGGCAGGATTAATTCCCATGCATTTGTTTGTAATGTTGATTGCTGTGAAATTGTCCTAGCAAATATTGTACATGAGATAAAATATCATAGTGTCTATCATGGTGTATGTGCATTCCCCATCTGTCCGATATTTCGCTTTCTAAGCTGTAGCTGCGACCTGAGGTACCAGCGGAATTTGGAATACTCATATTTCTCAGGCGCATTCAAGAAGCTGTAATCCCCTCAAAGCCTGACAGCTCCTTTATGTACCTAGAAATGTTGGTGCCATGCCATCATCTCATCTATAAATAGTCCAAGTGCATCATCATTGTAAAAGCCGGAAGACCAGCGCCACAGAGCTAGGAAAATATGTTGTTCAACTAGAAAACAACTTGAAAGAGTGCGTGGGCATAGGGGTGGGGCAGGGGTATGCATGAACTATCACATATCTATGCTTCATTAAGAAATCATTAACCTTCTCCTTAAATAGGGATTATAAATCACCCATATTATTAGTCATTACACATAACAGGATACATAACTGGATTGAGTAGGTACTCTGGCTGGCCACAAAAGACCCATCGTTTTATTCATCAAAATCAATCACAATCAATCAAGTCAAAATCATGAAATAATCAATAATCAAATAATCACAAAATCAAGTCAATTAATCACGCGAATCAATAATCAAAGTAATCACAAATCAATCAAGTCAAATCAAGTCAATAGAAGAAGAAACATAAAGCTAGAACTCGGGTTTGAATGGCCGATATACTGGAGACACATTCCAGCCTAGACTTGCCTTGGTCCGACTGGATGCTTGGAGGCTTGGCGCATACGTCCGACACCTAGCAGGATTAGACTTGCCACAGCCCCCTAGAGCTGGCAGTTCTCCAGGCCCAGCGGTGCAAGGCGGGGGGTCCCGGGTTCGAGTCCACCCCGCCGTGATTAATATTTAACAGGTTCCATCCAGAATAATATTGGTATAAATGCTTTATGCTACACATTATTAGTCATTACACATAACAGGATACATAACTGGATTGAGTAGGTACTCTGGCTGGCCACAAAAGACCCAAACCACCCCAACCAGACGGATCTACGTGGTTGTCGCTGATAGTTAGTATATCATACCCAGCATGACTGACACCCGCAAGTCGAGTGTCAGGTGCTCTGTGAGAGAGGCCTTCAGGTACTGCCTGACACAGTCGGACCGCCAGTCACCTCTCTCCTTGATCTGTTCCTCAGATGCACCTGATAGCCTGAGAAATGTCGCACCCCCTCGCCTAAGGCTGTGGGATGAGAAGTCCCCTGCGGGCAGGCCGGCCGCGGTGCATGCCGCTTTTAATACTGCCGTATAGAATGCATAGGTTAGTGGGACGGAGTGTCCTGCTCTAGGTATCCTAAAGGCTTTTGCATTCAAAGGCGCCGGGCACTGGTCGATGTGCCTTTTTACCCACGACACAGCGCATAACTCTCGGTTTGCCACCTTGGCCACTGGTATCTTATGGACGCGTTCCCTGAACTGGTTAGTTTTGGATTTTCTGACGCGCACTAGCATCCCCCAGGGGTAGAACTCTAGGTCCCCCCGCAACAAGGCTGCATCGGACATAGTTACATGTGCTTTGCGCAGCAGTGCTCTGAATGATAACAGCATGGCTGCCCTGACCGGCGTGTGGCCCCTGGAGGGAAACAATACCGCAAACAATTTAATTAAATCATACGGCAGGAGGGGGGCTGCTTGTTTTACCTCGTTACCCTTCAACCTTTGTATCCCGGCCAGGCATTTTTTGATATGATGGTCAGCATAATTTATAGGCGGGCAGCCCAGGTCCTTAAGGTGGTTATTTTCCTGATGGACGAGTAGCACAAACGCCTTGCTAAATAAGACATATAGAGACACACCTGGTCAGAGTCACATGGATAAGGACATATCTGGTCATGAAATACCTCACAAAAGGCAATGTAAGCATTGACTTGCATGGAGCGAACCTCGATAGTAGAACTTGCGTAGTGGTTCCTATCATAATTACGTCTCTCTTCCAGTAGCTTTTCCCAATCTGAAGCAAAATTAGCAGGTAAAGATATTGTGGCAACACATTGCTTCACTCAGGTCTGCATCCCTGATGTGTGCTATGCTCTGAAATTTATCCAGACGGCTTAAGCTGTCATATATCACGTTACATTTGGTGTTTATATATACCGACTGGACATCAAAGTTAGAAGTTATGGACGCCCAAAAAATGTGTCGTAGCCACCTCATCGTTATTTTATTTCTGCTACGGCCAGAGTTAAGGGCGGCCATCACCTGTGTGTTGTCAGTGACAAACACTACCGTCTTGTTCCTCCAAGTCGAGCCCCATCGCCCGACCGCCTTCAGAACCGGCCACATTTCTAACACGTTTATATTATCCGATCTGCACCCCTCGTCCTCTGCACTGACAAAGTGATGGCCCAGCCATTTCTGAAGCTTCTTGGCTGCCCCCGATTCAAAAGCGCCTGCCACACAATCCTCACCATGTAGTGCACCGAACCCGAATTTGGACGAGTCACTGTAAACTGAGATCACGGGGTCCGTTGAGGGGATTATACTCGCTTTCCCGTTGAATTTCGATGCGAATTCCAGCCACCATTTCAGATCCAGTCTGAAATCTTCATTCAGACGCACCTTGTGGGTGGCTTTTTTGGCGGAAGCAATTAGGTCATAGACTCTCCTCGAGAAGGTCCTCCCCCCATGTACAACCTTGCAGCAGTGGGCGAGGACCCCCTCGAGCCCCTCCAACTCTAGCCTTGTCGCCTTCCGGCTCCGCATGAATAGGCTAAGCTGCGCGACCAGTTTCGCTAGTTTGTCATCTGGTAGTCGCAGTTCCATAGCTATTGAGTCTATGTCTATACCCAGGAATCTAGTTATCCTAGCTGGAGGAGTGAGCTTCCGGAAACTGACGTAGAAGCCCAACCTGCGTAGAATTGCTACCAAAGCTCGTTGTGCCTCTGTGCACTCGGCCGCTGTCCGGCCTACGACACAAAAGTCGTCCAGATAGTTGATGCACTCTTCATACCCCTCTCTAACCATGCATCTGACAATGAAATCGCTGATCTTTGAAAAGACGAAGGGACTACTGCTCAGACCCATGCACAGCCTGTTATCCCTTAGATTAACTGGGCCATCCCCAAAGTCCCAGTTTAGGCCTTGACGCTCCCTGCTGGCAGGGTGTATATTGATCACCCTGTATGTGTTTGAAATATCTATAGCGGACATATGGTCCCCTTCCTGCAGTAATCTAGTGACAGTCTCGACAGAATTATAACTAAAATTTGTCCTGCAGGCTCGGGTGTGCTCGTTCACAGAGAAACCAGTTGGACTCGAGCAGTCCACGATGGCTCTGAAGTCATCATGGCCTTTGGGCACAGCCCCCATGGGGTGTACACATACACACGGTTCCTCTATGACACACACCAAGCCTGCAGCTATCTCATCCCGAAGCCTAATGCTCATCAACCTCCCCGTCACACCCTTAGTTATGGACGAGTAATTCCCTTGAGAGTAGGCGCTCGTACAGTCTGGGTCGATTACCAAAGCAGGCCCCCCTGAGGATGTACTCCCAGTCTGGGTCAGTGTCGCCACGGCACATCGCCTCAGCGTAAATACGACACGGTTTGATCTGGGCTGTCGCGCCGCCCACCTCATGCGTGCACTCACAAATGCCCTGGAGGCACGCCGCGTAGATATTGATACATTTCTCAACACGTTCTTCACCCCATTGGTCAACTACCCACATCGAGCAGTACACCTCAACCTGATCTGATCGAGAGAGGTCCGGCCCGACAATCCTAAGCCAGTCCCCATTCTCATTGCACATGCCCGGGTAGATATGGCACCACCCACTCTCAGCACCCCCTCGTGGCATGTCGCGCTCACCTCCGGTGTGCTGGTCTGCCGCACACCCGTTACCCGTATCTACTAACACCTCTGCGGCCGGATTATCCTCGGCAACATTACATGTATCGGGGTGATCAACAACCATATCAACACAAAACACAACACCCGCACTGTTCCCCTCACTTGAAACCTCCGTACTCTGCACATTGCGTGTTAAATCGGCGTTACCTGAAACATCACATTTTACCGCATCACATATATCAAAGTCACATTCTGCCTGACCAATACTTTCATCTCGATTAATATTTTCCAATGCACAGTTCTGATTTATTTCACCAATTAGAACATCAACATCACATACATAATCTGGTGGAGCCATTTTAGCCCCATTGACCTCAGACACCTCACATCGAAAGTCGGGGGGCGCCATATTAGCGTCCCCGACTCGGACGCCATCTTGGATACCGCCACTTTTGGCGCGAAATTCAAATTCAACGTGGTCAACGGGCGCCGCTCCCTCTCCCCTGTCAGGCTCGCACACCAGTCAGTTTCGCTTATTTTTACATTCACTCGACGGGTGCGCCCCTGATTTACAGTTCAGGCACTTATGTTCATAATCACAACGCCGCACGTTATTATAGTTATAAGCCCTCTTTATTATAGTTATAAGCGTAACAGAGCTTCCGGGAATTGTCATATGTTTTCCCGGTATAAGCTGGCCGTGCCGGACGCCTGGCATCCCTGTTACTACGGGTGTTCTCCAAATTGAAATGAAGGAGAGATATCTCATGATCCCCCATGACGAAGGCTTTTAGTCCCTTCTCCTTCACCTTGTCCCTGATTGCCTTGTCATAGCCACGATAGGCCTGGTCCGTGTAGGTAGCCGTAGAAGCGTGCATACACATATATGCAACATGACCAATGTAACGTTCCAAATCTTCATATTCAAATCCCACATGTTTCCCGCGCTTAATGCACCAGATTAAGGCGGCATGGATCAGCTCCATCACCGATAGTTTTTTAAGGCGCTTCTCGTTTATAGTATATTTGTTTAATGCGAACTTACTGCGCCTACGCCTCCTCCTTCTCCTCCTGCTGGTCCTCCCCGCATCACTGTCTGAAGCCGAGTCATAGTCGGAGCTACTATCACTCGGGGATTCATCAGGCTCGGCTGATGACTCCCCCACCTTTTTTCCTGACAACTTCTTTTTTGTTGCCTTCATCACTGGCACTGCGTCTTCCTCTGGCGATCCAGCGTCCAGTACCGCGCGCAGCACCTTCTTCCTCCACTCCCGCGCCTTCGCCGCCACCAACCGTCGCAACTCCCACTCCTCGTCATCCTCCTCGTAGTCTTCTGCTCCCTCACCAGCGCGCCGGTTTGATTTTCCTGCCGTGAGTTCGGACGAACCCGCAGTCTCCTCACTCGATGAGGTAGTTTCCACCTTCACAGACCGTCTGCCGGTCTTTGTCCTCTTGCACTTGAGGCCCCGCAGGGCATCATGTTCCTCCCCACACGTCGCACAGATATCGACCGGCATCTTGCAGGCTCACGCCGTGCACAGGCACGTCGGTGCACGGGCACGTCTGTTCAAAGCTAGAACTCGGGTTCGAATGGCCGATATACTGGAGAACCGTTGGGGGCTGGAGGCGTGCGCATGCGCCTGACACATTCCAGCCTAGACTTGCCTCGGTCCGACTGGACGCTTGGAGGCTTGGCGCATACGTCCGACACCTAGCAGGATTAGACTTGCCACAGCCCCCTAGAGCTGACAGTTCTCCAGGCCCAGCGGTGCAAGGCGGGGGGTCCCGGGTTCGAGTCCACCCTGCCACGATTAATATTTAACAGGTTCCATCCAGAATAATATTGGTATAAATGCTTTATACTACACCACCAATTTATTAACCGCGGTGGTCATTGAGGCACTACAGATGACTTTGTAACCAGTACACTTAATTTTTCCCTGTTCTTCACTGCTCTCTGGGACGTGCCACACTCCAAGCTTGTCCATTGCCTGATGTTGGCTTCCCACCTCTTCTTCTGTCCGCAATGTCTTCTTTCCCACCTTGACTATGCCTCACAAGATGCTTTTGCCCAGACCTGATGAATGGGACATATAACCATACCACTGCAGTTTGCATCTCTTTACGATCGTCATTTAATGCATAATGGTGTTCTCTGTGGCGGAGTGGTTAGAGTGTCTGACTTTTTTCTAGGTCGGACTCCTAATGTGAAGGTCAGTGGTTCAATTCCCCGTTCCCCCGCCTCTGCTAATTTGGATTTCCACCGCTGTGTAATACATTACAGCATCATCAAAGGCCAGTTGCTCTCATACCATGTCTATGTGGTGTGGGAGGTTCAAAATCGCTTGGGTCGGTAAAAGTGTAGGCTCAGGCTTTCTATCGACAAACTGTCTAATGGTGAAAACAAGTCTATTCAGACTTATCTATGATAGGCAGTATAAATCTTCAAGAAAAGAAAAATATATAAATATATATATATATATATCGGATGGGTGAATACATTTTACCCTAAGGAAATAGTAGATAGTGCCTAGAATAATTTCAGATGCACTGCTTCAGAGAAAAGTCTACCTATGTCGCTGGAAACAGATGATTCCAAAACTACTGACTGTGGCTGTCATGCGAAAAAAAACCTGAGCTGGGGAATGCGAATAAAACATCTCGAACTCGCCATTCATTACTTTTTGTAAGCTCATTTATTCTTCTGAAGAGATTGGTTTGGCTTTTTGTTTTGCTTTGTGCAACAACCAAAGTAGTGGTCTTCCAGTCATCGACATTGAGTTATGTGCAGCTCTGATGCACTGAGTTATGAATGCATCGTTCATGCTCTGGGTTATGTGTGCAGATTTGATGCTCTGAGTTATGGATACAGCTTTGCACTCTGAGTTATGCATGCAGCTTTGATTCTCTGAGTTGTGCATGCAGCTTTGATGCTGTGAGTTATGTATCTTTGATGCTCTGAGTTATGGATACATCTTTGATGATCTGAGTTATGTGTGCAGCTTTGATGCTCTATATTATGCATGCAGCTTTGATGCTAAGAGTTATGTGTTCACCTTTGATGCCTTGAGGTATGCATGCAGCTTTGACGCTCTGAGTTATGCATGCAGCCTTGATGCTCTAAGTTATGCATGCGGCTTTGATAATCTGAGTTATGCATGCAACTTTGATGCTCGGAGTTATGCATGCAGCTTTGATAATCTGAGTTATGTGTGCAGCTTTGATGCTCAGAGTTATGCATGCAGCTTTGATGCTCAGAGTTATGTGTGCAGCTTTGATGCTCTAAGTTATGCATGCAGGTTTAATGCTCTGAGTTATGTGTTCAGCTTTCTGAGTTATGCATGCAGTGGCTATCTATGCATCTATGAAGCGATGCCCTGAGTATGTATACAGCTTTGATGCTCTGATGTTCTGAGTTGTGTGCAGTTTTGATACTCTGAGTTATGCACATACACACACAGCTTTGAGACTCTGAGTTATGCATGCCTCCATTCAAGATGAAGAAGATTAACTGCTTTCTTACTTCCAAGCAATAAAGTGTCCACCCTCTCCCTCTACACAACCGATTAGATTTAGTAGACGGAGGCTTTAGAAATCTTCAGACTCCTTTTGATATATTGTTAATTCATTCAGAACAGATCAGATGTAACTGTTAAACCAGAAAATAACAGCATATAATGATTAAACCAAATATACTTTTGAGTGATAATAGGGGATTTGCTCATTCACAAATAACAGTAATTTTTCAAAGTGCATAGGCTGTTAATATATGTGAACGTTGCTAATGATTTCTCACATCTGCTTCGGGACCTGTACCTCGATATCCGCCTTCCTGATATGACCTTAGATGTTGCCATGATGTAAATCTCCAACAATCAACCAACCAGCTTTATATCTCCTACCACATTTGCTTACGCTACATTGAAGAAGATTTATACTGCATATCATGGATAAGTCTGAATGGACTTGTTTTCACCATTAGACAGTTTGTCGATAGAAAGCCCAAGCCTACACTTTTACTGACCCAAGGGTTTTTTAACCTACCACACCACATAGACATGGTATGAGAGCAACCGGCCTTTGATGACGCTGTAAGTTATACACAGCGGTGGAAATCCAAAGTGGCAGAGGTGGGGGCATGGGGAATTGAACCACCGACTTTCAGATTAGGAGTCTGACCTAGAAAAAAGTCAGACACTCTAACCACTCTGCCACAGAGAACACATTGCACTGTGTTGCGCCCAATGATATGCTAATGACCTGTGTGCAGGACAGAGACAAGCAGAGCGTGTGTCTGGAGCGTGTACATGGAAGTGAAATAATAACAAAGAAAATAATTTAAAATTAAAAACCAGAATAGACAAGAGGGCAAAAAAGAGTCATCAATGGTTAAAACTTACTCATCTATATGGTGATGTAACACACATAACCTATCTGAATGGGTTGAACACATAGGCAGTGCCTCTCTACAGGATAATCGCCTGAATATAGATGAGCAATTATGTGGGCTGATCATGAATATGTAAATAGTAGCGGGTCGAGGGTCGGGGGTAGTTACAGTAAATGACTGCAGGTGGCGCATATGGGCAAAGAAGGAGGAACGGACAAATATGCAAAACCTAATAATAATTATAGTAATAATAATGCTGATGATGGTGATATATGAGTTGATTGATTACTGGTGGTTTAACACCGTGCTGTATTCACAGTGAAAAGTCAGTGTTTATTGACACGTGAACACATTTTATTGGAATGTAGCGATGTTGCACTATTCAGAGAATGCTTCCATGAAACATGTAATCTGAAAGACCTTTTTAGAAATGTGAAAGGTGAAGTAATCATTGAATTTCTGAAAACAGCTGAACTGCATAGACTTCTATGATTTGACCTTAGTGTTTGCATTCATTTACAAACTTTTACTCATACATAAACAAATAATTTTAAAACATTAAAATGCTTAAGTATGTTGAGTCTATTGTCATTTACTTCTCTGTTGAGTGACATAGTCGAGATTAAAAATAATATATAAAAATAAATAAATTAATCAAATATGAAAATTAAAACCATCTCACTATGAATTTGGCCATCGTTGCTGACATGGCGTAACAACTCCAAATCACTCACTCACTCGAAAAGCTAGTGGTATTTATTCTGTCAGTCTTGTCAATCACATTCACATGTAAGCAAATGATTGAAGACCTCTTTATATAGACCCACGATACCACCAGTTGTAGTCAAGGGACCAACTCTTTCCATAAGGGCAAGGTGCTTAAGAGCCCATCACACATTCCCCTGGGGTCATTCCCTCGACCTCTTCAGGAAGACCCCTGGTCGAGTCAAACCGATTTAAAAATGTATACTTGTCGCTTCCTAGCCAGGCACTCTGCATTATTAGGATAGGGCAAGAACTGCTTTGCTCAGTGTCAGGATAGTGTGACTGAATGGGATATCAGGACATGGTGCTGGTGGGCTGGTCTCCTAGTGGGGCAGCACTATAAAGTCGTCATGAGTATGCACTGTGACAAGCCGGTACCCGTCCTGATATGATATGACAATAGATGTTGCCAGGACGTAATCTGCAGTGAGATAAAATAGTTCAAAATTAAGGGCGGAAGTCGAGTACAGTACAAGCTTATCACCTACAAGTTATGTTGATATTATTGTTAACGTGAGGGTGACGCTAACAAAAAGGAAACATTGTTCACATCCACAATTCTCACCATTCTGAGGCTAGCATCCCAACCATTAAACTATCTGGACTCCCTGATACAATTATCCTATTCATGGCTACAAGTCGGTGTGACTTCTTACCTGAGAGGTCAGTGCAGATTACTACATTGTGATCACATTGAGGATGAATCATTTATGTTTACAGTCGTACACATGTGTAGTGTTTTAAAAGAGGAGGTCAATACCTAGGCTGGGGTTTTTCTATTTAAATATATTAAAGCTGCATAGTCCGATGAAATATCAAATTTTCAAAACCAAACCAATTATCTAAATTTGATTTTATATATCTAACTTAGATACTGATGCACTTATTAAGCATTTGTTTCTGCGTAGAAGGCAATACTGGGTCAATTTAACAGAACCTGTTACTGCAGAAGTCTGTGGTGTCAGAGTTTTGGCAAGCTTGCCAAAACTAATTTTCCATGTTTGCACTCAAAATATCTCAAATGTTTACCATTCAAAATAAAAGTAACTTTGAACTAATGGAAAGTAGATACTAGTGATCAATGTGGGGTTTGAGGTCCAGGACTCTGGATGAGAATTGATCGAGGCACGAAGGCATAGCTGGTGTCCTAATGCATCCCAGAGGATTGACTGACCCAAACTTGAAATAATGGCCATAAAGTTCTTAATGAATTACTTTAGCTTTCAAACTTCAACCATTTCCAATATTGAAGGAACTAAATTTAAATGTATATATGCAAATACCTCGAATATCAAAAAGTGGTATTGGTCTGACCAGTGTGATATAGGTTTTAGTCGGACTGGGTATCCCACCAAGTATTGGAATGGATATCGCCATATATATAACGTATTATCCATATTGTTTCGCCATATATGGAAGAAAGGAGGTGGAGAGGTGGACAGATGGACAGATGGAGAGATGGAGAGACAGAGAGATAGACACACAGACACACAGAGACACACATACACTGGGGACACAACGACGTAGGGACATAAGCACACAAGACACACAGAATCACAAGACGCATAGACATAAAGACAGAGACAGAGATACATACTTGGGGACACAGGGACATAGACACACAGCCACACAAAGACACAAAGACACAAAGACACAAAGAGACATAGACATAGAGACAGAGACATAATTATTCCTATGGACACTGGGATATTGACACACACAGACACACAGGCACACAGAGGCACAAAGACACAATGATACAAAGACATAGAGACATAGAGACAGAGATATAGACAGAGACTTAGGGACAAATGAACATTGACACACAGCTACCCAGAAACACAAATACACAAGTACACAGAGACATAGACTGAGTGATAGAGAGCAGAAACACAGACACATAAGCTGTGTTTACACGGGCAATTGTAAGCCGAACTAGACAAAGCGAATTATATGAGGCGAAGTAGTGGCGCGTTTACATGCACCGAGTTTGAAGGCGGAAATCGATATCTGCGCATGAGCAAGTACATACAAACCAGCGCCAGTTTCGGTTAGTCGACGTCGCCACGAGAGAGTGTGGGTTCGACCTAGATCTGTTTCGACTGAATCGTATTGTTTTGGAATGGTCAAAACTTCTGCTGGGCAGTGAAACCCTAAAAATAAATGATGAAAAAAATATCTGTGCACAGCTAGCACTTTCATAGAACAAATTTACCGGAAAGTCAACAAACTCAGGTCTCGACTGTGATGTCCTTAATCCGCCGTATCTAAACCGCTACCGTTTACACAGGCAATATGGGCCGACTTAAGATAGTTCGCTTCATCTAGACTACCTCGCGACGTGGTTTATTTGAAGCAAACTATATGAGGCGAATCAGCCCTAATCCGCCTCAGCAGCGCGTCTACACGGCGAATGTGAGCCGAACTAGACAAGGCGATTTATATGATGCGGTTTAACTCGCCCGTGTAAACACGGCTATAGATACATAATTAAAACTGTTCACTGACATTGCAGTTTTTAATCTGCCGAAATGTTGGTGACTGCCTAATTCACCGGGCCCATTACGAGGCTGCGTACAGGTTAGTTACCAGGGTCCGCCTGATTGATGCAGATAACCTGTGACACTGAGTAGATAACGTCTCCAGCCTCCACCAGCCATTAGCGCCAAACACTAATGTAAAGCACACACTACCAAGGATTCATGACTCCCCTGCAGTGTGCCCAATACGCCTAAGGATATTACGCGATAGCGATGGCGTGGAATTTAGGATTACAGTACAACCCCGTTAAACCAAGCTCGGATAAACCAACGGTCGATTAATCCAAACTTTTTTCGGCGGCCCGGCAAAATAACTACCATTTATCATATAAAAAGGTTCGTTAAACCAAAGTCGGTTAATCCAAATTATCGGTAAATCCAAACAAAATTGTCGGACCCCAGGACACTCCGGTATGGTTAAACCAAACTTTCATGTGGTTATAAGGTCATCTTACTTTTTTTATATGATAAGTGGTCGTATTTTGCCGGGCCGCCGAAAAAAGTTAGGATTAAACGATCGTTTGGTTTAACTGAGTTTGGTTTAACGGGGTTATACTGTACATACATAAAAAAAATTAATCAAAGTGTCCACATACATTGTATATTACATGTGCAATACACTCTTACTCAAAGTCAAAGTGAAAGCAAAAGCTCGGTTAAACCAAAGATCGGTTAATCCAAACAAATTTCTAGGGTCCCTTCAAGTTTGGTTTAACGGGGTTATACTGTATTGGGAATGCGACCTTCTGACACCTACCATGGGTGAGTGGATCTACGCACCCTCAGTGGCGCCACCTAGCGAGCGGTATATATATGTGCGCGTTAGGTGACATTTGGGTAGCTTGTGCCTGTGTAATAAAAATAAAGTGCGACTTATCAGAAGGATTTGTAGATTGCATTAAGACTGTCTGATTTCTTGTGTTCCACTAGGTGCATTCGGGCTATGTTATTTTGTGTGAGGTGGTGTCATAATTTTATTTATTTTTTTGGTCCTTTAGTTGTTTAAGCAGGGGAAATTTCAGTCATAGACGACTGGTCTTCCTCATTCTACTGCTGGTCGATAGAAAGCCCGAGCCTACACTTTTACCGACCCAAGGGATTTTTAACCTCCCACACCACATAGACATGGTATGAGAGCAACCGGCCTTTGATGATGCTGTAAGTTATACACAGCGGTGAAAATCCAAATTGGCAGAGCTGGGGACACGGGGAATCGAACCACTGACCCTCAGATTCGGAGTCTGACCTAGAAAAAAGTCAGACACTCTAACCACTCCGCCACAGAGAACGCCACACTACTTAGTGACTATGTTATTGTGAGTGATTTGTCATTGTGTGACGTCATGCTACATTATGCGTTATTCTATGTATATCATCATCATCATCATCATCAATACCGTAACTGTGAGGACCATTGGGGCACCACCGATTATTTTCAACCACATTTCTCCTTTTGCCCTGTTCTCCACTGCCGTATGGGACTTGCAGAACTCCAGGATGTTGCTTTCCTTTGTCCACCTTGTTTTCTACCTACTTTCACTGTGCCTTGCAAGATGGTTTTGGCCAGGCCTGATGGTGGGAAATTTGGCCATAACTATTAGCATTGTAGTTTGCGTCTCTTTATGATTGTCAGGAGATCTTTGTATGGTCCTATTACCTGCTGAATTTCTTTTTGTTTTTTGATAAAGTATTTATTTATCTGAATGTGACATTTGTCAGCGCCAGAGCACTGGTCTTCCGGCCATCTTACTATTGGAGTTGACAGTCTAAATAATCTAAGTTTGATCAGTGCTGTATTAGTTACACCACCGATCATGTAGAATTAAGGGAGTGGCTCCTGTTGTATAATGTACAGCACCAGTCTCTGTAGTTCATGCAAAGAAAATGGGGAGCAGCACCGAGTAGAAAGTGTATACTCGGGGCAACTCAAACAATCATTGAGGGTTACATTTTGTCTCTTATAAAAAAAGGTAAGTTTATAGTTGACAAGACATTTGTCAGTCTTATATAATGTTCAATGTGTTTAAACAGGTTGATAATTGTGTAGTATCTTCGGTGTCTTGAGGGTTTGTTCATGATGGATATATTGGCATGGACTTCCTCGTTGGTAAGGTGGTCCTTGTATGAAGGTGCCTAGTTCCACTCACACCTGCTAGGTGTTAACCGGACGCTTTATATATATATATATATATATATATATATATAAATGTGAGTTATCATACTGTGAATCATTCCTGGTGGTTCTATGTCCTTTCTTTTGTAAATGAATTTATTCACCCTGCTCATAACGGATACGTGTGGCAACAATGGTTTTCATCCCTGGGAAGCACTAGTCCAATTTGATTTAAATCTTTTAAATTCTGTAATAGTAATTATGTTGGTTTTATTGCTACTTGTTTATGCCTTGTAACTGTTTGTAGATTGCAAACAGTGCAAACCCCAGCTTATACTATACTTTGTGTTAGTCCATTTCTAGGTTCCAATCATTCTTTTTTATAGTAGTTTCTTAAACACTGCTATGTTTTCTGCATTTCGTGTTACAGCTAGTAATTGTTATGGTGAATATTACAATATATATGGGATGACAATAGACACTCAATGTGGCTTTATAGTGCTGTACCAATAGTGTCGTGCTGGCTTCTATGTGGAGTTCTTGCTGTTTACTACTTCAATGATATCACATCATGCTGTCGGCGGAGCAGTATCTCAGGAGGGCGGGGGGGGGGGGGCGGGGTGAGGGGCGGGGGGGGGGGGGGGGGGGGGGGAGGAGGGAGGTCAGTACCATACAAAGGCATTATGAGTGCGCACTATCACAAGTCTGTTGTCATCCCGATATGGCCTTAGATACTGCTATGACATAAATCCTCCATCTAATAAAGAATATAATTAATTACTTTAGCTTATGGCTGGAAGCAATGTGGATTCACATGAACTAATCCAACAGAGGGCGTTGTGGCGGAAATCGGGTTGTTTACGTAGGACGACTATATTCCATTTGCATAATGAGAATCAACCTATTTTTCCTCCGATTTCATTCTCCGTTCACATCAACTTTGCAATAAATTGTGAGCTTTTATATTCGGTGTAAAGAAAAAGGGTGATGGTTAAATGACAATGTGGCAGAATATATTGTAAACACTTCTCGCTGTGAATATCGTCTTTGCTGCTGACGTGGCATAAAATGTCCGTACCTCAGTGACGTATGGTCAGAGCATTGGTATATTAACAGAGGCGAGCACTGGTAGCACGGTGGGAGATTCGGAAATAGATCAAACATAAAACACGCGCAACATGGAGAACGTAGGTAGATAAGCAATAGACTGCTTACTTAAGTAATGGTTGGTTGTTGGAATTGTACGTCCTGGCAACATCTAAGGTCATATCATGATCGGTACTGACTTGTGACAGTGCACACTCATGGCAACTTTATAGAGCTGCCCCACTGAGAAATCAGGCCACCAGCAGCATGACCCGATATCCCACTCAGTCACATTATCCTGTTACTCAGCTAACCAATCATTGCCCTATCTTATTGATCCCGAGCACCAAGCTAGGAAGCGACGTATCAATTGTGTAAGCCATTTGTTTGACTCGAGCGGGAATCGAACTCCCGATCTCCCACATGGGAGGCTTGCGCTCTACCGATTCGGCCACCACGTCCGGTGCACTTAAGTAAGATATGTAGGTAAGCTACATAGCATTCTGGCCACAAGGGCGGGACGATCGACTGGTTGTGGTGAACACCAATATGCACGCCAGAGTAGACAGAGGCCTGAATTGTGTACTAGCGCCACCTATCGCATAACTTATAATTGCCGAAGCCCATTGAGAGACTCTTTGCGACATTACTATGAAGAGGTTCTATTTGACAAAATGGTGCTTTTCAGATAATGAGGACTGAAGCTATGTACCTAACTGCATGATATTGTTTTTAATATATCTCAGTGAAAAATACCATTTGAGAAACAGTTGTGTAACTGCATTTTATCCTTTTGTAGTGGTCTGCACTGACCTCTCAGGCAAGGAGCCGCATAGACAGGTAGGCGTGGGTAGCATGCTGATATCAGGGAGCCTAGGTGGTGTAATGGTTAGCACACTGGCCTGGAATGCAAAGAGATGTGGGTTCGAGTCCCGCTCTAGGCGCAATATTTCCCATTTTCATCACCCCCATGACACTGGTGCCATGACCAGGATCCTGTACAAGCTATGCACTGTATAATTGTTGAACCTACCCTGTGTATGTATATATGTAAGTGCATTGCCCGTATCTATGTAATTGTAAGCATTGAAAGACTTACAATTCCAGGGGGATGAGTGTAGTGGTGTCCACTGACCTCTTAGGCAAGGAACCGCATAGACAGGTAGGCATGGGTAGCATGGTGATATCAGGGAGCCTAGGTGGTGTAATGGTTAGCACACTGGCCTGGCATGCAAAGAGATGTGGGTTCGAGTCCCGCTCTAGGCGCAATATTTCCGATTTTCATCACCCCCATGACACTTTTATAGATAGAACAGTTTTACATCCATAACACCAATTCGGTCACTTTGTCAGAGAGAACCTTTTTATAGTAAGGTCACGTGTTGTCAACGAGGGTTCTACTGAGTTGTGAGTACTACTGGGAAACTGAGATCTGGAGCAAGTGTACATGGTTCAAGTGCCCAGCCAACAACAAATATAGGACTCTTCTGGAGCCCATGTGGGTTACAATATGGGTTACAACATGGGACACATATGGTCTTTGCAAACGGGATCCATGTGGGTTCTAAATAGCAGCCGTATGGGGCCCATATGGGTTATAATATGGGTTCCAATATGGGTTCCAATATGGTTTCCAATATGGGATACATATGGTTTTGGCAAATGGGATCCATGTGGATCCACAACATGGCAAGCCCTATATGTGTTTAACTATTATTTTGTGTGATTTATGGTTTAGACTGCATCCATGGGACTCATGTGGGTCCGATATGGGCAGAATAGTCAATGTGGGCCCCACATTGGTCCCATATGGGTACGCCCATATGGATTTTCCCAGATATAAGCCCACATGGGCCCCAATACCATTGTTTGCTGGCTGCTTGCTCTCACCGACAACTCCCGTCCTGATATGATCTTAGATGCTGCCAGGACGCAAAACTCCAAGAACCAACCAACCAACTCGCCGACAACTGGATTAGAAAGTCGACCCTGTCACTACCTAACATAGACTGATGTCATGACGTAACGGTCTAATGTAGGGCTTTTAAATCAATGCTTTCTAGCCAATTATCCCTATAGTCCACTGCCAGCTCATCGTGACCTCACACATAGACATAAGCCCCGTTCACACAGCACAACTTTAGGCCGAACTAGATAAGTCGAACTAGAGGAGGCGAACTAGGCGTCCTGTCCACACAAGCAGTACTTGGGGCGGTTTAAGGCGGAAATCGATCTCTGCGCATGAGCAAGTCCATACTAACCAGCGCCAGTTTCGGTTCGTCGACGTCACCATGAGAGAGTGTGGGTTCGACCTAGATATGTATTGACTGAATCGTATTGTTTTGGAACGGTCAAAACTTCTACTGGGCAGTGAAACCCTAAAAATAAATGATGAAAAAAATATCTGTGCACCTCTAGCCGGTTCATAGACCAAATTATATTATATAGTGTGACGTGCTTAATCCACTTCAAGTAAACCGTTACCGTCCACACAAGCTAGGTGGGCCGATTTAAGTTAGTTCGGTTCATCTAAACTACCTCGAGAGGTGGTTTAGATGAAGCGAACTAGATGAGGCGACTCAGGCTTAAGTCGCCCCAACATCACATCCACACGACCAATTTGAGTCGAACTAAAGGAAGCGAATTAGTTAAGCCGACTTAACTCGCCAGTGTGAACGGCCCTATAGACCACTGTCAATCAGTCACTATTTTCACTAGCTATCCTATTTACTACCAACACTTCTTTGTTTACTAGTTAATTAAGCAGGTGAAATTTCAATCACAGAGAATGGGTCTTCCTCATTCCACTGCTCTTTCCTCTATAGTAATGCCTCTATAGTAATGCCAAGTGCCAGGCTTGGTAATAATACATATAATTTTGTAAGTCATTGGTTTGACTTGACTAGGGTTTGAAATCAGAGAATCGAATACCGCGACTTACTAAAATAAGATACAGATATTCTACTCACTCGGCCATCCCATCTGGTTTCAATTTGAATTATGCAAATTGCACCCAACATGTCATTATACTTTCTTCTTTTTGTACTCGTGACATAGTGGCATTTTGAGCCACGCCGATGGCAGCAGTGTTAAAATTGGGAGTACCCCCATGTTGATCAAGTTAGGGCGGCCACAGGCTTTCTCGTAGCACAACAGTATACTTATATTTCACGTGAACAATGTGGGGCAGCCCAGTCCGCCCCTGCCACCCTTCTAACTATGGGCAATGTTCTAGTAATGCATATATTCTATTGTTATTATGTGATTTTATTTCATCTACAGTTCTGTCAGAATGTCAATATAAATAGCAAGCTGCTTACATTTGCGTGCCTGTTATTCAATGAGAACCACCAATATCCTTTTTGTCAGGTTGTGCGACCAATAAGATGGGAGCATTAAGGCGCAGCGACTAGATGGGAACATCATATAATTCAATACTGCATCACGAAGGCCAACACAATGGCATGCCACTCACAATAACATAGTCCCACAGTGTCCGGGATATCACTACACCACAGACTCAGACAACACAGAGCATGACGTCACACAATGCCACGTCACTCACAATAACATAGTCCCTCAGCGTCCGGTATATCACTAGGCCATAGACTCAAACAACACATAGCATGACGTCACACAATGCCACGTTACTCATAATAACATATTCCCACAGTGGTTGGGATATCACTACGCCACAGACTCAGACAACACATAGCATGACGTCACACAATGCCACGTCACTCATAATAACATAGTCCCACAGTAGTCGGGATATTACTACGCCACAGACTCAGACAAACACATAGCATGACGTCACACAATGCCTCTTCACTCATAATAACATTTTGTTGGTGGTTTTTTAAAATACGGTATTTATTCTGCCCATGGCATGTAAGCTCCAGCGAGGGTGCTTGTTTTCAACGCTGGACAGCTGTGAGGAATGCTATGTTGTACACCCGGGTTCTGGTTCTGGGTTGGTACCCATGACATCACCAGCATTATTTAAGTAGTAGTATCTATGTTAGTTTTTTTTTAGGTTTTTTTTGGGGGGTATAACTTCCTATCATATAACTAATATATTAGCCTAGTATGTACATCTAGTGAGATGGTAATAGGCTTGTGGATGAGGACATGTTCCCAGAATTAGTTTTGTTTTTTTTGTTTGCAGCTTTCCTTTCACTTGTATCCAGTTCCTAGTTAGTGCATAGATGTTCCAGAACACATCCATACTCTTCGGGACTGCAACCAGGTGGGTCGGCTGCGGTGTTAATTTGTTAACCATAGTTCTAACGGCATTGTCCCCGACTTTTTGTTTGACCATCTTTCTTTCACCTGTGACCTGTCCCTAGTTGGTACCTGGGTGCGACAGAATACATCCGTACCCTTCGGGACTGCAACCTGGTAGCGGTTTGTGGTATTTTCTCATGCCATAGTGTATTATAGTTTGGGTTTGGTGACCATGGTTGGTCTGTCTGTACCTTATGTTATTTGTGCCAGAACACATACCAAGGTGGACTATGGCATCATTTCTTCCGACCCTCCCAATAACTCCAGATGGCTGTGTATTTATAGGTTTGATGTGCACCCCCCTTCCATGCCCTGTCCTTGGCATGTGTGCTCTTTCACGGTTTGCCTTGACTGCACCCACTCAGGTGTTATTTGGTGCCCATATGATGGTGTATGGTTTTTATTTGTTCTTTTTTAGGAAATTGTTTATAGTGCTTCAGTCTTTTTATTGCTCTGACTGGAGGTGGTTGTTTGTTCCAGGCTTGTGCGGCCATGATTAACACACTTCTCTCATGTATTTTATTAGTGCTTATGGTTTCTTTTAGCACTGGTGCACCTATATGTCTGGTGTTTCTACCAGCAGTCACTGTGAGACCTTGTTGTGTGGTGTACTGTTGTGCAAGTAGCTTGAGGTGTAGTTCTCTTCCACTTGTTAGTAGTTTTGTGTTGCATTTAATGTGGAGTTCCATTGTTGGGAATCTTTTGTAGACCTGGAGGCATACCTTTAGTGCTCTCTTCTGTAGCACTTGTAATTTATTTAGCAGGTTTGCATTCCCTCCCATGTAGATGACGTCACCATAGTCAAAGTAGGGTAGGATCATACCTTTGTATATTTTTATTGCCATGCTTTCTGTCATGTAGTATCTTAGTTTTGCTAGTAGCCATATTTTATAATTAGCTTTCTTTATTGTATTTGTTATGCAGGTGTCATAATTTAGGTGCCTGTCTAGGTCCACTCCTAGATAGTGATAGCTGTCTACTGACTCGAGTTGACCTTCCCCCAGTTGGCAGTTTAACTTTAGGTTTTTGGTGTGCCTGGTACCGAACAGTACCGTTTTTGATTTCTTTGTATTTATTGTTATTTTGTATATTTGGCACCATTCGTTTAACTTCAATAGTGTTTTATTTAGGGTTGCTTCTAGTTTCTCGGGTGATTTGCTAGCTGTGTAGACCACTGTGTCATCAGCATATAAAAGCTTGTTCTGTTTTTAACCATTTATTGAGGTAATTTATGTAAATTAGGAACAGGAGGGGTCCCAACACGGACCCCTGCGGTACTCCATAATGTAAGTATTCTTCCCCCGATGTTGCCCCATTCGCTATAGTGCATTGTTTCCGGTTTAGCAGGTAGTCACTTACCCAGTCTCCTGTTTTCCCTTTTATCCCCATTCGCGTTAATTTATTTTTTAATGTGGTGTGATCCACCATGTCAAAGGCTTTGCTAAAGTCTATGAATGCTGCCCCCACCATGTTCTTTTGATTTATATTACTTACAATGTCATTAGTTAACTTAGATACGGCTTTAGTTGTTGAGTGATTTCTTTTCTAAACCCACCTTGTTTGTTATTTCGGTTTTGGTGCTTGTTTAGGTGATTCTTTATGTGTCTATGCATTACCATCATATGTGTTGTCTGAGTCTGTGGCATAGTGATATCCGACCACTGTGGAACTATGTAGAAGCCAACTATATCAATAACAGAGCTGATACTATTCTGATGGACCGAACAAGTATTGGTATGGGGCTATAGCTAGTGATGTCATGTGTCATGTGTGTCATGTGCTCCATATAAGTGATGTAGGCTATGTTTGACGTAGTGCCATGCTTTACTGGGTAACTTTACTGTTGTGTTATATTGGGTACCTAACATAGTCCCAAATGGCTTGAGATATATCTATGCCAATTCGCCCAATGACAGAATATATATATATATATATATATATCAGACAACAGATAGCATGATGTCACAAAACACCACAACACCATAATAACATAGTCCCACATGGCTCGGGATATATCTACGCCAATTCGACCAATATAACACAACAGTAAAGTTCCCCGGTAAAGCATGGTGCTACATCAAACATAGCCTATATCACTTACCTGGAGCATATGACACACATGACACATGACATCACTAGCTATAGCCCCGTATCAATACTTCTTTGGTCCATCAGAATAGTATCAGCTCTGTTATTGATATAGTTGGTTTCTGCGCAGTCCACTAGGGCCTACCTCTCTTCTAAGAGGGGCAACTCGGAGACATTTGAGAATATCTCTTAGAGCATTAATGGTAAGACGAGAAACATCAGTGTTTCACTCAGTCATGTGGCATAGCTTAAAGATTCCGATGAGAGCATTAAATGACTTGATGATACAATTCCAACTTAGATGTGGTGTACTTATATTAAGTGTTTTTTGTTGCATATGATTTGGCATATTTTCACTTCATATATCTTCAGAGTTAAACATTTATAATAAAAAGGTACTTTAAATATATAAAAGTAAGATAGATTATCATGATCAACCTAATATATTAATCTAACAGAAAATTACAGAAACGCAAAGAGCCCGCACTCTGTAACTTTATGTATTCAATTCCCAATATTGAGTTTTGTGATCCTTAATGAATATCGAATGAGACAAAATCAAGGTCGCTATGCATTTCAAAGGCTTGAGGCTAGAGAGTTCTAAAATATCCATTAAGTGACTTCATCTTTCAAACTTTAGCCATGTAATTGTATTACATTTGAATGAAGAACCAGCCATAACAAGTTACTAAAACACCACATCGGCTTGGCCAGTCGCAGTCAGATATCAGTTTTATTGGGCTTAAGCCCTTGGTAAGCTGTTAAGCCAGCCATCCGTTGGCAGCATATGTTACACAACTTACACATGCTGCCTATTGGTGGAACCAGCTTAAAACCCCTGTCACACCTCGCAGGATTGAGCGATGGACAGAATTGTCTAGTCCGGTGGTCTTTGGGCGTGAGAGAATCAAAATGTATTAAAATGTGTCAAAATGTTGCAATATCGGGTCAAAGGTCGCCGGATCAACGGACATGAAACAGACATGAAACGGACATGAAACAGACATGAAACGGACATCAACGGATAGCCAATGGACGAAGGGAACTCAAACCGGACAAGAACCGTAGACTTCAATCCAGCGGCATCCGTTCAAAGTTTTGTGCATGTTCAAAACTTGTATTGGATCGGGCCGGATACCAACGGATATAAACAGATATGCAACGGACATAAACCGGACTTTGCCGGATATCAACGGACTTTGTTTGGTTTCTTTCCATTTCCTCAATCCGGCGAGGTGAGACAGGGGCTTTACAGATTCCCACCATCCCTTTCCTACCAGCTGTACCGATTCACACCATCCCTTTCCTACCAGCTGTACCGATTCACACCATCACTTTCCTACCAGCTGTACCGATTCACACCATCCCTTTCCTACCAGCTGTACCGATTCACACCATCCCTTTCCTACCAGCTGTACCGATTCACGCCATCCCTTTCCTACCAGCTGTACCGATTCACGCCATCCCTTTCCTACCAGCTGTACCGATTCACACCATCCCTTTCCTACCAGCTGTACCGATTCACACCATCCCTTTCCTACCAGCTGTACCGATTCACACCATCCCTTTCCTACCAGCTGTACCGATTCACACCATCCCTTTCCTACCAGCTGTACCGATTCACACCATCCCTTTCCTACCAGCTGTACCGATTCAAACCATCCCTTTCCTACCAGCTGTACCGATTCACACCATCCCTTTCGTTAATACTGATATAAAACCTCTCTAAATCGACTGACCTAGGGACCAACTTTATGTGGTCCATTTAGGGAGGTGGTCGGTTTAGGGAGTTAGAATATGGTTACAATGGGATTTTTGGGACCCAAATAAAGCGATCGATATAGGGGAGTGGTCGATCTGTGGAGGTTGTCGGTTAGGGAGGTTTCACTGTATATGTGTGTGATATGAGTATTATGCGAGTATAAATGCATTGTAGGGAATTGTATTACTATTGTCATTATTGATACTGTACATACTACTCTGGTAGCGTCCTAGCCACCATGCTCAGACCGGTGGTGCCACCGCTGGTCTCATCCGTCCCTAACGGAAGCACCTCCTGGTCATTCTCATCGGAGAGAGAGAAAAAAAATGAGTGGATGTGGCTTGTTGGTAACACATTGCTGTCAGTGTTAGACTCACGTACACAGTGAAGAGTAGGGTCAGTTTGCACAGCATCAAAATTAATGGCATCCTGAGTGTTGGCCGGGTGACAAGTAATGTGGGGCGTGCATCGACTTGAGCAGCTAGTGTATGCACAGTGAGCAGCTCAGTGAAGTGGTCACTCACTGCCTCACAGCATTCTGCCAGTTTGCACTCAGTGAACTGCTCACTCACCGCCTCACAGCATTCAGCCAGTTTGCGCTTAGTGAAGTGCTCACTCACTGCCTCACAGCATTCAGCCAGTTTGTGCTCAGTGAAGTGCTCACTCACCGCCTCACAACATTCAGCCAGTTTGCACTCAGCGAACTGCTCACTCACCGCCTAACAGCATTCAGCCAGTTTGTGCTCAGTGAAGTGCTCACTCACTGCCTCACAACATTCAGCCAGTTTGTGCTCAGTGAAGTGCTCACTCACCGCCTCACAGCATTCAGCCAGTTTGCACTCAGCGAACTGCTCACTCACCGCCTAACAGCATTCAGCCAGTTTGTGCTCAGTGAAGTGCTCACTCACTGCCTCACAGCATTCAGCCAGTTTGTGCTCAGTGAAGTGCTCACTCACCGCCTCACAGCATTCAGCCAGTTTGCACTCAGCGAACTGCTCACTCACTGCCTCATAGCATTCAGCCAGTTTGCGCTCAGTGAACTGCTCACTCACCGCCTCACAGCATTCAGCCAGTTTGCACTCAGTGAAGTGCTCACTCACTGCTTCACAGCATTCAGCCAGTTTGTGCTCAGTGAAGCACTCATTCACCGCCTCACAGCATTCAGCCAGTTTGCGCTCAGTGAAGTGCTCACTCACCGCCTCACAGCACTCAGCCAGTTTGTGCTCAGTGATGTGCTCACTCACTGCCTCACAGCATTCAGCCAGTTTGCGCTCAGTGAAGTGCTCACTCACTGCCTCACAACATTCAGCCAGTTTGCACTCAGTGAAGCACTCATTCACCGCCTCACAGCATTCAGTCAGTTTGCGCTTAGTGAAGTGCTCACTCACTGCCTCACAGCATTCAGCCAGTTTGAGCACCACTTTTGCAGGTTATTGTGCGGACAGTGGTCGGCTCCCTTCCCTCTCATGGCGCTAGTATTCTGTGTCCAGTGCTCTCTCTCTACCAGTATATATATATACACTGCACACCGCTAACACTGGTCCTCAAGCGGTCCACTCCCCTACTCTACCTACCTATTTACTACTTATGTTCACAACTAAAACACTCCCTATATCCCAAGTACGCGCCCAGCAATAACGCCACATCTCTTCTACCCCCACCCCCACTTCTTCAACAATGCCACAGCTCTCCTTGGCAACCCCCCCCCCCATCATTTCTCATTGCTCACACGCTCCCCTCTTCCACCCTCACCAACCAGACTACCAATATACACCTCCGGCACCCCACTCTCCTCCTCCTTTAATCCGTACCTTCTTACCACTTCCTGTTCCTCTTTCTCACTTCCATAAAGTCTATCATACCATCCCCCTACCCCACCCCTACCCCACACCACTCCGGCCATGCACTCCATACCCACCCTCCCCTCCTACCCCCTCCCCTTCCCCTACCCTATCCCAAACCACCCCGCCCCTACATCCATTCCCACCCTACCTCCCCACCTCTGTCCCCACCCCCCGCCACGATCGCACACCACCCCGCCCCTACACTCCATTCCCACCCTACCTCCCCTCCTCTGTCCCCACCCCCGCCACTATCGCACATCACCCCGCCCCTACACTCCATTCCCACCCTACCTCCCCTCCTCTGTACCCCACCCCCGCCACTATCGCACACCATCCCGCCCCTACACTCCATTCCCACCCTACCTCCCCTCCTCTGTCCCCACCCCCCCGCTACTATCGCACACCACCCCGGCCCCTACACTCCATTCCCACCCTACCTCCCCTCCTCTGTCCCCCTCCCCCGCCACAATCGCACACCACCCCGCCCCTACACTCCATTCCCACACTACCTCCCCTCCTCTGTCCCCGTCCCCTGCCACAATCGCACACCACCCAGCCCCTACACTCCATTCCCACCCTACCTCCCCTCCTCTGTCCCCCTCCCCCGCCACAATCGCACACCACCCCGCCCCTACACTCCATTCCCACACTACCTCCCCTCCTCTGTCCCCGTCCCCCGCCACAATCGCACACCACCCCGCCCCTACACTCCATTCCCACCCTACCTCCCCTCCTCTGTCCCCCTCCCCCGCCACTATCGCACACCACCCCGCCCCTACACTCCATTCCCACCCTACTTCCCCTCCTCTGTCCCCACCCCCGCCACTATCGCACACCACCCCGCCCCTACACTCCATTCCCACCCTACCTCCCCTCCTCTGTCCCCACCCCCGCCACTATCGCACACCACCCCGCCCCTACACTCCATTCCCACCCTACCTCCCCTCCTCTGTCCCCACCCCCGCCACTATCGCACACCACCCCGCCCCTACACTCCATTCCCACCCTACCTCCCTTCCTCTGTCCCCACCCCCACCACTATCGCACACCACCCCGCCCCTACACTCCATTCCCACCCTACCTCCCCTCCTCTGTCCCCACCCCCCGCCACTATCGCACACCACCCCGCCCCTACACTCCATTCCCACCCTACCTCCCTCCTCTGTCCCCACCCCCCCCGCCACTATCGCACACCACCCCGCCCCTACACTCCATTCCCACCCTACCTCCCTTCCTCTGTCCCCACCCCCCACCACTATCGCACACCACCCCGCCCCTACACTCCATTCCCACCCTACCTCCCCTCCTCTGTCCCCACCCCCCGCCACTATCGCACACCACCCCGCCCCTACACTCCATTCCCACCCTACCTCCCCACCTCTGTCCCCACCCCCCGCCACTATCGCACACCACCCCGCCCCTACACTCCATTCCCACACTACCTCCCCTCCTCTGTCCCCACCCCCCCCACTATCGCGCACCACCCCGCCCCTACACTCCATTCCCACCCTACCTCCCCTCCTCTGTCCCCACCCCCCGCCACTATCGCACACCACCCCGCCCCTACACTCCATTCCCACCTACCTCCCCTCCTCTGTCCCCACCCCCGCCACTATCGCACATCACCCCGCCCCTACACTCCATTCCCACCCTACCTCCCCTCCTCTGTCCCCACCCCCGCCACTATTGCACACCACCCCGCCCTACACTCCACTCCCACCCTACCTCACCTCCTCTGTCCCCACCCCCACCACTATCGCACACCACCCCGCCCCTACACTCCATTCCCACCCTACCTCCCCACCTCTGTCCCACCCCCACCACTATCGCACACCACCCCGCCCCTACCCCAATCTACTCCCTCCTCGTCCCCACCCGCCACTATCGCACACCACCCGCCCCTACACTCCATTCCCACCCTACCTCCCCTCCTCTGTCCCCACCCCCGCCACTATCGCACACCACCCCGCCCCTACACTCCATTCCCACCCTACCTCCCTTCCTCTGTCCCCACCCCCCACCACTATCGCACACCACCCCGCCCCTACACTCCATTCCCACCCTACCTCCCCTCCTCTGTCCCCACCCCCCGCCACTATCGCACACCACCCCGCCCCTACACTCCATTCCCACCCTACCTCCCCTCCTCTGTCCCCACCCCCCCCGCCACTATCGCACAGCACCCCGCCCCTACACTCCATTCCCACCCTACCTCCCCTCCTCTGTCCCCACCCCCCACCACTATCGCACACCACCCCGCCCCTACACTCCATTCCCACCCTACCTCCCCTCCTCTGTCCCCACCCCCCGCCACTATCGCACACCACCCCGCCCCTACACTCCATTCCCACCCTACCTCCCCACCTCTGTCCCCACCCCCACCACTATCGCACACCACCCCGCCCCTACACTCCATTCCCACCCTACCTCCCCTCCTCTGTCCCCACCCCCGCCACTATCGCACACCACCCCGCCCCTACACTCCATTCCCACCCTACCTCCCCTCCTCTGTCCCCACCCCCCCCCCCGCCACTATCGCAAACCACCCCGCCCCTACACTCCATTCCCACCCTACCTCCCCACCTCTGTCCCCACCCCCGCCACTATCGCACACCACCCCGCCCCTACACTCCATTCCCACCCTACCTCCCCACCTCTGTCCCCACCCCCACCACTATCGCACACCACCCCGCCCCTACACTCCATTCCCACCCTACCTCCCCTCCTCTGTCCCCACCCCCCCCCCCGCCACTATCGCACACCACCCCGCCCCTACACTCCATTCCCACCCTACCTCCCCACCTCTGTCCCCACCCCCCGCCACTATCGCACACCACCCCGCCCCTACACTCCATTCCCACCCTACCTCCCTTCCTCTGTCCCCACCCCCCACCACTATCGCACACCACCCCGCCCCTACACTCCATTCCCACCCTACCTCCCCTCCTCTGTCCCCACCCCCCGCCACTATCGCACACCACCCTGCCCCTACACTCCATTCCCACCCTACCTCCCCTCCTCTGTCCCCACCCCCCCCCCCGCCACTATCGCACACCACCCCGCCCCTACACTCAATTCCCACCCTACCTCCCCACCTCTGTCCCCACCCCCCGCCACTATCGCACACCAGCCCGCCCCTACACTCCATTCCCACCCTACCTCCCCTCCTCTGTCCCCACCCCCCCCCCCGCCACTATCGCACACCACCCCGCCCCTACACTCAATTCCCACCCTACCTCCCCACCTCTGTCCCCACCCCCCGCCACTATCGCACACCACCCCGCCCCTACACTCCATTCCCACCCTACCTCCCCACCTCTGTCCCCACCCCCCACCACTATCGCACACCACCCCGCCCCTACACTCCATTCCCACCCTACCTCCCCTCCTCTGTCCCCACCCCCCGGCACTATCGCACACCACCCCGCCCCTACACTCCATTCCCACCCTACCTCCCGTCCTCTGTCCCCACCCCCCCCCCGCCACTATCGCACACCACCCCGCCCCTACACTCCATTCCCACCCTACCTCCCCACCTCTGTCCCCACCCCCCGCCACTATCGCACACCACCCCGCCCCTACACTCCATTCCCACCCTACCTCCCCACCTCTGTCGCCACCCCCGCCACTATCGCACACCACCCCGCCCCTACACTCCATTCCCACCCTACCTCCCCTCCTCTGTCCCCCCCCCCCCCGCCACTATCGCACACCACCCCGCCCCTACACTCCATTCCCACCCTACCTCCCCACCTCTGTCCCCACCCCCCGCCACTATCGCACACCACCCCGCCCCTACACTCCATTCCCACCCTACCTCCCCACCTCTGTTCCCACCCCTGCCCCTACCACACACCACCCCGCCCCTACACTCCATTCCCACACTACCTCCCCACCTCTGTCCCCACCCCCCGCCACTATCGCACACCACCCCACCCCTACACTCCATTCCCACCCTACCTCCCCACCTCTGTCCACACCCCTGCCCCTACCAGACACCACCCCGCCCCTACACTCCATTCCCACCCTACCTCCCCTCCTCTGTCCCCACCCCCCACCCCGCCACTATCGCGCACCACCCCGCCCCTACACTTCATTCCCACCCTACCTCCCCACCTCTGTCCCCACCCCCCGCCACTATCGCACACCACCCCGCCCCTACACTCCATTCCCACCCTACCTCCCCACCTCTGTCCCCACCCCTGCCCCTACCACACACAACCCCATTCTAATACTCCACACTACCTCCCCTCCTCTACCCCCCCCCCCAGCCCCGACACTTTAGACCCCCTACCTTCCCTCAGCTGCCCCCAACTCCCCCCCCCCACCCTACTGCACACCACCCCACCCCCACTTCGCACCCCCCCTACCCCCCTCCTCTATCCCACTTCCTCACCCATCACTTCTTGCACCCACCCACTACCCACCCACATCTCCTGCCACGCATACACCTACCACGCTCTTCTAGAGCATTTAAAAAGTTAGTTTGTTGCAGGGAATCACGATTCGCGCGACCATGTTTTGAGTGCCATTCTCAGGGTTGAAAATCACCTCTGTAGTTTTCAGGTGGAAGTTATATTGGAAGCTACTAAGTTGTAAAGCATGTTATCAGAAAGAGCTGGTTGCAATTTTGGGAAAATCTGATGAATACTCTTCAAAGTACAGCCGAAAGTGTAGATCCTACCCCTTAAATGGTATGCAAAATTCAAATTTATGTCAATTTCCTCAACAATTATCATGATTATTCTGAAACTATGAGAATGTTGGTCTATTTGTGGTAACTCACCTTTACGACATGATGTTGTGGATAGCTGGGTGAAGTTTCAAGGATATTGGTCGTGTATTTCTTTAAATACAAGCATTTATGTCACTCATACCTCTTAATTTCTCATGGACAAGAGGCAATTTGTGTTTTTTGCCATTTTGAATGGCCAATATCTCGGAAAATAATTATATCATTACTCTGGAAAAAGATTCACTTGATCTATGCATATAGATGACACATATTACTGAAAGACAAGTTCATGTGGCCATTATATTTAGAATTATTGATGTCTGAAATGTGGGTTTCATGCAAAATGCCAAAATAGCTGATTTTTTATTCATTTTTGTCCATATTAAAAAGCCTACAACTTTTTAACTAATCATCCGATTTTAATGAACTTTGTATCTTTTTACTTCTCCTGGTGAGAGCTATGGAACTATATCAAAATATGTTACTTTTTATTGAGGTGCAAAAATGACTTGGGATACCTACTTCTACCCCTGGCATTGCCAAACTCCAGATGTTACACAGACTAGTTGCGGCGTGACCCGCTCACCTTGTGGTTCGCCCAGTCCCCGGTTGCCATGGTTATTAGACACCTTAAACGGTTCTTTGTGGCAATCCTCTCTCCCCATAGGACGTTAGTGGTGGCTGTGGCCAGTAACTACCTACTTGACTGCTGGACCGGAAGACATTGATGTTGCGCCTAGAATAGCAGCTCGCTCAAAGCACCACTCCACCGGCCTATTGAAAACGCTAAAAATAGATCAGTCTTGTTTTATAACATCTCTTCTGCATGCAGGATTTAACCATTATAGTCAACGTGGTGAAAGATACTCGTATGTTTACACTAGTAACAAATACAATGGACCAGACTGAGTTGAGCGCCCGTCTCCCGTATTAGTATATCGTGGGATTCGAACCCACAGGTTCGAACCCTGGTCAAGCCAAACTAATAACTTAAAATTTATACTTGTAGCCAGGCGCTCGGCATTGATAGGATACGGCAATCGGGATATCAGGTCATGGTACTGGCGGCCCGGTCTCCGGGTAGGGCAGCACTATAAAGTAGCCATGAGTGAGCAATGTCACAAGTCGGTACCCGTCCTGTTATGACCATGTTATGTTACCATGACCTAAAACCCCAACAACGAACCAACGAAGGGCACATAACCAACGGCCTAGCTTGTAATGTTCAGGTAGTACGCAGACTTGTTTGATGATGGAATAAAACGCTATTGGAATAAAACATGATGGAATAAAATGCTATAAAAAATCATATATTTAAAAAGGATATGTATATTTGTAATCCCAGCTGGTAGGTAAATGTGTACCTGAATACATGGGAGCTAGGTCCCTGATTATATATAGAGAAAAACGGCGTACCTTCTATGGGGGGGGGGGGGGGGGGGAGAAGTTTATATTAGCCTAGATATTCTGTCAGTTAAAAACAATTAGGGTAGGAGGAAGAGGTATATGTTTCCTACAAGCGAGATATTTATTTGTAAGAGCATTGCAGAGGTCCTCAATACTGAGCTGTCGATTTAATTATGGTAGAGAAGCAGCTGGTAAATGCTATCAGCTTAGGCTCAGTTTTAGGCACTGATTTCACGGTATATGTTTTAGGGTGTGAGTTTTTCATACTCGCGGCCAGTATACTAGTATACTAGTAGTATATGTCGTTTTGATATTGTCACTGCTGTGCTTAAAAGTCATATCGTGCTATAAACATAGATAACACGTATATATGGTATATATATATTTGTAGAATATAATTGATTATATATATATAAGTAGGCGGAGTTTCCCCCCTTCTCTTTTTAATTAATTATTTATTATTAATTTCTTATTTATTCTTCACTGTACATTCACCCCGGGCCACTCTTTTGCCCCGGGACTGCCATTTCATTGCCGCTTGGCTCATTCCCGCTTTGATTGCACTCGCAGCACCACTTATTTTTAGCTGCACACTGCACACTGCACACTGCTTCTACTTACTGCACACAGCACCACTTAACACAGTCAACCTGCTACCTGTGTTGGATAATGGAGGACAAACTCACTGAAGGACAAACGCAAAGGAGTGTCGTGAGCTAAAAACATTGTTACATACATTTCCGTCGATCGACCTAGTCGAATTTCCGTCATTGTGTCGATTTCCATTAATGCCATATTAAATACCACGACGGATGGCGGGAAGTGCCCGATATCATGCTTTCATTAACTCTAAGCGGAACATGATCTCATATATGTGTCTCGACTAATTTTATCATAACCGATTCAGTCGTTCGATACATGTGTGTCGAATACAAAATTGGAATAACTTTCAACCGCTAAAATAACGTTACGACCATAAACAAGATGGCGGCTTGGCGGGAAATTATTTTACTTCCATTATGATTAATCGACTGACATGAATTAAACAACCATTTTGATTGTCGAGGTCTCTTTACAACCATTTTGAACAAGTGACTTCAGATTGCCATATATATATATATAAAACCAGGCTTGTGCTATATTTTAGCATGTACTTAGAAAGATAAAAGACATAGGCTAGTCAAGCATTTTCATTGATATACATTGCCTCTATGAGAAATGAACTAACTGAAGTGGAATGCCAGCATTACACTTATACTCCTCTAATATTTTATACATAGTTCTTATGCATATACCTACCAATTATATTTTATACACCTTCACACTGCATCCTCATTATCATAAGAATTGAACATATAGTCAGCAGCATAGAACATCACTCCATTGAATGATTTTGCTATGGTTCTCATATACAATTGAACTGCCAGTTTAACAGTCGATCTACTTCAAACACCGGTACTGCTTCACTACATAACTTACACAAGTATTTTATTATGCCTAAAGAATTTTGTGATACTTGTAGGGCAGTACACGAAAAAGGAAATAAAACACAGTCCGAGGAAAAGCAGGATACTGCGGGTCCAACAACGAGGTCATGCTCAATCTGTCGGCTACCTGATAGTGAACATAAAATGTCGGACGACCAGAACACTGGGAGGGTTGAACTCATCGCCATGTCGTCTGAGGAGCGACTTAAACTACTGGAGAAGGAAGTAAGGGCGCTTGAAGTTGAGGACAAGCTGGCTGCCTTGGAGGAGCGAAAAAGAAAACTCCTATTAAAGCAAGAGAGATGCCGCCAAGCCAGCACAGGAGCACGACGGGATGTGGGCGAGCCCGTTCGAGACGCGAGCTCAGGATATGCTTGCGATGAAGGGCGGGAGGGGCGGCCAACCAGATGACCCATTACGTGGACGCGACTTTCGTCGGAAAACTGGAAGACGGCTTCTGTTCTTACGGGAGGGACGTAAGCCATTCACGATCTACCGTACGCCGACGGAGGACGTCGAGCAGCGCATCGTCCAGCAGGAGTGCCACTAGACGACGTAGAAGTAAGTGGAGCCTCAAGAGGTTTACTGTCGGAAAGAGAGATATTAGTAAAGTGAACTGTTACGAGTTGATAGCTGCCACGGGCCAGTGGGCACTCGGCATAAAGGAGCTGGGCATTAAAGACTTGAGGGCCTTGCTGGAGCACATTGTGTTTCTGGCCCATAGGGCGCGCACAAATGAATATCTTGACTCGGCTCACACTGACTATGATCGGTCAATCAGAACACTGGCTGAGGAAATAGGCTTTGCTGCTTTCTCTAGCGCCAACAGGGGCTTGAGTGTGCTATTTTATTCTTCGCTCAATGTAAGATCAAGGAAGTCTGGAACAACAGGCTACGCCACCAGGAAGCCGGGTAGTCACACTAAGAGGCCTTGCTACATGTGGAACGGCGAGCAGGGCTGCACACGAGGCGAGGCCGAATGTAGATTCGGCCATGTCTGCTCAAAGTGCAACGGAAAAGGCCACAAGCGTCCAGCATGCAGGGAGTGAGGCAGGCGCACTCTCATGAGCCCAGCCGGGGGGTAGAGGTCTTTGCAGGTGACTGGGGTTATGGTGTGATGGGATTAAACCGCACCTGTGATGACGATATTGAGAGAGGGGTCTTTGGAGGTGACCGGCTCGACAATGGGGATAATAGGGTCTTTGTAGATGACCGTGAGGACTGTGCTGATACAGGGGTCTTTGTAGGTGACCGCATATACTGTGTGGAGAATAGGACTCCTACAGAGGAACAACTTTATCATGTCGACGAGGGGGTCTTTGCAGGTGACTACGTTGCACACAAGAGGGGGGCTGATATGGAGGAGACCCCACCCCGGGGTGAACACCAGCTGAACAGTTCAGGTGTCGGACCACTAAGCCCCAAGCCTGTGATAGATTCCAACCAATTATATGACAGTCAAGGATTACAAGTACCTGAATGCATACAGGACTGGATGCAAGTGAGAGACTGTGAGGGTTGTCTAGAAGTGACTATCAGTGAATTCGAGGGCTCCTCGCCCGTCATGTTCTATGTAGCAAATGACTGTGATAGGGGTGTTTGTTTTTGTGTATACCGCCTTGAGGGTGTTGTTTGTCAATTGAAGCCTTGTCGGTTTTTCGCTGAACTGTTTTTCAGGGGCGGCATTGATCCGGAAGCCTATTATATATTACGAGACATAGTCTTCGGTTTTCAGGTGATAAATACTGAATTTGACAACAGCTATGAAAACAACAATAGTAAACGCTTGTTGGCATGGGAGCGGGACCTTATCGAAGCGAAATTGGCTGTGTCATTTCTTGTGTTGACTACAAACCACAATGTGTCCACTCCATGTTTGTCATCCCAAAGGAGAGTGGGGGGGGTCGGCTGGTTATCGACTGTAGTAAGCCCCGTGATAGGTCGGTCAACTCGGCCACTAGTGAGGTCGCCCATACTTTTAAATACCTAAGTGTCGATAATGTAATCGACAATCTTGAGCAGGGTGACCACCTATCTTCTATTGACATAAAGGATGCCTACAGGGCCGTCCAGATAAACCCTAGGGACCGCATAAGGCAGGGTCTGAAGTGGAAATTTAGGGACGATGACAGTGTTAGATATATGGTCGACAATCGCCTATCAATGGGCCTTGCCTCAAGCCCCTTTATATTTACAAAAATATCTAATTTTATTGTAAAATGTGCAAAGAGGGAAGGCATAAAACGGGTCATTAATTACCTCGATGACTTTTGTATTATCGGCGATTCATGGGATCACAATGCTAATGACCAATCAAAACTAATTGCAATAATACGTAGGTTGGGTTTCTCACTAGGCTTTCGAAAGTTGCTCTCCCCTACTCAGAAAATGCGTTTTCTTGGGATCGACATTGATACTATAAAATTAGAATTAACTCTCCCCGCTGATAAGCTCATTAAATTATACCGAGTTTTGGCTCAATTCCGGGGTCGGAGGAGAGCAAAAGGAAGGATCTTGAGAGACTGGGGGGGTTACTTGCACATTGTGTCAAGGTGATCCGTGGAGCCTGTACCTTCTGCAGTGGGATCTATGATCTCATTGCTTCCATCAGGGAGCCTTATCACTACACCAGGTTGGGTGTGGGCTTCCGCCAGGACATTGAATGGTGGGAAAATTTACGCGGGTCTGCTCAGTCTATAGCGATGCCTCAGGCTGGGGTATGGGCGCCACCCATGGGGGGGATTGGTTAGTCGGCTGTTATAAGGGAGATGATGATATAGCGCTTTGTGACTATGCGGGGCACCATCACGTCTCACCCGAGGAGGGGTTGGACTCTGCTCATATTAACGTCAAAGAAATGGCAGCCGCACGCTGGGCTCATGGTTGGGGGGGACCTCGATAGTGTTCATGACTGACAGCGCTGTGGTCCAGGCTGCGCTGAACACGGGCCGCTCCCGCTCACGGGAGATCATGGGTTATCTCCGAAAGCTTTTCTGGATGGCGATTGAAAAAAGATTTATATTCATTTCTTCCTATATTCATACTTCTAGAAATATCACTTGTGATGCATTGAGCAGGCTGGGGGATGTTGGAAGTGCTGCTAGGATAGCTGCTGTTGATAAAGCATGGCTCATGTGTTGTAGAGAGATTTTTGAGGTGCCCTTTTCTTTTCATTCCAGGTCGGGAAGCGCTGGCAAGGGAGCAGCAGCTATATGAGAGCTGGTTTTATTCTGCCAATTCCTGGTCTTCAAGGACGGTTCAGATCAAGCGTTATTTGACCTTTGTCGATCAGTTCGGGGGAGAACAGGGCTCCTTTCCCCTGCACCTCGAAGTGGGTCGCTCTTTATGCGACCTGGCTTGCCAGGGATCTATCTTATAGATCTATATTGAACTATTTGTCAGGTCTGAACTTTTACTTAAAACAGAATGGTTGCCAAACTATCCTCTATTCCGATTACTATGTATCTGCAACTTTGAATGGGCATAAGACGTGAGAAGGGTGATGCACCAAAGGCTGCACCCCCCCTTCTTACCACATATGTTGGTTAACATTTTTGGGGGTTTGACCCTGGACTCTGGCCATACCTCCTGGCGTGCGGCGATGCTGCTGTCCTTCCGCGCATTACTCAGGAAGAGCCAGGTCACAGACTCAGAGGCCTCCCTTAGACGTTCGGATTTTACATTTTTTGATTGGGTATGTTGATTCGGGAGAGGCACTCTAAGACTATACAATTTACTGAGCGTGTGCTAGAGATACCAGTCGCCAAATGCGTTAACCGGGCACTTTGTGCGGTATTTTGGACCAACAAACATTTTGAGGATATACCTGCTGCTCCGGAGGAAATAGCGTTCAGGCTTCCGGCAGAGTCTGGCTCAAACCCCATCTCCTATCATTCGTATCAATCTATGTTGAGACTTTTTGCCAGTAGGGCGAGTCTGGCTTAGTGCCACTTTACCTCTCACTCCCTGCGCCAGGGCGGCGCGACTTATCTTGCTATGTGTGGGGCTACGATCGAGGAGATAAAGCTGAGAGGGGACTGGGCCAGTGAGATCGTATATGCTTACTTAAAGACGCCACTGCAGGTGCGCATCGTTAATGTCCTGAGGGTGGCCTCCTCCCTGGCCCAGTCGAAGCTGGAGTAGTTTTGGGTGGGGGCCTTCGGCCCGTTTGGCTGTTATTTTGCCCGGCCAAGGGACCTTCAAGCAAAAATAAAGAAGGTTCCCCACCACTACTCTTTGTTCACTCTCTCTTTCCTTTACCGTAGCCTAAAACTTATGTAGAATATAATTTATTATATATATATATAAGTAGGCGGAGTTTCCCCCTTCTCTTTTTAATTAATTATTTATTATTAATTTCTTATTTATTCTTCACTGTACATTCACCCCGGGCCACTCTTTTGCCCCGGGACTGCCATTTCATTGCTGCTTGGCTCATTCCCGCTTTGATTGCACTCGCAGCACCACTTATTTTTTGCTTTAGGTAGGGCTGTTATTTTGCCCGGCCAAGGGACCTTCAAGCAAAAATAAAGAAGGTTCCCCACCACTACTCTTTGTTCGCTCTCTCTTTCCTTTACCGTAGCCTAAAACTTATATCTGACAACCAGTTAATTAAAGTTGCATCATCCGATTATTTTGAGTTTCTGATATATATATATACATAATAATTCTTAGGTTCCAACTATGACATAGCAGACAAGTTATGGTATAACAGAGAAGACAAGTAGTGCGATATGAGTTGGCAGTAAAATACCCAAATAGAACCCAACTCAAGAGTAACAGGCTAGAATGAATGGGGCGAGGCTGGGGCGGGCCATGGCCAGCCACCACGCCCTCCTAAGTGACTGGCTTGAGAATATCTCGGGGTTGAGACCCGAGCGGTGGCAGAGGCGTTTGAGCACCGCTGAATAATTTGAGTATTCCATAGGCATAGAGCCTGATGGCCTGGGCATGCGGAAGGCCTCTTGAGGCCGGGACGGGAGATAGGTGAAGTGGAGCTCCACCGCCCCGACCATGCATAGAAGCGGGTGAGAGACCCTGGTTATGGGGATGTCTAATGGCTTTTCTGCAAATTGGATTGTTTTCAATTTCTTAGCCATTATAAACATCCCCCATGGGTGGAAGGTGAAGTCTTCCCGGAGCAAAGACCCATCTGAGCGCATAATGTGTGTTTTCCTGAGCAGACCCCTAAAATAAGTTAAGATCGCTGCTTTGAATGATATTTGACCTGGCTTGTTTGAGAGGAGCGATAGCATCGCTGAGAGCTGTCCTGGTAACAATGGGTGCCGCCTGGCATGGTGAGTCCCCCAGAGAGTGACGCTCCCCTGCTAAACATCAACGTATATTAAAATCATTGTCATCTAATGCTGGGCCGCTTGAAGCTTTTAGATGTAAATTGACAGAGCAGGTATGATCAAATAGAAGAGTAGCGCATTGATTTAGCTAACCACGTCATATAAAGGCAGACCTGCCAGGTGTCTCACGGAGTGGACTGGTGGCCATAGAATTCCCAAAAGGTGAGGTATTTGCAGAGCCTAGAATTTGCACATAGTCTTGTTGAGGGTGCCAGGTGTTGGCTCATCAAGGTGTTGCAGTCTTCTTTGAGGTTTCGTGTATCTGGAAGATGTTTTATTGAAAGATATGGCTGCAACACATATAACTTGGGCCTATGGCTTCTACGAGGTGTGCCTTTGTGTTGCGTTCATTTAAGCGAGACAGACTGTCACAAATGGTGTTATCACAGCTCTTTATGTATACTGATGAAATGTCGAAGTTAAACTTGACTGCCAGCCAAAACATACCATAGAGCCATTGCATAATCTGGGCATTCTTAGATCTGCCAGAATTTAACCCATGCATGACCGTGGTGTTATCTGTAACCATAACAATGTTATAATCTGCCCACCAGTGAGCCCAGCGTTTTACCGGGCATAATATGGGCCAAAACCCCAGTGTGTTAATATATGTGAGTTCACCAGTGCTGTCCACATATTCTTCAGCGGGCCGTCCCAACTGGTTAGCTCCCATGCCAGGGGCAGGCGCCTGCCACCAGTCCCCCGCGAGCCAGTCACCCGCATGAAAGGCTTCAAAGCTGAAGCAGCTTGCGTCACTGTAGGGGGAGAGGGCAGGGGGCAGATGTTGGCAGAGCCATTGAAGGTGGATGCAAACTTTAACCACCCCCGAAGGTCCGCCTTGAACTCTTGATTCAGACAGATCTTGTGGTAAGAGCCCTTAACCGAGCCTGACATGTCATAGATGCACCCGAGTGAAAGTGCGGCTGCCTCATACTACTTTGGCACAGAGTGACACTAATCCCACCAAATGCTCAGTCTCAATGCAGGTGGCGCGCTTTCTGGTGTAAAGGTTGTGTATACACGCCAGTAGTTTCACCAATTTGTCGTCCTGCAGAATTAGATTAATTTTTTCCGAATTAATCATTATACCCAGGAACCTACAATTTTTACTGGGTGAGGCAAGCTTCTTGAAGCTGACAAAAAAAACTAACAGACGTAAAACCCCTATGAAATCTGCCTGTGCCGAGGTCTCTTCAATAAAAGTGTTGGCGAGGGTGCAAAAATCATCAAGGTAGTTAGTAGCCCTACCATGGCCCCTACACACCATACAACATACAATGAAGTCTGATATTTTTGAGAAAACAAAGGGCTGGAGCTGAGACCCATGCAGAGTCTATTTTCCCTTAGGAAGGTAGTAACATCTTTTAGTGAACTGCCAAGAGAGCGCCTGGCGGCATGTGCTTGAGGGGTGGATGCTGACCACCCTATATGCATCTGAGATATCTACTACCGACATGAAATTACCAGATAGCATGTCATCTGTGACATCATCGTTCTTTTGTAAGCAAATTTGGTTGTGCATTGGTCCGTAAACAAATTAACACATGTGTCACTTCGCGCACTGCAATCAATTATAGTTCTAAAGCTGACTGAATCCAATTTGTGCACTGTGCCAATCGGGTGGGTGCAGATCTTGGGTTTGGTTCTGACAGTTAATATACCCGCATCGATTTTGCGCTGCAATTTTGTGAACATGGCGATGTGGGTAAACTCACTAGTGCTTCACCCATCGTTGTGCCTGCTGTAAGCGGATTCACAGCGATCATTATCACACAAAAGCCAAATATCACCCCCCTTATTATATAGTCCTGATCAGGATCATTATCACCATGTAGGAAAGCTTCCACAAAGAACAATTGGGACCAGTACATACATCAAAGCAGGTGCTGACCCAGGCATCTGCATCAACACTATTGACTGAATCGTTGTGAACACTGGGGTCAGAAGCACTGACTGCTTTTTCAAGGACATCAAAACAAACATCAGCACGGTTATAACTATCGATATAATCAATACCGCTGCAAAAATTATCAGAGATGTGGGGCTGGAAATTATCAATGTCAATATGATTGCTAGTATCAGCATGAACAACATCTAAACAAACATCAGCATGGGTGCCAGTGTCAATACAGTAATTACCACTCTGGGCCACAAGGCTGGAAATTGTCCAGACCACTAAGATTTCTAGTATCATTATGAACAACCTTGAAACAAACATCAGCATGGGTGTCAATATTGACACAATGATTATCACTGCACAAATTATCAGTATCGCCAGGCTGGAATTCATCGGTTTCAGTACGATCGCTGTTATCACTGCCAACAATATCACAAACAACATTGAAGCATGGGTGTCAGTCTTGACACAACAATTATCACTGCAGAAGTTATCAGGATTGCCAGTACCACTACCAAGGATATCAGGGCCACGGGGCTGGAAATTATCAGTGTCAATACTACATTTGTCATCATTGCGAGCAAGATCGAGACAAACATCAGCAAAGGTGTAAATGTCAATAAAATGAGTACCCTTGCAATCAACCCCATCAATGTTAATATATTTGCAGTGATAGTCCACAGTGTCATGACTGGTGGGCCCGCCGTGTGCCGGGCACCCCCCCCCCCCACCATAACCACTGCCCCCGAGACATCATGGCGGCCTTCGGCTCTCCCCGGCCTGTCTGTCACCCCAGGGACGGTCAGCGGGCCGGAAGTTGGCTGCTATCGCCTGGCCAGTTTGAACGCGCTCGACTGCCAGTCCTTGCAGTCCGGGCCTAGGTGGGCTGGGTCCCAGCAGTGCCCCACAGTTATGATGATCCTCACAGTTGGATCCTTTGGCGCAGCCACCCATGCTGTTCCAGGCATCACACGGCCCTCTGCATTTAGCCATCCGGTGCCGAGCACCTGACCAACGTGGTGAGACCGCTTCTCTGTCGCAAAGTGCTCCATGGACACGTCCATGTTGCCCCCTATGAAGGCGCACATCCCCTTATTGATAGCTATGCTGCGTATAGCTTTATCATAGCCCTGATAGGCCTTGTTAGCGTAGGAGTCCGCCGACACCTTCATGACCATCTACCCGACGTGCTTCATGACTCTATCCTTGTCGGATGCCAACATAGTTTTAGATGCTACTGCCCATTTGAGGTTAGCCAGCATGATGTTGTGCAGTGTCATGTCATTTGGATCTTTATCAGTGTAGTTTTTCAAACTCCTGGATGGAGCTCCTTGATCTGCTGATGCTGCTAATGCCTGAGCACCAGTGGTGGTGGCAGTGTGAGGACTTCTTTCTCCTCTGATGGGAGTGGTGTTTCGAATCCCTGACCATCCATGATTCCACCGCTTCCCCCTCCGACTGGGCCGAGTTGTCCAACTCCCCCTGCCGCTGCTGCGGCACGTCCCAACCTTGTCATGGCTGCAGTGGCGCATCCTGCTCTTGTCCCGGGCCACTCCCCCGTTGTGTTTCTTGATGTCCATAGCTTGTACCTCCTCCTCGAGCTCATCAGGTTGCCGCTGTAGGGCCCACTCCCGCTTCCGGCCTTGCACCATGGCTATCTTCCTCCGGAGCTCCTTTCTGTCTCGCGCTGCTCCTGGTGAGGATGCTCTTCCTGGTACGCCTTCAAGGTCTGGATAATTCCCAGACAATCGCCCTGTGATTCCATGCTTTGGCCCCGCTCCTTGCTGGATGCACATGTTTGCCGTTGGTCCGCTATGTCCTGGCTGTTGCACATGCAGTTGTCGCCCACCGAACTAGATTATGGTTCTGTGCAAGCAGCGCAAAACCAGTGTGAAAGTGGCATGGGCCGGTGTCGCAGTTTGAGCGCCCTGCCAGTTTGAGCACCCTTCTGTTGCTTCTGCGCATGCGTGGATAGACAACATTAAAACCACCCTAACTATCACATTAATTTGTGATTTGTGGTGCTTTGAAAGCAAATTTCTCTTGTTTCTATTAAATAGTTCAGATCTTTCTCTACAATTTCACATTCAGCTTTTTTTTTATCAGCCAATTGGAAGTTCTTGAATTTATTTTGCGAAAATAGTTTTTGAGGCCATGATCTGGTAAGGCTAACACTGGCACTGACACTCAAAATATCCCAACTTTCACTATTATCTGTTTTTAATACTTTCAGAGTAAATTGCTCTTAGGTTACATTAAATACTTCAGATCTTCCTCTTCATTTACATTAAGATATTTTTAATAGATCCAATGAAAGCTTTTAAATCTATTTGACAAAAAAAGTATACAACCACTGGCAGGGCGCTCAAACTGGCAGGGCGCTCAAACTGCGAAGGCAAGAAAACACTCTATCTCCTGTATCCTCCCCCCCAAATAGGGGACGGGGGAGGATAGAGGAGGAGGCACTACAGAGTTTATTACAGGTGGTATATATATATATAAGAAAAAATCCTCTGGTGCGACTGACAATGTTCAACATCCGGTTGAGAAGAGGTGGGCCGAGATGGCGCCACCAGTACAGTGTTGCTTCTTATGGAGTATAACAATAATCATAGTAATAAGTAATATCCCCTTCCGTATCTTTAGACTCGCATAATACGTCACGTGTTGGTTTATATATATATATATATATATTTATATGGGTTGTTCTCAGAAAAGGTGGTCCGTGATGGGTTACTCAGTTTTAAACCTCATAATATTCTTGTTTTTCATTAAATCAACCAATTTTCATTTGTGTCATCATGTTGGTATGATAAGGAGATAGTATAAACAAAATCAGTGGTTTTGTTTCTTTGTATACTGACAAATTAGGCAAAACTTAGGTGCCAAAACCATGGTTGATTTGGTACATGCTGAATAGTCTGCAAAGCACAATGCAATTACATATCAAGAAATACTATGATTTGGGATAAGTGCACTACTGAACTCTTTGTAATACCTCTGTCACACTACGACGTAACGAGCCAACGTGAGCCTAACGTGGTCATTTTTCATCATTACGTTGGGTTACGTCATGATGACGTCAGAATGACGTTAGAATGACGTCGAGCTACGTCACATTACGTCATGTTACGTCGAGTTACGTCGAGGTTTTGGACATGTTCAACAATTTTGACATAGCTCGAACGTAAGGGTTTACATTCGCCGTACGTTCTGTTCACATTCAGTGAACGTCAATGACGTTAAACGGACGTTTTTCCAACACTGCTCACTACGTTCAACTACGTTCCACTACGTTGACCCACATTAAACCGAGTGCAAATGCCCACGTGGCGTAATGGGAATGTCAGGAGAACGTCAGGAGAACGTCAGGAGAACGTGCATTCAACGTACGTTCAACGTCTCATGACGTAGGTAACGTCACGTAACGTTCTTCTGGCGATGGAATAACGTTCATAACGTTTCGTGAGCGTACTGACGTTGTCCTCTCTCGTTGAATGTCGGTATCACTACGCTTTACCGACGTTACGCTCTCGTCCACTACGCTGCATCCACGTTCAACTTGTGCCCAAATTTGCATACTACGCCCAGAAGTTCATCGTTCTTCACGTTCTCCCTATGCTGACGTCATTACGTCATAGTGTGACAGGGCCATAAGACTTGTTTCTCCTATTTAGGATACAAATTATGCTTTCTCCCTTGATATCTATTAAATTATTGAGACATTCAATTCGTTGTAACGGTCGTTTCACTTCATATCCACTTTGAATGGAAACTTTCAAACTCACTTTGCACTGGTAGCAAATTTCCTTGGAACTATTTTTAAACACCCATTTCAGCAGTGACTCCTACAAAGAACAAATGCACATTTTTCTATTAACATTGCTATTATAATCATATGTTAAAAGATTGATAAGTGTTTAGTTTGAGTGTGGTGTCCATTTTCTTTCCTGAAACGACCGTGCATCAGAAATGATGAAATCAAGGGATCAGATAACATTTGTTAGATGTATTAATATGAGCAAATCAGGGGACTTGGGGAAAAAAAGCAAAGTTCACATGAGAAGAGAATCTACAGCAACAATCATGATTTAACAACCAATGTTGCTCTTTTGCATCTATTGTTTGGTGTCCATGTAACAAGCGTAATATCATGCTAGCTTCTACTTCCATGACCCCCTGAAAAATGGTGAGTGGGTCAACTATCTTTTTTCCCTCAAAATATGTTGTGGGGGGACCATGTGCTTAACCTGAGGCATTTAGGGGTCATTTGTAGAAAGTTTATTTTTTACCCATAATGTCACACTTATATAGCGATATAGCGAATGGTAGACAGGAAGTGTGAACACTTATTTGACTCTCTCTTTTTTTTTTTTTGGTACATTAGTTGTCCCAAGCAGGGGAAATCCCAGTCACAGACGACTGGTCTTCTCCACTCCACTGCTGGTCGATAGAAAGCCCGAGCCTACACTTTTACCGACCCAAGTGATTTTTAAGCTCCCACCCCACATAGACATGGTATGAGAGCAGCCGGCCTTTGATGACGCTGTAAGTTATACACAGTGGTTGAAATCCAAATTGGCAGAGCTGGGGGCACGGGGAACCACCTTTCTGATAACAACCCATATATATATATTTATATATATATATATATATATATATATATATACTGTATATATCCCTTTGACACGCACTATGCAAGTGCAGACTCATGGAAGCGCGTCTATTTATTTCCTGTGGGTGCAAAGTAATTATTTGCGATTGTTTGTTTCAAATTAACATGTACTATGATTACATATGCAGATATTGTGAAACATTAATCACTGTTTATTATTTCATGGATTTGTTTTTGTCATGCCTCTGAAATAAAGTGGGATTGTCTTATTCTATGTCTGAATATGATCGGAAATTTGTGTGCGCTTTCAATCTTGAAATGGGGGTGTGTGCTTCTATTGGGTAGCATGCTTCTATTGGGATATATATATATAGTGGGTTGATCGTTGCAATCTACATTCGTTTAATTTGAGTCTTTCTTGGACAACTTGGGCTTCAGTAGTGACAGGTTCTTCTAAATTGACCTATACTCCCTTTTATGCAGCAATAAATCTCTAATGCATGAACCAGCATCCAAGTTTGATATATACTGTAGTAGTCTGCACTGACCTCTCAGGCAAGTAACCACATAGACAGGTAGGTGTGGGTAGTGTGGTGATACCAGGGAGCCTAGGTGGTGTAATGGTTAGCACACTGGCCTGGAATGCAAAGAGATGCGGGTTCGAGTCCCGCTCTAGGCACAATATTTCCCATTTTCATCACCCCCTTGACACTGGTGGAGGTGACCATGATCCTGTACAAGATATGCGCTGTATGGTTGGTGAACCTACCCTGTGTATGTATGTGTTAGTGCATTGCCTGTATGTATGTAATTGTAATCATTAAAAGACTTACAATTCCAGGGGGACGAGTGTAGTGGTCTGCACTGACCTCTCAGGCAAGTAAACACATAGACAGGTAGGCGTGGATAGTGTGGAACCTAGGTGGTGTAATGGTTAGCACACTGGCCCGGAATGCAAAGAGATGTGGGTTCGAGTCCCGTTATAGGCACAATATTTCCGATTTTCATCACCCCCATGACAGTAGCATCAAATCTAGGCAACCGCTTTGGTTTTGACAATTTGATGCTGTCATCGGATTATGCAGCTTTAATATAATCTCATTAAAGGTGCATGGCAGGTTCGATAAAAGAAAGATGACCCTACTTCTGTCCACTGTACTTGGTTGTTGGAGTTGTACGTCCTTGCAACATCTAAGGTCATATCAGGACGGATTGTCCACTGTAACCTCCAAGAATATATAACTAGCCGAACCACACTGTCCTGACCTTTGCCTTGTTAATTCACTGAGCTCCTTAAAATAGAGTGTATCTAGTTAAACACAGTGGCTCTACTTAATTACAACTCTGTGTAGGTGTCAGCCTATTGTCCACCTTTACTTGTCCTTTAAAACGCGCACGGCTGCATTAGAAACAGGAATTGCATACAAGAAATCGCAGGGAGTTGGCTGTGGAGAGAGGGGGAAGATGGGGAGGGGGGAGGGAGTGTAGCCTTTCCGTTTGCCAAATAGAAATGCCGATCTCAACTGTCCTCTCACATTTGGTATTTTAAAATCTATTTTGGGGTATTTTGTGTGTGTGTTTTTAAAGCTTCATACTCCGATGAAAGCACGTCATTTTCTAAACCAAACACTTGCCGAGAGTTGATCCTATTTATGAAGCTTTAACACTGGCACAGTCATTAATGATGTATTGTAGTTTGGTGAACCAGTGTTATATCCAGTATTTCGGTGTCATAATGATCAACCTAATATATTTATCAAAGGCATATGAGAGAAGCTCAAAAACCATTGTATTAGGGGACTTTTAAAACAGATTGCAATTCAAATAAAGTTAACTGCTTGTAAAATATCTCCAAATTTAAAATTAAATTACTTCAAACTAATGTGAAATTGATCATAATGATCAACCTAATATATTTATCAAAGGCATATGACAGAAACTCAAAAACCATTGCATTAGGGAACTTTAAAAACAGATTGCGATTCAAATAAAGTTAGCAGAATGAGCACAACACACAAGCTATGTTGTATTGCACCACTGATACTGACCGAGGGTGTTTCCTCTATCAGGCGAGGTGATTCACCATTCAACATTCATTATTAGCGGTATAAGTGCTACTACTATGTATTTGGTAGTACTTTGAAAATTGTAGAGTTTAATTTGAATTGCTACGTATCAAGAAGGAGACAGGACTGTTGTTATCAAATTTATTTTTAAAAGTAACCTTCAGTGAGGTCGAGTGAGTCATGGAGTCTCGGTACTGGGTGACAGGGACCCGACCTTATGCATGAGTAACATGGTATCAGCAAGATGGAACAGGGAAGCAGCATTCTAACATTGTGGCATGTAGAACAGCAAATGACAAGTAGTAACAAGTGAGATAGATAGCAATTTCGACTGACTCAAGGTTCATAGACTTGTTTAGATCAGATCACATGACATGCCAGGGAGAGGACAGCGCACCACCCCAGGGAGAGTGGGTGGGTGAATTTGAAGTTAGTTGTGCCGCAGCTTGGACTGAAGTGACAAGAGTGTAAAATATTCCGATAAAACGCATTGGTGGGGAATGCAAAAGGTCTATAAAGGAGTACAAATGGTCTATTAATGTAAATGATGCATAGGTGAGTGATTGTAATTATGTAGTTGCTGGTGATTCTTTACTTGTGGTCAATAGTCATTGTGTATTAGGTAGATAGTGTGAATGGGGCACTAGTGATAGTGTGTAAGGAGCCCCAAGAGCTCTACTCACTACCCCCTCCTCCCCCAACTGTTTGTCACGGATCACCACACACACACAGCAGGCAGGTGCAGGCCAAGCAGCCACACCGCATGGTGGTGGTGGGTAGATCACAGTAGCCATGGTGACCCCAGAATGCTTACTGTTCATTGGTGGAACTATAAATGCTTGTTGCTGATTGGAGATAATGGTCAGGTGGTATGCCATATCAGATCCATGTACGACTATATAATAATAAACCTGAGGGTACAAGCTCTCATTCTACTTTCATTCTTTATACTCTTCCTTTCTCTTCTTGCCTGTATTGATTTCATATAGCCTGCCTACACAACCCACAGATGCCAGCCGTCGACTTTACAAGAGGTTATGTGGAGGGCTGGAAGCGGGAAAATGGGACAACCGGAAACAGTTACATACTATGCTCGCAAATTAAATATATTAGCTACCCAACATATCCAATGTTGACGAGTTTAAAGTTGCATAATCTGATAGTTTTACTATATATTTTTAGATAAATATATTAGGGGATCATTATAATCTACATAACTTTAGTTTGAAATAACTGTTATCATAAATTACCTCCATTGCAGATATATATGAAGTGAACAAATGCTTAATTACTTTGGTGAGCATATCGAAATGCTGGAACGAAAACCCAATGTTATACTTATAGTGAAAACAAAAAGATATAATGACAACTATGTACAATGATATACCACTAGCTTTGTGCTAGGACTGTTATTCAAAGTCACATTAAAGCTGCACAGTCCGATGAAAACCTCCAATTTTCAAAACCAAAACAATTATTTAGATTTAATTCTACATATTTAAGTTAGATACTGATGCATATACTAGATCCCTTTAAACTACCACAGTCGCACAGCAGTGACCGATCATTCCAAATTAAGATCCATTAATCTTAATAATAACTCGCTGTAATTGCCTTCCTTAAAAGAGACCGTGCCCAAGTTTAGGTGCTAGCAGCTGATGTAGATAGTCCTCGACTGGGATCCATTTATTAAAAGAGAAAAAAAAGACAATAATAACACGTCGGCTCGTGGTGAATACCGAGATGTGGTGAGCTTAATATTACATATCCAACTGGTTTAGTTATTAAATACGTCTTGCTGTGTAGAAGGAATATTAAGTCAATTTAATAGAACCCATCATTGTTATAAGTCATGCAAGCCTATGATGGCCTGCATTTAGACCAAATTAATTTGACATGTGTTCACTTCAAATGTATCCTATATTAGTCATTTATAATCAAAGTTACTCCTAAATAAAGTAAGGCTTCTTTTATTTAACGATCCCTCTAGAGGACATTGATTTTTGTATCATCAGCTATTGGACGTCAAACATATGGTCATTCTGACATATTTCTTTAGAGGAAACCCACTGCCTACCACATAGGCCACTCTTTACGATAAGCAACAAGGGGGTCTTTTATATGCACTTTCCCGCAGCCAGGACAGCACATATCGCAGCCTTTGATGAACCAATTGTGAACCACTGGTTGGAAAGGTTTGTTTATTGTTGTTGTTTTACATCCTAGCAACATCCAAGGTCATATCAGGATGGGTAACGACTTGTGACAGTGTGCGCTCATTGTGACTTTATAGTGCTGCCCCACTGGGAGACCAGGCCGCCAGCACCATGACCTGATATCCCACTCAGTCACATTATCCTGACACTGAGCCAACCAGTCCTTGCCCTATCCTAATAATGCCGAGCACCTGGCTACAAAGCGACAAGTATCAATTTTTATGTAATTGGTTTGACTCGACCATGGTTCGAACCCACGATCCCATGGTCTACCAACATGGGAGACTGATGCCCTAACTCATTCGGACATCCCGTCTGGTCTCGGTTGGAAAGGAAAATAACCCAAACTGCAAATGGGTCCACTGAGCAGGATCGATAGGATGACGTTCACAGGTGGACAATCTACCGCCTGCGCTACTTCCCGCTCCGAAGTTACTCCGAACTCAAACAAAATAGATTACACTGATCGATCCGATGAATTTGTCTTTAAACATGGCAGAACCTTAAAGGTATCGGATTATGTTTGCAACTTTGCATGATAGTGCCACGTTCTGCTCCTAGGGTGCGCCACCGCCTCTGCCCGTACCCACAACGAGGCTGCGTCCTTCCGTACGTCACGTGACTTTTGTCTTGACGAGCCCAACGCCGTAGGGCTGACTGACTGACGACTTCAATTCTCTCCCCAGTCACATTCTGGGTGGACCAATGAATCAGCTCCTAGGGGGCGCTGTAAGCTACTGACATTGAGGCTATCTGTGTATGAGGACAGGGGGTGGGGTTCGGAAAGCAGGCCTGGGTGGCGGAGTCTAACATTAGCAGGGATTAAGGCTGAGTACTGTCGGACTGACATCGTCTTGGTAATAGTGATCTATCTACAGACAGACGACTGACCGATCCCAGTAGCACAAATGCCCAGCATTGACTGCGCCAAATGTGCCTCTCGACACTCCTTCGGCAACAAAATTGAAGATTTTCTTATTTTTGTAAATAAAGAAAGAAAACGAAAAAGTCATGGTTAAAGTTGCACAGTCCGATGGTTTTGAATTTCTGTCAATTTCTGTGATAAATATGATGATCATTACAATTTACTCTACTTTTGTTTGTAGTAACATTGATTTCGAAATGACTAACTTTGGAGATATTTTAAGTGTAATCACGCACTATTAAAGTTGCACAGTCCGATGGTTTTGAATTTCTGTATTTTTTCTGAGATAAATATATTAGATTGATCACTTTACATTAGTCCAAGGTTACTTTTATTTTAAATGGTAAACTTTTTAGATATTTTGAGTGCAAACATGGAAAATTAGTTTTGGCAAGCTTGCCAAAACTCTGACACCATAGACTTCTGCAGTAACAGGTTCTGTTAAATTGACTCAGTATTGCCTTCTATGCAGAAACACATGCTTAATAAGTGCATCAGTCTCTAAGTTAGATATGTCAAATCAAAGCTAGATAATTGGTTTTGTTTTGAAAATTTGATATTTCATCGGACTATGCAGCTTTAATTTTGGTTTGCTTGTCAAAACTCTGACCAGCGTGCTTGTCAAAACTCTGACTCCGCAGTAACAGGTTCTATTAAAATGACAATATTCCCTTCTATGCAGCAACATGTCCTTGATGAGTTTATCAGTACCTAGTTAGATATGTAAAATCAAATCTAGATGAGTGTTTTTCTTTTGTGAGTAGGGGGGGGGGGGTCACTTTATAATGGGAGTCAGAATATTATCTCACCCCATCCCCTAAAGCTGATTCCCTCTTCGCAGTTAGTGGTAGTTATATCCGCTCCAGTATGGGTGTAATTGGTGCAGTCTGTCCTGTCACCGCAAGGCATGAAACCCCGAACAGCTCATCGTATCGGAACTGCCCAGTCACACTGCTTGGGGTTCTGCATAAGTTCCAATTGTCGGTAGGCTTATTGTTTCGGTGCGGTGCATTATTGGGGACTGATATTATCTCACCCCATCCCCTAAAGCTGATTCCCTCTTCGCAGTTAGTGGTAGTTATATCCGCTCCAGTATGGGTGTAATTGGTGCAGTCTGTCTTGTCACCGCAAGGCATGAAACCCCGAACAGCTCATCGTATCGGAACTGCCCAGTCACACTGCTTGGGGTTCTTCATAAGTTCCAATTGTCGGTAGGCTTATTGTTTCGGTGCGGTGCATTATTGGGGACTGTGGAGCAGTATAACTGCATTCCTGTAAGTCAAGTTAGTGCACAACATCGTCTCTTCTTGTTGTTTGTTGTTTTACGTCCTAGCAACATCTAAGGTCATATCAGGATGGGCACCGACTTATGACAGTGCACACTCATGGCAACTGTTTAGTGCTGCCCGACTGGAAGAACAGACCGCTGGCACCATGCCCCAATATCCCACACAGTCACCTTATCATGATAGTATCAGTGATACTGTACAAACCAGTCCTTTTCCTAACCTATAGTATTAATGTCAAGCCACAGGCTAGGTAGTGACAAATATCAATGTTATAAGTCATTGGTTTGATTCGGCTGAGATTTGAACTCCTGACCTTCTGCACGGGAAGCCTGTGCTCTACCGATTAGGCCATCGCGTCCGGTCTGTCTCTCTTGTAAAGTGGATATAGTTCTCTCGTGGAATGAATGTGATTACGCAGACACAATGCAGCTCCTCTTTGTAAAAGACGTGTTAACACCGTGAGTTCTTGTAACGTAACTAACTTTATTTGTTCTGCTTCGTAGTGACGTCATACGTCGTAGCGACGTCATACAATATTATGGCAGGGCGTTTGTACAGTACATATATTACATCTTCCCCTTTCAATGATATATATATATCTCTGCCTGACTCTTAAGATCTATTACATGACATTTGATGGGCATATTGGTGTGATATGCGTAACATACTTAAGACTTATCGTTTATTTTTGTGTACTAATTTCTTGACAGACACGATAATGTTGCAAACATCAATGTAACTTGATTATATTTACCTATAAGACCACTATTGTGGATGCTCATGACATTAAATATATTATTTCATTCTCGTGTCTAGAAAGATCTATGAAAACATGTGTCATAACCTAACATTCATACAGGCTACATTTTAATGCACTAATTACATGGCACTTACTGGTGGTGGTGAGCAGGGCCCATATACGAATGAATACAACGATGTGCTCCTTTAGTGTATTTAAACCGTCGATTCTTATGTGTGTAACTGTGTTGTTTCGTGTTTTATTTGACTTTATTTTCGTGGCCGCTGATTTCTGTATGTGTATGTCTCGTTACTCTCTTATACAATCTAAGAACAGCTTGACTTATACAATATCCCTAAACTTGTTGTAACACTTTGTGCATTTTGTTCTAGTATATGTATCTACATCGATACCTCCTAGACGTTACCAGACTACTAAATTCTATGTCTCGACACCTGACTTGTAATTTTAGTCCCTCCCGAAACGGATTGGAGGACGAACGATTCTACCATACCTGGTAGTTTGTGTTAAGGATTTATGTGGGTCGTTAACTTTGTTCATGTGATATTCCCCGGGTTTTTCTTTTGTTTCACCGGTAGTATCACCTGGACATTTATATATAAATTTCCTGTTACGTCGTAATGTCGTTTTATGTTCATTTAGTATTTGGTAGTCACGTTGTGCACTGTTACTGGTGCCTACAACTCTACCTTGTTTCCATTCATCCTGATAATTTTTATACCGGACTGTGTCCCCCATCTGTAATAAAGGGTGATCTTTGCCCGCATGTGCGTCGAAATAGAATTTTTGTATGATTTGCCTATCTTTCATTTGATTTAATTTAGATGGTTGGGCAGTCGCCTTGAGTGCGGATTCTAATATAGGAAGTCGTGTTCTTAATTTCCTAGACATTAATAATTGCGCCGGAGACGCACCAATCCCATCCAGTGTTGTGTTACGATAATTTAACAGAGCCAAATTTACATCTTGATTACCTTTAAGGCATTTTTTTATCATTCGTTTCATGGTTTGAACATAACGTTCGACTTGCCCATTGCTTTGGGCATGCATGGGGTTCGTGAACAGGCATTTAAAACCATATTCTGAAGAAAATGTTTTAAATTCTGTACTTGAAAATTGTGGACCATTGTCCGAGACGACAAACCGGGGTATACCATAGCGCGCAAAAGTTTGCTTCAATGCAATAATAACTGCCTTACTCGTAGTTGACATAAGTTCCATAACTTCAGGAAATTTGGAATAGTAATCCACAATTACAATATAATTTAAACCATTCACATGGAATAAGTCAATACCTACTTTATAAAACGGTATGTCACTTAGAGGATGACTCAACAATGGTTCCTTAGCTTGTTCATTTCTAAAAACTTGACAAACATGGCACCTGGATACCTGGTCTTCAATTTGCTTGTTTAAACCAGGCCAAAACACGGTGTCCCGCGCCAACTGCTTACATTTGATAATCCCTAAGTGGGATTCATGCAATTTATTTAATATTTCGTGCTGCATCGACTTTGGTATTATTATTTGTTCTCCCTTTAATAATACATTATCAAACCATGTGATATCATGCCGGAACGTAAAGTACGGTTTAAACAGAAGGGTCGAGATTGTTGTTGTTTGATGGCCACCCATGCAATGTTAATTCTTTTACACCCTGTAACGTTTTATCCACATTTGTATCTGTTTGTACCCTCTGGAAAATATCTGTACTCAGACTGATCGAAGCCACCGAGAAGTCTTGGTCGTAGAGGTCGTTTGGGGTTATGTCTGCAGTGTGCGCTCGTGAAAGTGTATCTGCAAAGAATAAGTTTGACCCCTTTACATATGTTACGTGTATGTTGTAATTTTGTAATCTCAATCTCATTCTCTGCATTCTGGCAGACAACTGATGAATGGGTTTCATCATTATGGATACTAGTGGTTTGTGATCGGTGTGTACAATAACTTCATTACCATAAATGTAATTATGAAACTTTCGGCAACCGAAACATATGGCTAGTAGTTCTTTTTCGATTACTGCATAACTGATCTGGGCTTTATCCAGTGCTTTTGATGCCATGGCCACAGGCTTATCAGCTTGGAATAACGTCGCGCCCAACCCATATTTCGATGCATCTACTTGTATAACAATCTGTTCATGTTTATTAAAATACTGCAATACAGGCGCGGTAGTCAAGAGGTATTTCAACGTCATAAAAGCTTTATCCTGTTCCGAATCCCAGTGCCACGCAATATTCTTTTGAATAACAGTTCTCAACGGTTTACTAATATGTGCCATGTTCGGAATGAATTTGCTGACATAACCAACCATTCCTAAAAATCGCTGGATCGCAGCTTTATCTGTCGGTACTGGCATGTCAATTATAGCTTGGATTCTGTCTGTGTTTGGTTGAAGCCCTTTTGAAGTGATTAAATGTCCTACATAATTTACGCTTGTTTTACAAATTTTCGACTTTTTAGGGTTTAATTTGAGGTTAACCTCACGAGCACGTTTTAAGACAGACTCTAGACGCATATTATGCTCATGTATTGTGACTCCATGTACCAAAATGTCATCCGAAATTACGTGAACACCAGGTAACCCGGATAATATAGTATTCATTTCCTGAATGAATATATCGCCAGCCGTTTTGATACCGAATGGTAGACGTGTGTATCTAAATCGTCCCCACGGTGTGTTAAATGTGCATAACAGTGAACTGGGGTCGTCTAACTGGATTTGCCAATAACCGCTATTTGCATCCAATACAGAAAAGTAATTGGCACCGTGTATGTTTGCAACAACTTCCTCAACTGTTCGTACTGGGTATGGTCCCCTCAAAATAGCTTGATTTAGTTTGGTCGGATCTAGGCAAATTCTGATTTTACCCGGTTTTCGTACAATTGTTATAGAACTGACCCAAGGAGTTGGGCCTTCTTGTTTTACTATTATACCTAAAGTTACCATACGGTCTAACTCTGTTTGTACTTCCTCATTTATTGCTAATGGTATTCTGCGAGGTGGGTCAATAACAGGTTGTATACTTTCATCAACATATATTTTTGCATTAGACTTAATTAAACCCAAACCCTCAAATACATCAGAATATTTCTTTACCATGCTATTTGCGTCTTCAATTTCAGGATCAGTGTTTATTGTGTCAAGTCGTGCTAGCAGTCCTAATTTGACACAAGCCTGCTTCCCTAGTATCGCACATCCAACATCGGTGACTTGAAATTTCGTCTCGATGTCGTTGATAGTTAGTGTTGTCGTTCCAACAGGCTTGATTTTGTGGCCCCCATATGTAATTAGTTGACATCTTGACGTTTCCAGGGCAGCACCCTGGATTGATTTGTATATACCGAGAGGCAAAATATTCGCCTCAGACCCAGTGTCTAGTTTAAAAGACACCTTGTGGCCATCGACGACGACTGTCTCATACCATAGATCATTGTGACGCGCGTCACTTTCGTAGATGGTACCCACAAATAAATCGTACTCCCCGACATCCATCTGTTGTTGCACATGTCGATCCTCACTGTCAAATGTACGATCCGGTGCAACGTTAATTCCATACACTGGCACATTTTGCTGTTGTCTCTTTTGTTGACGGCATACCTTGATGAAGTGGCCTATTCTGTGACATCCTGCGCATTCTTTGCCTTTTGCAGGACAGCTCCCTCGTGTATGATGATAACCACAACGATCACATCTTGTAGTGGGCTGTTGTGACCGCTGGGTTTGTTGTTGATACCGAGTTGTCGTCCGCGGTACCCATGGCGACGTTCGTTGCACTGGTCCCTCACGCTTGACGTCACGATAATCAACAGCATCAATTTGACTTTCGACATTGTTTGTCACTTGCGCCGCTGTATTTTCACTTAATCGACATAGTTGAATGCATGTCTCCAATGATAATTTAGGTGATTGTAATAGTTTGTTCCTGAGGTTATTGTCTTTAACTCCGCACACGAGACGATCACACAATAGAGAAGCTTCTAGCGTCTCATAACAGCAGAACTGTATTCTGTGTTTTAAATCTCGTATATATGTGTCCATATTTTCACTTGTTTGGTTAAATGTGTTAAATTCATATCTTACAACTGTTATATTCGTTTTATCTTCACAGTAATGTGAGAATGCGGCAATTAACGGTGTTATTTTGTCTTTATCTGCATTCACAATTTCGAATGTTTGGTGTATTTTCTGAGCGTCCACTCCAGCGACATGTAAAAAGACACAACATTGTACCTTCTCTGGCTTTGATGATACTCCGGCAGCTGTGGCGTAGATCTCGTAGGAGTGAAGCCACGATCTCCAACTTATCGCCATGTGTTCGTCTAAAATTAATGGTCCTGGGGGTTTTAATCCGTGTAGGGCCATTGCAGTCAAATACCCGTAATATCTGACACCATGTAAAGGACGTGTTAACACCGTGAGTTCTTGTAACGTAACTAACTTTATTTGTTCTGCTTCGTAGTGACGTCATACGTCGTAGCGACGTCATACAATATTATGGCAGGGCGTTTGTACAGTACATATATTACACTCTTGGCTTACATAGTTTGTGTTGATGTTGTTGGTGTTTAAGATTATTTTGGGCTTTGTGGAAGTGATGATTAAGACTGCACAGCACAGAGGATTAGTTAGACAAACCGGTCCGTATGTCACATTGTGCAATTTAGTCTGGGCTTAGAAGATTATTCAAAGCAGTTTTCAGTTATGTGTATATATTAGAGATCGAATATGGGTGGTTCATAGTCGTTATTTATACTCATATAAAGAAGCATTATGCAATATATATTTCCAGTGGTAGGTGAGTAGGCCGCACGATTGGTTGTAGTTTGGTAGAATGTAATAGATGGCGCCAAAGTCGGAATAATCTGCCGAGCTGTAGAGCTATCCCGCTGTGTTGAGAATATAAAATAGTGGGAGGGTCATATTCATTATTTATATTCGCCTATTGAATTATACAACACATAAATATCCCTTACAAATAACAGGCATAGGCTACAGAAACCTGTATCCCACAAGCTTGATTTGTCAACTTTCTCAGCTTTTCCTGCGATATTCCCCAATAGGTATTTTTTCCACTGAGCATGCGCTGTGAACATGCGCTGTGAGCATGCGCTGTGAGCATGTGATGTGAGCATGCACTGTGAGCATGCATTGTGAGCATGCGCTGTGAGCATGCGCTGTGAGCATGCACTATGAGCGTGTGAAGCCAAGTGCATTAGCTCCTGCCACTGCCTACTGGAATGGTGATGGTGGACAGAATCTATAATACCACAATATGCATCAGTTGTCACCACTTCCGCCAGAGGACGGGTTGGCGGTGGGAATTGTATTGCCTATGTGTTACATGAAATGGCTAGAGTGGCAATAACGAGGTTTTCCACCCGCCGTGCTTACGAGGCAGTAACCATTGAGCCGACCAGATATTGTTCTCCTGCTCGACTCATGTTCTCATTTTCGATTCATGACGTGTCTCTCGGGACGCCAGCGTTCCGTACAGTCATCCGGTATTGTCTGTGCGGGCAGATGGTAGGGATCGATTATAGGGCTCTCGGGTGTGCATTGTAGTCATATGAGCACAATCTGGGGTGTTATCTATTGTGGTTGTAAGCCAGGCGAGATGGCATAGCGGTACAACGCCTGCCTACTTGCCACGCATGTGGGAAGAAGGGTCCTGGTTTCAATCCCCAGACAACCTCTTTTTGTAAAGTTGCATGTGGGAAGAGTGGTCCTGGTTCAATCCCCAGATGATCTCTTTTTTTTTAAAGTTGTACGTTCCGATGGATTTGAGTTTCCTGTATTTAAGGCCTATTGTTGTAATAAACCTTAATCTTAGTTTGAAGTCACTTTCATTATGAATGGCTAAAATTGGAGATATTTGAAGTGAAGAGATGTCAACTTGCTTTCGACATGCACGCCGAAATGCTGTGCGCTGTAAGCTTCAACACATTCTATTAAATCAACTTAGCACTTTTCGCAGGGATCATGATGATGAGATCATGATAATTATGTTGATAATTATGATCATGATGGTGATTATGATCGTGATGATCGTGATGATTGTGATGATTGTGAAGATCATGATGACCGTGATCATGATGGTGATTATGATCAGGATCATTATGGTCACGATGATCATGATGATTGTAAGGATGATTATGATAAGCATGATGATCATGATCATGATGATCATAATCATGACGACACAACCACCTACACTAAATGACCATGTTCAAACAACCCATGATAATGATGATCATGACGAGGACGACAAAATCACCTGCACTAAGTGACCATGTTCAAACAACCCATAATAATGATGGTGGTGGTGATGACGACATCGCCTGCACTAAATGACCATCTTCTAACAGCCCATGATGGTGATAATGGAGGTGATGATGATGATGGTGATGATGATGACGATGGTGATGATGGTGATGGCAAAATGATCTTCAACATAATGACCATGTTTGAACACTCCATGATAATGATGGCATTGATGATGATAATGATGGAGATGATGACGACAAAATTACCTGCCCATAATGACCATGTTCTAACACCCCATGATAATGATGGGGTTGATAATGATGATAATGGTGGTGATGATGACGACAAAATGATCTGCCCTACATGACCATGCTCTAACACCCGCGCCTACCTTCCTCCTCTGACAGATCCTGACCCTGGAGCAGCAGCTGAAGGCGCAAGCCGGAGAGGACAAGCAGTTCTACCCGAGTGAGATGAAGCACAAGAGCGTGCCGCCCCCACAGCAGGTCGACGGCTTGGAGGACAAACCCCCCTCAGAGGCCGGGCAGCGGGAGGAGGCTCCCGGGGATGCCGCCGCCGAGCAGCTCCTCGATCTTCCCGGACCCGCCTCGCCCGACGCCGGCCCCGGGCAGCTCGACTCCGGGTCCGTCCTCCTCGGCCCCGGCCCCGCCTCGCCCGACGCCGGCCCGGGGCAGCTCGACCTGGCGCAGCGCGACGAGTTGGAGGCGGCCGAGAAGCGACGCCACGAGCAGCTCACCGACGCCAGCCGCCCGGGGCAGCCCCGTCCGGGGCAGGCCCGTCCGGCTCGCTACGGCGACAGCGACGGCGATGGCGATGATGTCACCAACCAGGTCGACTTGTACGGCGAGCCGGAAGCGGCGGCGGAGGAGGCCCTTGGCAGAAACAGGGCCATGCAGGAAGTGGAAGTGGGCGATGAGCAGGGCGGCCAGGCCGAGGAGGAGGAGGAGGAAGCGCTCTTCATGGAAAGTGTGATTGAGGCACTCCGTGACCGCCCGGACCTACTCCAGCAGTTCCTTCAGGGTGAGTAAAGGCTGGAAAAGGCTCAGGGGGAGGCTAGGAGGGATGTCAACACTCTCCCTTCTCCTGCCCCCCTTGTGTGCCCACTGTCTATTTATTAACTAACGCTAAAACCTCAAAGCTACCCAACTTATATGAACATAGCTAGATTTTCCCCCACATACCAGAACATAAAAAAGCCATCTAATGAAACTAACTGTCGCAACATGCATATATATACTGAACAACCCACCATGAGACTTGATATCCCTAAGCACCATCATAAATCGAAAAGTACCAATCAATATACACCTTCTTTCATCACACATCACATTCTCATTTCCTAGTTTATTCTTCATTGAAATGATTTTCCCGGAAGACCGGAATAAAAACTATTTGCCAAAATAAAACTTTTTGGACACATGACATTGTGCATTCTGAATGAACCGGCCGGGTTGCAATTTAAGCTCGTTGGGTCACCCATTGCATTTTGTTACCGAGTCTTATCACGTGACCTGACATGGGAGAACACAGAAAAAATGGCGGAGAATTTAACACTGATTGGCTGGCAGAAATGGCAGAGAATTTAACACTGATTGGCTGGCAGAAACTCTAGCTGGCCATCGTTCATCGGTCATCGTTTACTGTCTTTCCTGGACATTCCAACGGCACTATTATAGTGGTTGAAATACGAACGCTACCAACCACCCCCACCCCGCCACCACCCACCCACCCACCCACCCACCCAGCCTCTTCATGGCTTTCATAATGGATCTCCTGTGTGGCATTGGTAGTGAATTGAAAGCATTGCTGACTCAGCAGTTTTACCACAGTTTGCGGTGTGTGGAACTTTGCGGCCCCCAGTCTCCGTTCTTTGTGTCTAGGGGCTTAGATGAGATTGATAGACGCGGGAAATGAATCGGATAGAGGACAAGGGGGAGAAGCTGGTTTGTCAACACAATATGCTTGCTTTTGGGGGTTTTACGTCGTAGTAACATCTGATGTCATATCCGTAAGGGCACCGACTTGTAACATGGTACAGTTATGGTGAATTTATATCGCTGCCTTACTGAAATACTGTTGCAACGAGCACCGTGACCCGATACCCCACTCAGTCGACAGTATCCTCACAGTAGGCCAAAACGAATGTGTTCTCTATCCCAGTAATGCTCAGCACTAGGCAATATAGCGACAAATATTAATGTTGTAAGTTTTTAATTTGACTCGGCCGAGATTGAACCCACGACATCTCACACAGGAAGCGGGTGCCTCTACCCGGTTGGCTATTCCGTCCGGTTCTGGTCACTGGGAAGCTAATAATGGGTCAGAAAAAGTGAGGCGGTGTTTGTAGATCAGCTTGTAAAATTTTCCGATACGATGACATATGAGGATATATGAACTCTACTATAATAAATTGCAACTTGTCTATATAATGGTAAATGGTAATACATAAAACCCAAAGGCATATGAGGGATATGTGGAGTTGGTAAACTATTACTCATAAATATAGAAATTGTATAGTAAAATAGTATAGAGGAGGAGTGTCACTTCTTAGATACAGTCTTTGGAGCAGTTGCCTCACATACCCCCTCCCGCCACGGTGTTATTTATGGATCACTACACACCACAAAGCACTGTGGCCAGTATGACAAGGCCTTGGATACAAGAGATTGAGCTCTGATTGGTGGGTAGATGAATACCTGTTAGGGATTGGGAGATCAACCCATGTGACCACCACCATCTTGGATTCTAGCAACCTATATGAGATAATAAACCAGGAGTCTAGCTCTCCTTCCTTTCACTCTTTATCTACTTTCCTTCATTACCTGTATTGATTTCTCATTAGCCTGTCCACACCACTCACACCACCAGCCGTCGATTTTACAAGCCGAAAGAACGGGTATTTGTAGCAGGGTGCCCGGACATGATGACCGAAGATTGATTGCTTAGTTGTTGGAGTTTTACTTCCTGGCAACATCTAAGGTCATATCAGGACGGGTACCGACTTGTGGCAGCGTGCACAGATTGTGATTTTATAGTGCTGCCCCACTCGCTAGGAAGTGACAAGTATCAGTTGTGTAAGTCATTGGTTTGACCGGGAGTTGAACTCCCGACCTTCGACATGAGATGCTTGCGCTCTACCGATTCGGCCACCGCGTCCGGTGATGGCCGAAGGAGTTGAATGCCAACATTCATGTGGCAGGTCGTGGGATCCCAGGTTCGAACCCTGGCCGAATCAAACCAATGACTTAAAAAATAGATGCCTTTCCATACTTAGTATGCCGCTCGGCATTAGTGGTATAAGGCAAGAGCAGTGGAATGAGGAAGAACAATAATGTCTGATACAGTTGACAATGGAGTGTGCCACAGACAACTCATGTAATGTGCCCATAACACAGTTAATGGAGTGTGCCCCAGACACAACTCAGGTAATGTGCCATGACACAGTTAATGGAGTATGCCCCAGACACAACTCATGTAATGTGCCCATGCCACAGTTAATGTAGTGTGCCCCAGACACAACTCATGCAATGTGCCCATGTCACAGTTAATGGAGTGTGCCCCAGACACAACTCATGCAATGTGCCCATGTCACAGTTAATGGAGTGTGCCCCAGACACAACTCATGCAATGTGCCCATGTCACAGTTAATGGAGTGTGCCCCAGACACAACTCATGAAATGTGCCCATGTCACAGTTAATGGAGTGTGCCCCAGACACAACTCATGCAATGTGCCCATGACGTAGTTAATGAAATTTGCCATACATGTCTTTCTTATAGAGATTGAAGCGAAAGTATCTTATCAAATATGTTACATTAGATAAAATACCAGTTTATCTATATATCTATTCACCAACTCCCCTAATACCTTTTCGGTGTGTAGACTGAAGCTGCGACTCAGCCCTGTTTGCATGCTGGGCTGATTGATTGATTGGTGGTTTCTTTACACCGTGTCGGCAGCATAGGCCATATTCACGGCGAGAATTGTTTGTTTTTTATTCAACCATCGCTTTTACAGGATGCAAAAGCACAGAATCAATTTTGTGTCAGTACACTGTGGATTTAAAAGGCTCACAGTTGCATAATTTGTGGCTAAAGGAAATAGAATTAAGATAAAGGTTAAAGGTTGTTAATGTCGCAGCTTCATTCTTATTTGAGGGACCACTGGCCACATAATATTCAGAATGTGCCGAATCAACAATTTGCATGATGGCTGAAAGGGAGGGAAGGATGGGGTGGCACTTTATAGGTGTGGTCAGCGAGCCCTGCCTAATTGCTTGTCAAGGACGTCGCGCCACCTGGTAAGACGCAAGGAAACGAACCTGTCAATGTCAGGGCCGCCATTTGCACGGCATCTCCATGACGGGCACCGTGGCCTGCTATGACTAAATAAGCGTGAAATAAACTTGTTTGATTGTTTTGTTTGTTGGGGTTTTAAGTCCTAGCAACATCTAAGGTCATATCAAGACGGGATATAAACACCAACGCGTTATTTCGCTTCGAGCAGAGGTCCTATCTTTAAGGCAGTATGCGGCATGATCTATTCCAACAATGCCTTTCCTAGATCAAGATGGAACTTTTATTTGATAAGAAAACTGATTGCAATTTCGACTACAATTGGATTAATGACACAGGTGTATAGTCCGACGAAAGCATTAAATATTCAAATATTCAAATACAAAAACACTTAGCTGCAATTTGATGTGAAATGTCCAACTTGGCTTCTGGTACACTAATCAAACACCAGTTGTTGCATAGAAGGGAAGACATACTAAAGCCGTGTTCACACACGGGCGTTAAGTCGCCTCAACTAGTTCGCCTTGTCTAGTTTGGCTCACATTCGCCGTGTGGACGCTATGCTGAAGCGAATTAGGGCTAGTTCGCCTCATCTAGTTCGCTTCAAGTAAACCACGTAGCGAGGTAGTCCAGATGAACCGAACTAGCTTAAGTCGGCCCAAGTTACCAGTGTGAACGGTAACGGCTTAGATGAGCCAGATTAAGGACGTCACAGTCGAGACCTGAGTTTGTTGAGTTTCCGGTAAATTTGCTCTATGAACCTGCTAGAGGTGCACAGATATTTTTTTCATGATTTATTTTAAGGTTTTCACTGCCCAGCAGAAGTTTTGACCGTTCCAAACCAATACGATTCAGTCCATACATATCTAGGTTGAACCCACACTCTCTCATGGCGACGTCAACTAACCGAAACTGGCGCTGGTTAGTATGGATTTGCTCATGCACAGATATCGATTTCCGCCTTAAACCGCTCCGTGTGTGGACACAACACTAATTCGCTTCATCTAATTCACCTTATCTAAGTCAGCCTAAAGTTGTGTGCGTGAACACGGCTTATGTCAATTTAATAGAATCTGCTGAAACCAATGATGTCCAGTATTTCGGTGTGCATGCAAAGGTTATCTTTGCATTCTTTTTATATATATATAAATAATGTTAGCCATTTATAATACAGGTTGTTTCAAAGATAGATTATGTAAATCAATTGAAATACTTTTATTCCGGAATAGTACATCCGTATACAGATCTAGAATCTAATGAATAAGTATATATCATATTAATCAAGTGATTAAACAATGATGTGCATGTGTATAATAAGTCATAATTCGTTGTAATACTGAATTACTCAAATTAGCTATGCACTTAAAGCTGCATAGTCTGATGAAACATCAAATTTTCAAAACGAAACCAATTATCTAGATTTGATTTTGCATATCTAACTTAGATACTGATGCACTTATTAAGCATTTGTTTCTGCGTAGAAGGCAATACTGAGTCAATTTAACCGAACCTGTTACTGCAGAGGTCTATGGTGTCAGAGTTTTGGCAAGCTTGCCAAAACTGATTTTTCATGTTTGCACTCAAAGTATCTAAAAGGTTTACCATTTAAAATAAAAGTAACTTTGAACAAATGTAAAGTAGATATTAGTGATCGATCTAATATATTTATCTCAGAAAAAATACAGAAATTTAAAACCATCGGACTATGCAACTTTAATAAAACTGAGGTTATTTTCCCTATCATGAATTTGCATGTCAGTACCAACATGTGAGACAAAAATAGTACTAACACTACAGCTCTTGGGTTAGGCGCAAAATAATCTGAATTATAGCAATCAACCCAATAATCATTGGACTATGCAACTTTAACTTCATCACTAGCTGTTAGATTGAAGAGTAATTCGCTGGTGTAAATCTCCCCTCCCACCGCCCACTCACACCAAGCCCACACCCTCGCCCACACCCTTACCCTCACACAAATCCACACCCACATGTCCACACTTACACACCTAGCTCCATCCACACACCTCACTCACGCTCATGCACACTCACACACATTCACCCACCCACATTCCCTACTCACACGCGCACACACCCACATGCATTCACCCATTCACACACCCCATCCACACACACTCGCACACGAGCTCCATCCCCACACCCACTCATGCACACACCCACACACCCAAGCACACATTCATACATATCACTCATGCACTCACGCGCACACCCACAAACCCACACCAACACACCCACACCTAAACACCCACACCAACACATTCACCCACACCAACACATCTACCCACACCAACACACCCACCCCACCAACACATGCACTCACACCAACACATCTACTCTACCCACCCCAACACATCCACCCACACCGACACATCCACCTATACACCCCACTCACACCACACCTACACACCCACACCAACACATCTACCCACACCAACACACTCACCCCACCAACACATGCACTCACACCAACACATCTACTCTACCCACCCCAACACATCCACCCACACCGACACATCCACCTATACACCCCCACTCACACCACACCTACACACCCACACCAACACATTTACCCACACCAACACATCCACCCCACCAACACATGTACTCACACCAACACATCTACTCTACCCACCCCAACACATCCACCCCCACCGACATATCCACCTATACACCCCCACTCACACCACACCTACACACCCACACCAACCCATCTACCCACACCAACACACCCACCCCACCAACACATGCACTCACACCAACACATCTACTCTACCCACCCCAACACATCCACCCACACCGACACATCCACCTATACACCCCCACTCACACCACACCTACACACCCACACCAACACATCTACCCACACCAACACACCCTCCCCACTAACACATGCACTCACACCAACACATCTACTCTACCCACCCCAACACATCCACCCACACCGACACATCCACCTATACACCCCCACTCACACCACACCTACACACCCACACCAACACACTCACCCCACCAACACATGCACTCACACCAACACATCTACTCTACCCACCCCAACACATCCACCCACACCGACATATCCACCTATACACCCCCACTCACACCACACCTACACACCCACACCAACACATCTACCCACACCAACACACCCACCCCACCAACACATGCACTCACACCAACACATCTACTCTACCCACCCCAACACATCCACCCACACCGACACATCCACCTATACGCCCCCACTCACACCACACCTACACACCCACACCAACACATCTACCCACACCAACACATCCACCCGACCAACACATGCACTCACACCAACACATCTACTCTACCCACCCCAACACATCCACCCACACCGACACATCCACCATACACCCCACTCACACCGCACTACACACCCCACACCAACACATCTACCCACACCAACACATCCACCCCACCAACACAGCACTCACACCAACCACATCTACTCTACCCACCCCAACACATCCACCCACACCGACACACCCACCTATACACCCCCACTCACACCACACCTACACCACCCACACCAACACATTACCCACACCAACACATCCACCCCACCAACACAGTACTCACACCAACACACTACCCTACCCACCCCAACACACCACCCACACCGACATATCCACCTATACACCCCCACTCACACCACACATACACACCCACACCAACCCACCTACCCACACCAACACACCCACCCCACCAACACATGCACTCACACCAACACATCTACTCTACCCACCCCAACACATCCACCCACACCGACACATCCACCTATACACCCCCACTCACACCACACCTACACACCCACACCAACACATCTACCCACACCAACACACCCTCCCCACTAACACATGCACTCACACCCAACACATCTACTCTACCCACCCCAACACATCCACCCACACCACACATCCACCATACACCCCCACACACCACACCACACACCCACACCAACACATCTACCCACACCAACACATCCACCCCACCAACACATGCACTCACACCAACACATCTACGCTACCCACCCCCAACACATCCACCCACACCGACATATCCACCATACACCCCCACCACACCACACCACACACCCACACCAACACATCTACCCACACCACCACACCCACCCCACCAACACAGCACTCACACCAACACATCTACTCTACCCACCCCAACACATCCACCCACACCGACACATCCACCTATACCCCCACTCACACCACACCTACACACCCACACCAACACATCTACCCACACCAACACATCCACCCGACCAACACATGCACTCACACCAACACATCTACTCTACCCACCCCAACACATCCACCCACACCGACACATCCACCTATACACCCCCACTCACACCACACCTACACACCCACACCAACACATCTACCCACACCAACACATCCACCCCACCAACACATGCACTCACACCAACACATCTACTCTACCCACCCCAACACATCCACCCACACCGACACATCCACCTATACACCCCCACTCACACCACACCTACACTCCACACTCACACGCACCAACCCCAACGCCCACATCCCACACATGCGCACACAGACCCACACACATCCATACACCCCCACCCCCACCCACACTCCCCACCCACAACTATATCCACACCCAAACCCACTCCCACCTACTCCCACCCACACCCACCCACTCCCACCCACATCCACTCCCACGCACTCCCACCCACACTCCCACCCACACTCCCACCCACTCCCACCAACACCCACTCCCACACATGCCACTCCCCGCTGTGATTACCCCGGCCTTCTTCACTGGGCGGTGCTCATTTCGCGTCCACTGTCAGTGACACTCCGCGCATGCGCCGCTGGCTATCACTCTCAGCGACGCGCACTTTAACAAGAGTTCATGGCGGTCACTCCCGTTGCGCTAACATTTAGTCGACTATTTTCCCCTCCTGAAATAAATCAGTTTCGGCGAGCCCAACGTGTCCTTTGAAGTAAAGTCGCATAATCCGATGAAACCGGACAATTTTGGAAACCAACCCACTTGCAATATTTTTATCTTGTGTGTCTTAGTTAGATACCGTTGCACTTATTAAATATTTGTTGTTGGTTGGTTGTTGGAGCTTTACGTCCTGGCAACATCTAAGGTCATATTTGGGCAGTATTTGCCATTGTATAGACCCCTTTCAATGTTTGTAAACATCGGGTATGCGCGCGCAGCTTGGCTGCAGAATGAATGCACACTGCCACTGAGTTTGCCCGTACGCGCAGTGTAAAACGTTTATTTTATTCAGAATTAATAGAAATGCAGAAGCCTAACCATATAAATTTAATATAATCTATTCATTAAATATGTTTTCTATATGTCTTCCAAGCAGTTTGTGGCTAGGTGGTGTGGTTTTAGAGATGTTTAACTTTTTCTGTATGAAGATTGCTCACTGCCATTGACAATGCATTGAGTTTGCCGTACGCACAGTGCAAAATGTCTATTTAATTCAAAATTAATAGAAATGCAGAAACCTAACCTTATAAATTTAATATAATCTATTCGTTGCAAATGTTGTCTATATGTGTTCTAAGCGGTTTGTGTCTAGGTGGTGTGGTTTTAGAGATATTTCACTTTTTCTGTAAGAAGATTGCTCACGGCCATTGACAATGCACTCAATTTGCCAGTACGCGCAGTACAAAAAGTTTATTTTATTCAAAATTAATAGAAATGCAAAACCCTAACCTTATAAATTTAATAGAATCTATTCGTTGAATATGTTTTATATATGTGTACCAAGCGGTTTCTCTCTAGGTGGTGTCGTTTTATAGATATTTCACTTTTTCTGTAAGAAGATTACTCACGGCCATTGAAAATGCACTGAATTAGCCGGTACGCGCAGTACAAAAGGTGTATTTTATACAAAATTAATAGAAATGCAGAACCCTAACCTTATAAATTTAATATATTCTATTTGTTGAATATATTCTCTATATGTGTACCTAGCAGTTTGTCTCTGGGTGATGTGGGTTTAGAGATATTTCACCTTTTCTCTATGAAGATTACTCATAGCCATTGAGTTTGCAGTGTGACAGTGTGTCATCCTGCAGCCAAACACCGCGCGCACTGACCTAGATACCCGTGATGACATCACATGAAATTGGTCAATAGAAGGAAAATTAAGTCAATTAAATAGAAAACCTGTCACTAGGAGCTTATGGTGTCCTGCATTTGTGTGTGCACACCACAAATATGTTGCCTGTTTTCACTTCAAATATCTGTAAAGTTAGCCATTTTTATTCAAAGTTACTCCAAGCTAAAGTACGATTTGTTCTACCGATCAACCTAATATATTTATTTAAAAGCAATATGACAGAAACTTAAAGCTGTTGGATTATGTAACTTTACTTCCTCATAGAACCCGTTTCCGTTCCGTCCATATTTACCATTTCGCAAAGCATTTCCGGTAATTTGGAAGTTCGGATTTGTTAGTGAGCGGGAGGGGTATACGATTGAAGTTAGATTTTCTTCTACTTTTTATTTTGACAGTGAGGGTGGGTGTTTTTTGTATGTGATGTGGTGCGGGGAGCGGGTTATAATCAAGTTAAATCAGAGCTCGTACCACAGTGGGCACAGTATACATGGCTTTATACTGTAGGCCGTATTGAGACTGCCATACCGCTGATGGGAGGGAGAGGGCGGGTGGGGGGGGGGGGGGGGGGGGGGTGGATACAACCGGGGGCAGGGTACATACGATATCCTATGTAGCCACCTTACAACCTAAGACAAGTATTTGCAAGAACAACTTTAAAGTCTCAATGTATATCCATATGTGGTATAAAAATATGCAATTCACTTGACGATAATATCAAATGTTCAAAAAACATTTATATGTTTCAATGAATGTATAAAAATAAAATATTTAAGCTTTATCAGAGGGAAAACACATAGTAGTCTAGTACATAAATATTGAGATGTAATTTACAGTATTGAGGGTAATGTTGATATGCTTTTAACTTTTATTTTTCTATTTATTATTTCTATGGTATAAGCAATGTATCTGTGTTATTTTTATATGGGGAAAGCACCTCATAAGTATTGTACTTCTGCTTTCTCCTTTTTCATGTGAAAAAATTAACGATATAAATATCAACTTGTGTGTACATGGATCATGTGGAAATAAATATATTATTATTATTAGGCCAACACGTGAGCCAACATGTGCTTCCCGTGGCTTACTATTAACCAACTCCCATTGCCAATTGCTGCATCGAAAAAGACGCCCAGATTCGTCGAATTAACTCATTGGGATTGAACCCACTCCTTGTCAGATTGAGAAGCGGCCAGCGTGACACTGTGGCCATCCCGCGCGGTCATTTCCTCAGTCAGTCACAACGAATTCGAATGGTGATCTGTTTGTAAATCTGGCCGCCCGCCTTAATGGCAGGCGAGACTGGGCGAGACTGCATGGGCGAGACTTGGCGAGACAGGGCGAGACTGGGCGAGACTTGGCTGTGGGTGGGTGATAGGCAAGGAAGGAAGTGTGTCTGAGGGTATGATAATGTGGTGGTATGAGAGGAGGGGGAGTGGTTGTGGCAAAGGGTAGTGACCGGAAGTCATGCAGCCCTGTTCGCCGTACTTCCGTTCGCCGTGTTCCTCACGAGTGTTTTTGTGTGTGTGTTTAACAAAGAAAATAGTTTTTGTGTGGGTTTTTGTGTGGGTTTTTGTGGTGGTTCGTGTCTGTGCTTTGCAAAAAGTATATGTCCAGCAACCCGTCTCTGAGACGTGGTAGCGCATTCTGCAGCCTGTGTGGAAGGTCGGGAGTTCGAACCCCAGTCGAGTCAAACCAATGAATTATAAAATTGATACGTGTCACTACCCAGCTTGGCTCTCGGCATTATTAGGATAGGGCATCAGGATAATGTGACGGTGTGGGATATCAGGTCATGATGCCAGCATCCTGGTCTCCTAGTGGGGCAGCACTATGAAGTTACCATTAGTGCGCACTGTTACCTGCCCTGATTTGACCTTAGATGTTACTAGGACGTAAAACAACAACAAACAAACAAACAAACAAAGCAGCCTGTATCAATACCCAGTGCCCAATATATTAAGGAGGCTGAATAACTGTTCACCTTTTAAAAGAAAATTGTTTACTAAATCTAATTTATTCATTGAATAATGTCTTTTGTCAGTGTCTGAGCCCTGTCTTCCACCTAGACAATAGAATTGTTTGCTAAATTGATGAAGCTGTCAGTTGGAATAGTAAACTACAGTTTGATAATAAAGAAGTAGTATGCATGTGGGGAATATGCATTATATGGCATTGCATGGTTCCAGAATTTTCTTTTAAACGTTTTATTTTCCGTTTATCCTTATCATTTCTTTCTCCACTTTTTACCCTCCTTTACCAAATTTTGAATACCTTTCGTTATTTCATATATTTAAATATATATATTGAATATATTATTACATAGTGTAAACGTGCTATTTTCTAAAAGGCATATATGTATATATATGTATAGAAAAGTCCGGCGGTACAGTGAGTGTATGTAGGGGGCCGGTGGTGCGTGCACAGATGGGTGGCGCCCCCCCCCCCCCGCCCCCATCTAATCTGAGTGTAGGTAGGATGGAAGTTTTTAGGTTAACAGACAGGCTCCTCCAGTAGATGACTGAGGGAGGATATAGGGCTGACGAGCAGATGGAAGCTTCCGGCCTTATTATACTTGTATAATGGTTTATACAGCATATATACAGTTGTCAACGCCGGCGCACTGGTCCACTTTAGCTTAATGAATCGCTGAATCAAATTGATGAGCTAGTTCTTCTTGGACTAGTTCTTTATTTAAGACAATGAACGTAGATTAAGTCCTCTTTCAGTTGTAATTACCGGATGTGTTGGTAGCTTCTGTATTCTGTATTTATGTATTCTCCACAACCACTCCTCCTGATGTAGCTACATTCGGCTATGCATATTACATAGTGCAATTCTCTATTAAGAAAGTGAGTAATAACTTACAAACCTCAACTAGCATCATACCTGAATAGACCTTTTCCGTTGAGCATGCACAGTGAACTGCAACCCACTGTTAACTAGTGGTATGTTACACATAGAATCTTTATAGGAAATAGAACCCTAACTTCTGTGTGTGGAGGTCGGAAAGCACTAATGTATGATATTACTCAAGCGATGATCCGCTTACTGTATCTGCTTACTATATCTGCTTACTATATCAGTTCCAAGAAATATCAAGCCAACAGAAATTAAGTGTGGTAAAATCTAGTAGGGAGGGGTGGCTGGCTCCTCCTGCTGTGCTGTCTCCAGGTCATCTGCCTGCCACACCCCCTGCCCAGCTCTTTTATCCAGATGGAACACATTCAAAATACAGGTACCCAGTTGCTGGGAGTCTCCTAAGTCAGAGACAGTAACATGGCATTTCATTGGTTGAACTCCTCCAGTCAGTGGTGGGGGGAGGCAGAGTGGGAGTGGGTGGACCCCCATCTAGGTAAGGGGTGGGGGGGACAACCCACCCACCCCAAGTCAGATACATATTTTCCATCAAGTTCACCAATCACACTTATCTGGGATTATCAACCCTATTTATCTTTACATAACACGAGTGGTCACCAGTCCCTTAGATTGGGACAACTCCAAAATAGTAGGAGTTTCTACATGCCTTACTTTGAGAATTACATATTTTATCATCTTTAGTTCAGCAAACTGCCACCAGGTGGGGCAGGGAGGGCTCACCACACACACACACACACACACTCCACCTCCCACCTCCAGCCTGACACCTGGCTTTGGCAGGTACTGCAAACACTCACACACACACACACAGCCACAGCCCCCATGCATTGTCACCTGTGTGCTAACACTCCATCAGATACTGGCATCTGTAAATCATACCATAACAGGCACACAGAACTTAATTCTTGACTTAATTATCATACCCATTCTGTGGCATTCTTCACAGACTATTTGTCTGGGTGAAGAAACCACAGTCTGCAGAAACTGTATATGTTGGCCTTAGTTTCAGCATTTACCTCCTTTCATACAATATATAATACCATCAGACTTCAATTCAGTAATACATGTAAATATACCAATACAGTCATAATTTTCCAGAGTTCTTATCTCCAGTAGTTATATTTAATGTAGAACCTTAGAACAATCTGATATTAATTATCACTTCACTTAATATACATAATCTACCATGGTTTCACAACTTGGTTTGAATATTATGCATATGTATTGACCAACATGCCTGCTCTCTCCCTGCGTGTCCGCCCCCCCCCCTACCCATGGACCCCCCCCCCCCCCATCCACATTTGACAAACAACTATTATAACTAAAATGACTCGAGACCCACTACCCCTACTTTAGACACAATATAAACCACTATACATGCACAACATGGCACTATTTAAAGACTAACCGTTATTAAAACCAAATCTAACTGATATACAAACACAGCATATGATTTAACCACTAGTGTACATTACTGCACACTCAATCTTGATGCATTATACCTTGCACTATGTTGAGTACATATGCTGTACACTATGCAGCATAGGCTGCTCCCCCACTTTCTTTTATGTTCAGAATGAGTTGTGCTGCACACAATGCAACACATTCCACTTCCACTATGTACAGATCAAATGCGACCACTCCGACGGCTGGAAGACCAGTGCCCCGGCGCTGACAAAATATGTATTCAGATGAATACAAATATTTACCATAGAATGAAATTTATGTATTATTAGAGAGGTTTTATAGTGGTACTTATATAATTGGAATATTATTATAATGACTTCATAAAAATAACTGGATGATTTAAATATGATTAAAACAGTGTTCTTAATGCTTCACATATGAGTTTTATGAAAAGGAGATATTTTAGAATTTATTTAAACTATTATTTATTTATGAACCAGACCTAAAAAGTCGGAATATTTTACACCACATTAGTTATACCACTACTCTCAGAGGTCAAGTTGGTGGTGGAAATCATCTATAATACTGTTTCCATAAAGTGTGCTGCAGTGTATAATTCATTACCTACAATATTAGTTCTTCCACTAAAGTCATAGGGAAGGTTGTTGATGGACATCATCTATAGAAGTTCAAACCTTTTCCATTGAGTGTCCTGGACAATGGACTGTTACCCACAACATTATTTCTTCTTTTTTTTCTTTTTTTATTCAGGCTGTATTTATACTGTCCATAGCATATAGGCCTGGGTATTCAGACTTGTTTTCAATGCTGGCCAGCTGTAGTGTTGGTGTTATCTTATCACACAGTAGCTGCTGATAAGTTATTTGATTGCCTGCATTTCAGTAGCAGATAGTTGGTTGGTCTGGTTAGTAGTCTATGTTAATTTATTTGGGTTTTCTTGGCATATATGTGTTTTATTCTTTTCTACTCTTACTAAGTCCTAGACTAGCCTACTCCTATTTACATATCATAGCCTTGTATGTAGCTGTCTGGTGTGCTATCTGCTACTTTTGCCATGGTTACGCTTTCCAGTGCAATTTTCACTTTTGAGTTTCTTTCTTGTGTATGTCATTCAGGTGGGGTGTGCAGCTTGTGCTAGTCTGAGGCAGATTATTTCAGGGCTCTGCTCCTGTAGTGTTTGTGCAGTTTTTTTTTTTAGAAGTTCTTTTTTCGCACCCATGTAGTTTACATCTCCATAGTCAAAATAGGGGAGCACCATGCCCCTGAAGATTTTTGTTGACATTTCTTGTGTCATGTAGTCTCTTAGCTTTGCAAATAGCCACAGTTTGTGGTTTACCTTTCGGACAATTTTGTTTATACATAGGTTGTAGTTTAGTTGGCTGTCCAACTCAAGGCCTAGGTATTTGTAATGGTCTACATTTTCTAGTGTTTGGTTTCCTAGCTTACAGTGTAGTTTTCTTTCTGGCATTTGTTTATGCGAGAAGAGAACTGTTTTTGACTTGCTTGTGTTGATGGTTATTTTGTTGGACTCACACCACTCGTCCAGTTTTAGTAGGAGCTTGTTTAGTTTAGTTATTACCTCCTCTTCTGTGGTGCCATTTGCATATATGACTGTGTCATCTGCATATAGTTGGAGGCATTCGGTTTGCAACCATTTATCAAGATCGTTTATGTAGATTATAAAGAGCAGTGGCCCTAAGACTGACCCTTGGGGTATACCACATGTGACAGGTTGGTTGTCTGATATTGTATTATATATTTTTGTTTTCTGTTGCCTGTTGTTCAGGTAGCATTTTATCCAGTCCATAGTGTTGGATTTTATGCCATGGATTCTAGTTTTTCCAGTAGTATGTTATGGTCTACTGTATCGAATGCTTTGCTGAAGTCAGTGAAGGCTGCTCCAACTAATTGTTTTTGGTTTATTGACGCCAGTATGTCATTTGTTGGGTTAGCTATTGTCTTAGATGTGGAGTGCAGTTTCCTGAAACCCCCTTGTCTTTCGTTTAGTATATCGTTTTTTTCCAGGTGTTCATTTATGTGTCTAAGTAACACTTTTTCAATGAGCTTGCCTGGGGTTTGAAGAATCGATATTGGCCTGTAGTTTCCCATGTTTTGTTTGTCTCCAGTTTTTTTAATGGGGGTGATGGTTGCCATTTTCCAGGCTGAGATAAAACGCCCCTGTTCAAAGAAGATGTTGAATAGGTCTACTATAGTGGCCGGGATGCCTTGGAGTGCCTCTTTCAGTATTTTGGTTGGGATTTCATCTATTCCACTTGGTTTATTTGTGTCTATTTCACTTATTAATTTGTTTACTTCTATTATATCTGTTTTGCAGGTGGGGATTTCATTCTGCACAGTACCTGATCTATTTTCCCACGTTTAAAAAAAGAAATTCTGACAGCTTTTGTCCTATTGTGGCAAAGTGTGTGTTCAGTTCATTTGCTGCATCTTATGTCTGTGAACATTCCCTTCGTTATCTTGGAAGTTTGTGTGCTCGTCTTTGTTATTTTTGGGGAATAATAGGTTTACATTCTTCCAGAATCTGTTTGTATTGCTTCCCCAGTTTTTGTCCTGCTTTAACAGTCATAGGGAAGGTTGGTGGTGGCAGCCATTTATAAAATGATTTACACAAAGGACACCATACAGTGAGGGACTACCCACAACACCTGTCCTTCCACTAATATCAGAGGCTGGATTGGTTGTGGAAAGCAACCATGAGACCTTATTCATGGAGCATCCTCTACAGTGAGAGTCTACCCAACAACATTTGTCCTTCCATTACTATCAGGTGGCAGGTTGGCGGTGGAAATCATCTACAATACCTTTTCCAGCGAGCTGTCATCCACAAATCAACTGTATTAGTTCTTCCACTATTAGTTAGTTGGTGGTGGAAATCACCTATATACTTTACTCTTGCCGAGTACCATGTCAATGTTTTTGGTGTTATTACGTCTTGTGTTGTTTGTATCTTTGGTGAGGTTCATCACTCTTGATTTTGTTGCTCGTCGATTTTGATAAACATGTTGCTAGGATGGTAGCTCAGATAACTTTACCAGATGCGATGGCCGAATCAGCAGGCTTCCCATGTGGAAGGTCAGGAGTTCTAATCCCAGCCGAGTCAAAGCAATGACTTATAAAATTGATACTTATCACTACCTAACCTGACACTCAGGATAATATGACTGAGTGGGAGATTGGGTGGCCTGGTCTCCTAGTGGGGCACCATGAGTGCACACTGTCACAAGTCGGTACTCGTACTGATATAACCTTAGGATCTAAAACAACAACAAACAAAACAAACAATCAAATAGCGTAAATAACTAATACCAACTACATGTGGATATTACGCAACATCAGCAATCCTAGGTTAAAGTTGCATAGTCCAGTGGTTTTGAATTGCTGACATTTTCTGAGATAAGTACATTAGGTTGATCGTTATAATGTACCTTACTTTGGCTTGAAGTAACTTTAATTTTAAGTGGTTAGCTTTCGAGATATTTGAAGTGCAACCATGCAAAATTAATTTTGGCAAGCATGCCAAAACTCTGATACCATAGGCTTCTGCAATAATGGGTTCTATTAAATTTACCCAGTATTCCCTTCTGTGTGGCGCTAAATGCTTAATAAGTGCCTCAGTATCTAAGTTAGATTTGTAGAATTCAATCTAGGTGAGTTTTTTTGGTTTTGAAAATGTTATGTTTCATCGGGCTATGCAACTTTAAAGCCCGTATCAAATATTCACCGCTCTCCCTAGTCCGCAGTTCTCAGATTCCCCCACACCCACCACCCACCTCCGCCCCCCCCCCCACCTTTAACGCGTGTCACCTTGGTTACCAGCAGGTCGTCTGGATGACAACATTCCCATAGAGACGCGGGTACCAGCACGGGAAGACGACGCAGATCGAGCAGCCGCCATTCGGGCCGAGTATCTGGCGGCCACTGGTGGTGGGGGCGAGGCGCACTGGGAGCACCAGCGCGACGCCCCGTACATGCGCGCAGGGCTGCTCGCCCGGGAGCAGCTCCTCCCGCCCGTGCAGGTCGACGGCATCCGGGAGCTGGACGCCGAGCTGCTGTCAGGGGTCGCTGCAGCGGCCGCTGCCCGAGACCAGCAGGAGCAGGAGCTGGAGCAGGAGCAGGAGCAAGAGCGGGAGCGGGAGCAGGAGCGAGAGCTGGAGCAAGAGCAGGAGCAGGAGCTGGCTCACCAACGCTACGCCGACCTGGAGCGATACCAGGTATGCAGGCTAACACATTTACATGTATATGCAAGGTCCCTATGGGGCCTGGAAAGTCTTGAAAGGTCTTGAACTTCATTTGTCCCATTTCAAGGCCTTGAAAAGCCTTGATTTTAACCTATTTGGGGTAATTAGTCTTGAACAGCCTTGAATTCCATTAAAGTGTTGTCCCAACTGATCTAAATTAGTCCAAAGTCATGATTCGCCATTGTTGTTTTTGTCTGAAATCCAAATGAATATAGTCTTGAATTCTTATCAAAAACAGTTTTGAAAAGCTGTGAAATAGCCTTCACATGTGTACGACACTATATATGTATGTGTGTCCCTTATTGGAGAACCATATGAGTGAGTGAGTGAGTGAGTGAGTGAGTAAGTGAGTGAGTGACGATGAGTAAGCGAGTCGACGTGTGAGTCGGTAAGTGAGTCAGTGAGTCATGAGTAATTGAATGACTTAGTCAGTAAGTCGGTGGTTTTTCCAGTCAGCTAGTCAGCGAGTATGTGAATCAGTGAATCATGAATCCTCGTGTTGCTGAACCGGTAAATCAGTGAGTCGGTGAGTCAGTGGGTCAGCAAACAAATGACTCATATTATCCTTCCTCTGCACCAGCTAGTACATGCTCTGTCCTATAGTAATGCCCAGCACCAGATACGTTAGTAATGAAAGCTGATTTCGTGAGAGGGGAGAAGAAAGAAAGTTATAGACAGATATGAATAATGGAATGTATCATCTCTGCTTTCAGCAATATCGGGGTGATAAGGAGGCAAGGGTCGTTAAGAAGGCTTACAACGGCGGGCTTATGGAGCACAAGAGGGAGAGAAGCTCCAGCGAAGAAGACGAGGTGAGTGAGGAGGGGGAAGAAAGCTCCAAGTCGGATTCGAGCAAGGACAGCTCGTCTAGCAGCGAAGAAAGCAAGAGTGAGGACAGCAGCGAGTCACAAGTGAGTGGGGACAGTGATTAGTGCACGAGGCACATTGCTAAGGGCTAACGCACATTGTACACTGACAATAGTGACAGTGATCAGTTGCTACCTTGTCGCATTGTAAGCACATGCGAGTAATTTCAAATATGTCAGAATGACCATATGTTTGACGCCCAATAGCCAATGGTGTGCAAGTAAATTTGCTCTAGGGGAGTGGTTAAATCAAATAAGCTTTCCTTTGTGTGAGAAATTTCTCTCAGCGTCATATTTTTTCTACGCTAGATCTTTATAATATGCACTTTTAAAATGTTGTTCTTACAATTATGTTGTATCCTGTAAGCATGTGCGGACAATGTTGTGCTTACAATTGTTTTATTTCCTGTAAGCGTGTGTGAACAATTTTGTGCTTACAATTTCTTAATTTATGGCTACTCCCCTGCACTGCACACTGCACACTGACAGTGATCAGTTAAGACTGTGCACTGACAGTGGTGAGTGAAAACTGCACACTAGCAGTGATCAATGATCACTGCACATTGACAGCGATCAGTGAATGCTACACAGTGACAGTGATCAATGTACACTCAATAATACCTGACCTTGGCTTAATGCTAATATATGCTAGTGCTGATATTACATATAGTACTATCTCATGTGTAAGTTTTGAAACTGTACCATATGTATGTCTTGAAATGAATAATAATAATAATAAAATATTTATTTCGACATGATCAATGTACACACAAGTTGATATTTATATCAGTAATTCTTTCACATGAAAAATTGGAGAAAGCAGAAGTACAATACTTATGAGGTCCTTTCCCCATTTAAAAATAACAGAGATACATTGCTTATACCATAGACATAATAAATAGGAAAATAAGTTAAAAGCATATCAACATTACCTTCAATACTGTAAATTACATCTCCATATTTATGTACTAGACTACTATGTATTTTCCCTCTGGTAAAGCTTAAATATTTTCTTTTTATATATTCATTGAAACATATAGATCTTTTTTGAACATTTGATATTATCATCAAGTGAATTACATATTTTTATACCACTTATAAGATATACATTGAGACTTTAAAGTTGTTTTGCAAATACTTGTCTTAGGTTGTTACTCTGCCTTGTATCATGGCTATTATCTGAACTTATTTTGAAGAGAGAATGATATTGTCATTTCACTCCTGATGGCAATAGTATATTACATATGTATATATTGTAAATAACTGTATTGTCACAAGGCCAGAAGTCCAGTTCCCCAGTGCCGCCCCCAAAAACAAAGACTTCATTCAATTAATACACTAAACTATGTTTACACTGACAACAAAACCACTGTTTCCAACATGATATTGGCTGTGTTAATTATTGTCATTCTCTGATTTGCAGGAGCATCAGGAACACAGAGAGCGGCAGCAACAGGAGGAGCAAGCGGAGGAACAGGAACAGGAAGAGCAAAGGGAACAGGAGGAGGAGGTTGAGCAGGAGGAGCAGGAGCAGTCAGAGAAGCAGCACTTGGCAAATAGGAAGCGTGTCGCAATGCCCAAGCATCTGATGATGTAATGATAACAAGTTGTACAATAAATGTACTTGATACCAATAATCTTGTCCGGGGTCGAGTATTTTGGCCATTACTTTAACTCCGCCGAACCTTGGAACTGAAGTGAAGACAACAACAACAAACTACACACACAAACATACCTACATGTAGTAACCTCCCTTTTCCTTTACTGGCTTGTTTCCTCCTCTCATCAAGAGTATAATGGGTCCCCTTGTAGGCATATAGGGGACCAGGGCCGCGTTCAGGCTCCGTCTTAGAGGCGCCTCGGCGACGGGCCTGACGTCATGCTAGTCTGAATGGCAAAGGCAGTTTGTTGTCTCGAAAATGGCCACCCCATAGGCGGTGGCCATTTGCAATGGAAAAGCTGTGCTGTGATTGGATGAAACCACTGGACACGGCGGCCATTTTCGAGGCGCTTTTTGTCTCCTGATTGAAAAGGGAGGCATCGCCGAGACGTCGCCGAGACGCACCCTGAACGCAAATAAGCCAAAAAGCATTGCCGAGACGCCTCTGAGACGGACCCTGAATGCGGCCCAGATAACATTCGGGCACCTTTCTGTTTGAATAGAGTCAACGTGACAGGAGAGCTGGGGACCAGTTAAATTGGGATGATGGCTTACTAATACTGCACCTTCAGAGACTTTCCATAATGAATTTTATGTCGTTGCCAAATTTGTTTCCTAACTATTTGCCGTTTTTTGTATATGTCCTGGCTAACGTTAGTTATTAGCATTGAATATGGTTATAAATTTTAAAAAGGGTTCAGGCGCAAAACCCGAAGGCCGAAATGAAACCATGACTAGCCCGTTTGAGCTGAAGCTGCCATCATTCCGATAGTCAAATCTGTTTTTTCGCAGAATCTCACACATCCACTATATAATGCAATATGAAATTAATAGATTTTACGCAATATGAAATTAATAGATTTTAACTGGACAATACAATAATAAGTTCTATTTTTCAGAAAACAACTAAAATGGATTTTTCGGTTTATTTGCGCCCGAGCCCTTCTTCAATGTCCATCATTCTCTGAGTGTTTAGGCATACGTTGAAAAGTTAACCAAAATAAGCCACTCGGTATATTTCGTGTTATATTGTGATCAGGCACTCAGTGTTATCAGTAGCTATTCTTCTACATACCCACCCTCTCCTATGCTGCTTGTGTTCGTGCTATTTCTTCCCCTCACAGAATAACCAATCAGATAACTGAGTTGAACAATAATCTGCGCTGAATACCACATCGAACAAACATCCACTGAAAGGAATGGTCAGGAGCATGCAGGCTAACGACAGGAATAACGGTAGATAACGGTAATAACAATAGAATAGAGAGCGATAGTGGAAAGACGTGAACGGTGTTAAGCAAGCGAATACAGTCCTTAAAGATGCCTAGTCCGATGGTTTTCAGTTTATACCTTTTTTTTTTTTTATAGATAAATACATTTGATTGATCGTTATAAGCCGTGTTCACACGGGCAAAATCTAAAGCGATTCAGCCAAGGCAAATACTACGAATCGAATTAGCGGCCCGTTCAGACGGGCAGTACTTGGGGCCGGAAATCGATATCTGCACATGAGCAAGTCCAGCCTGACCAGCGCCAGTTTTCGATTAGGCAACGTCACCATGAGAGAGTGAGTTCGACCTAGATATGTATGTACTGAATCGTATTGGTTTGGAACGGTCAAAACTTTTGCTGGGCAGTGAAACCCTAAAAATAAATGATGAAAAAAATATATGTGCACCCCTAGCAGGTTCATAGAGCAAATTTACCGGAAAGTCAACACACTCACGTCTCGACTGTCATGTCCTTAATCAGCCTCAAGTAAGTCGGTTGCATTCACATGGGCAAAATAAATCGATTCACAGAAATCGACTCACGTACACTACCTCGACAAGTGGTTTACAGTATCTGGATCACACAAATCGATTCAGACCTAATCCGACTCAGCCACGCGTTCACACGTGAAATGTAACCCGAACTATACAAGTCGCTTTCTACGAATCGATTTACATCGCCCGTGTGAACACGGCTTATGTTACTTTAGTTTGAAGTAACCTTTACTTGAAATGAAAGGTGTGAACGGTGTTGAGCAGCAAATACGCCTGTCCTTAAAGTTGCTTAGTCTGATCGTGCCGAGTTTCAGCCTTTTTCTTTTTAGATAATTAGGGCCTACATTTGATTGATCGTTATAATCTATGTTACTTTAGTTTGAAGTAACTTTTACTTGAAATGCTAACTTTATAGATATCTGAAGTTTAAACATGGAAATAAATGTTGGCAAGTAGGTACAAATTCTGACAGTATAGGTTTCAGAAGAAACGGGTTTGATTAAATTGCCTTAATATCCCCTTCTATGTCGCAACAAATGCTTAATAAGTGCACCAGTATCTAAGTTGGTTATTTAGGGTAAAATCTAGGTTAATTGTTTTGGATTTGAAAATTGTATGCTTTCATCGGACTGTGCAGCTTTAAATAACGGGTGGACCTGTCATAATGTCGGCCCCAGTAGCGATATGGACAGCCATCACAGTACTGGACCTCTAACGAAGCCACGTCTGAGATAAAGAAAGCCACAGTGAACAGTCACAGACACATGCACTGGCACAGACTCAGGCACAGACAAGCACTGACACAGACACAATCACTGGCTCAGGCACATACACAGAGACATACGACGTCATGCAGCCTCTCTATGAACCCCGCTGAACAACGCCTTCTTCCAACCTCACTTCCGGTGGAGATTGCATGCTCGCGTTTCCGGTCGCATGTCACGTAATCGGAACGTGTGCAGGCTATAGTCCATTTGGTAATGGGTTGGTGGGGTTGCTTTGTGTGTGTGTGTGTGGGGGGGGGGGGGGTGCTGCGCATGTGAAGACGTATATACATTTTGTGTTGGAGCTGGGTACCAGTTGGTGGAATGGCTGAGAGGCATGTGCGCTGAAGCAGGGTACCAGTTGGTAGGATGGCTTGAGTGCATAATACACGATAACACGGTTTGGCCTTATATGGGCATGTCCTAATTTCGCGAGAACGAGGCCACTTCCGGTTATAGGTAAACAAAACACTGCTAGCCTTGAGTTTGCCAGAACGCACAGTGCAAATCATTAGTTTTATTCAAAATTAAGAGAAATCCAGAACCCTAACCTGATAAATTTAATATAATCTATTCGTTGAGTATGTTTTCCATATGTGTACAAAGCGATTTGTTTCTAGATGGTGTGGTTTTAGAGATATTTCACTTTTTCTGTATGAAGATTGCTCACTGCCATTGACAATGCATTGCCGAGATTGCGTTTGCCGGTACGCGCAGTGCAAACCGTTAGTTTTATTAACAATTAATAGAAAATACAGAACCCTAACCTTATCAATTTAATATAATCCGTTTGTTAAACATGTTTTCTACGTGTATTCCAATTAGTTTGTTTCTAGGTGGTGTACTTTTAGAGATATTTAACGTTTTCTCTCTGAAGATTGCTCACTGCCATTGACAATGCATTGAGTATGCCGGTACCAGCAGTGCAAAACGTCAGTTTTATTCAAAATTAATAGAAATCCAGAACCCTAACCATATGAATTTAATATAATCTTTTTGGTAAACATGTTTTCTATGTGTATTCCAATCAGTTTGTTTATAGGTGTTGAACTTTTAGAGATATTAAACTTTTTCTCCCTGAAGAGTGCTCACTGCCACACTGGTGATACTGCCACGCGCGTTTGTTTACCTGCGAACACGAATTAGGTCAACATGGCCGCCAAACCGTGTTTAGGTGTATACACGATAACACGGTTTGGCCATATATGGGCATGTCCTAATTTCGCGAGAACGAGGCCACTTCCGGATATAGGTAAACAAAGCCTGATAGCCTTGAGTTTGCCGGAACGCACAGTGCAAAGCATTAGTTTTATTCAAAATTAATAGAAATCCACAACCCTAACCTTATAACTTTAATATAATCTATTCGTTGAGTATGTTTTCTATATGTGTACCAAGCGATTTGTTTATAGGTGGTGTGGTTTTAGAGATATTTCACTTTTTCTGCATGAAGATTGCTCACGACCATCGGCAATGCATTGAGTTTGCCGTACGCACAGTGCAAAACGTCAGTTTTATTCAAAATTAAGAAATCCAGAACCCTAACCGTATCAATTTAATATAATCTTTTTGGTAAACATGTTTTCTATGTGTATTCCAATCAGTTTGTTTCTTGGTTGTGTGGTTTTAGAGATATTTAACTTTTTCTCTCTGAAGATTGCTTACTGCCACACTGATGATACTGCCACGTGTGTTTGTGTACCTGCAAACAGGAATTAGGTCAAGATGGCTGCCAAACCGTGTTATGGTGTATCTACAGCGGAGCTGGGTGCCAGTTGATAGAATGGCACAGGCGCATGCACTGCAGCTGGGTACCAGTTGGTGGAATGACCAAGAGCCATGTGCACTGAAGCAGGGTACCAGTGAGTAGGATGGCTCTAGTGCATAATACACATCTGGCCTGGTGCCAGTTGATAGGATGGCACAGGTGCACACACTGAAGCTGGGTACCAGTTGGTGGAATTACCAAGAGGCATGGGAGGCATTCGACTGGGCCCTTTCTATCCGCTAGATATATGGATGGATCGGATGGAGCCACAAGACACATCCGAATCATACGTATATAAACCCACTTCCGGTCCCAGTCGAATAGGAATTTGTAAGGAAATATTTTGATATTCACATAGAGAGGCCCATTCGAATGCCCCCATGCACGCTTAAGCAGGGTACCAGTTGGTAGAATGGCTGAATGCATAATACAAACCAGAGCTGGGAGCCAGTTAATAAAATAGTGCAGATGCACATGCTGGAACTGGGTGCCAGTTGGCAAAATGGCCGGGCTTGCGAGATACTTTCTATACACACAATTCAAAACTCACTACACTCATGGAGCATAATTACGTGAAACCGAATGCCTCCCCTCTTGGTGTAATCCACCGATAGGTGCTTATAAAATTAGTTGCAAATAAGGCTATCACTAATACTTAAGTATTCCACCATTTTTCAGTTTGAGTTAGTTTTCGTCATGAAGAGGATGTCAGCAATTAACATGAATTGAATATATTAATCCATATAAACATAGGGTATGCATAAATGTTACATTATGTTTAGGCTACTAATTCTCTGATCAGTCATGGCTACATCTACCAATATAAGGTAACCTATTCCAGCTTGTATGTTGTGAAAACTGACACAAACTTTAATGCGCGCCCACCTTTTTGATCTTTCACTCACAATCAGTCAAACCTGTAGGTAAAGGCTATTGTAATGTGTTTATGATAACAGTCCAACGCATTAGTTTTAGAAGAAATTCGCAACAAGTTTCCTTCCTTTTGAATTGTGATGATTAACATTTCTAATGTGATTGTTATACTTTCTTGGTGTGTTTTTCCTGCAATAAAAATATGTAAAGCCTATCCAATCCTATCACCAGTTTTGGGGAATGAGAGATTTGATTCACATCCTGTCTTCATAGGACAACATGTGAGAGGTGCCGAAGTATAGAACTGTGAAGGTATAACTCTGTCATGGTAAATTCTCCGTATACTGGGAATTAAAATTGTTATGCTCTGCCGAATTCCAGATATTGCAGGAAGAGGGAAACATCATGTTAATTTTAAAGCAGTTCAAACTGGATAGGTATTACAATTCTGTGATTCTGGCAGACCGCCTACTAAATGTACTACACACCGGTGCAATCGGAACAGTTCTGACAAATCGAAAACACTACCCAAAGATTCTAAAGGTGAAAAGAAAATAGCAAAGCTTTCATACCGGAGCTCAGGTGCAGACTTGGGTTATCTGCCCATTGCCAGAGCTGAAAGGGCTAATCAAGGACGGGGCGTGGAATCGGAATTCTCTTCATGTGGGAAACAAACATTTCTGTTAATGCACCTAATTGAACATGTCTAAGTGTAAATAAAGAATATTTTAAATAATTTGCGAGTTGGTTGCCAATATAATACTGCAATTGCTATCAGCATGTTATTACGTTTCTAGAAAGTGATCGAACTTGTAGCTAATGAATGTACTTCGCATGTTAGGAATCAGAATGAATAATAACATGCTTATTGACCACAAGAAAACAAGAAGACAAACCATCAGATGAACAAAGCAACATGTGCAATAAAAATACACATTGCATTGATTTGTATTAGTTCCATCGTTGCAAGTTATCTCTGCGTGTTTGGCGAGGATATCATTATGAGAGCAACACTATCATTGAAATAAAGGGTTGGTTGTTGTTGGTGTTTTTGTAAATATTGTATTGACTGCCAAAACACTGGTCGTCTGGTTCTAGATGTTGGCAGTTGTTTACGCAAACCATGACTGCTTGCCTCCACATTGACAGGTAGTTGCATTGGTTAGATTCCAATGTTCTAACAGGTGCACATGGAGAATCATGCATCTAAGTTGCTACCTTGGAACGGATGTAAATTACCAGATAATCAAAAGGAGATCAAATCTGACCTCACAGTATAAATATTTAGCTATGAAAGTCCATAGACACATTGGCACAACTCATCAATTACAGCTGGTAATAGAGATTGGGATTTCCCCATATATCTGAAAGGATCCCCACCAAAAAAGAGAAATATTTAAAAGGAAAATAAATCAAACCAAAACAAAGACCTTTGGCTTTGGATCAACTCTCTAATGGATACGACTCAACGTGATATATGTTCAGAGGCTAGCACCGTTTTCACATTCATCTCGGCAAGCCGTACAACTGTGGCAAAGTAGTATAGGTAACTTCCACAGTAGAGGACATACACATGTAGTATATCTCACTGTAGTATATGTGATTATCACAGGGCGGAACAGGGAAAGCAGAGAGGGGAGAGAGGGGGGTGGGTGGAGAGTATGGAGGGGAAATGGAGAGGGCTAAAGGGAGGAAGGGTTGCTTGGTTAGTTGTTGGCAACATCTATGGTCATATTAGGATGGGCACCGACTTGTGACAGTGTGCACTCATGGCAACTTCATAGTGCTGCCACCATGACCTGATATCCCACTCAGTCACATTATCCTGACACTGAGCCATCCAGCCCTTGTACTATCCTAATAATGCCGAGCACCTGGTTAGGTAGCGACAAGTATAATTAGTTAAGTCATTGCTTTGACTCGACCAGGGTTCGAATCACACGATCTACCTAAACAGGAGACGGACGCTCAACTGATTCGGCACCCTACTGGTCAAGAGGAGGAAGGGAGAGGGGTTAAGGGTAAGTGGGGGTGTACACGTCTATTTCCCACGCACCATCATCGTTGTGCGGGTTAATGACCTCGGGGGAAAGAAGCCAGTCCAGAGGCCCCAGAACACCCCGCCCGTGGGCGACTGGCCCCATCCGCCGTTAAGGTTGGCCAGTCCGCACTCCCACGAGAACCACCAACCCCCGTATCGCACCATCGCGCAGTTCTTGTCCGACCCGTCGTGGTCGGCGTCCAACGTAGAGAATGCGTAGCCATTGTTCGATGTGAGTTCGTGGCTCGTCATTCCATCACCTGTAGTCAAATGAGAGAAGAAGAAAAGATTGAGATGGAAACAAATTTAATGGTGAGAAATGTCCTTTTTAATTATGAATTTTTAAAATATTTTTTTAATGGAGAAATGGGGTTTTGTGAAAGGAGCTACGAACTGAAGCTACTTTCAGTCTGTGAGAGCTTACATGTCCTCTCCCCGTTACTTACCTTCCGGTATTCGGAATATGAAGTAAGGAAGCTGTAGAAATATGCGATTTCTAGTTTCTTGTCAATGGCTTCTGCGCAATTAGGTCAACTCCATCCGGCCACCCCTCATCCCAATGCCGGTGATGCGGATTCCGAGGGACACCAGTTTGCGAGGGACACATTCATTCAAATGCATTATTAATGGCCGTGAGTGATCTTCATACAGAAAAAGTCAAATATCTCTCAAATTACGCCACCTAGAAACAAACCGCTTGGGACACATATAGAAAACATCTTTACCTAAAAGATTATTTTTAATTTATACGGTTAGGGTTCTTGATTTCTATTAATTTTGAATAAAACTAATGTTTTGCACTGCACGTACCATCAAACTCAAGGCATTGTCAATGGTTGTTGTGAAAGTACGACGTCTGAACACTTTGACTTCTGGATACTGAATGCTTTATTCCCCGTCAGGGGTCTAGACCTCTGGCACACTTAGTCATGTGATGTCATCTCATTTGCATATATTACAGACATGTCTAGACGTCTAGCCATCTAGACGTCTCTTACGCATATATCACATCCCCCCCTCAAAGTATTTCTGAGACATGAAATGTTTCAAAATCCCCATAAAACATACCAGGTTTACTCATTCATCATACAGTAATACAATAAAATATACAAGCACTTAACTTAAGCGAGTAGGCGTAAGTAAGTAACTTAAACCACAGGTTTAGTGAGTGTCCGAGCGCACTATGGCACTGAAGTCCTTTGAACTGTCCGGCTGCTTAGCCTCCACAAAACACATTGTCCATAATGACACAATAAAAATACATATTCAGTTGTATTTTCTTTCCATTGACAAAACAATTACCATCACTAATAACTAGTCCATAGCAATATTATGATGGAATTATATATCAATATCAGTGGCCTGGCATCCGATGCTTGCATCTCGGTGCTCCGTGTTCACTGCTTGCTGCCTCACCTGTTGCTTAGCTGGCCTGACGTTCTGCACATCTTCATCCTGGCCGTTTTCATTACAGCCGTTCGTCTCTGTCGACGATCTGTGCATCTTAGCTTCTTGGCATCCGTGCAGTCGTGTCTGTGCCTCTAGGCATCCGTGCATTTGTGGGCCATCACTTAGGGCCCTGTGCTCCAATCTGTCCATTCAGATATGGCGTTCTGCTTGCTTGTCTGTGAGTGGTCCAATCCTGTCTCGGTCAGTGAGCGCGATGGACATATTGGCAAAAACCTTTTGCGCTTCTTCGCCAGCGACATGAAGAAAGATGCAGCATTGCACTCGTTCTGTCTTCAATATGACACCTGCAGCAGTGGCGTATATGTCATATGCTCTGATCCATGTTTTCCAGTTCGATCTTGCGTTGTTGATGATGACAAGCTGACCTGGCAGCCTAAGGCCCGGCAGTGTGTTAGCGGACGGTATTGTTCCTCATCTGACACCATGTGAAAGCACGACGTCTGAACACTTTGACTTCTGGATACTGAATGCTTTATTCCCCGTCAGGGGTCTAGACCTCTGGCACACTTAGTCATGTGACATCATCTCATTTGCATATATTACAGACGTGTCTAGACGTCTAGCCGTCTAGATGTCTAGACGTCTCTTACACATATATCACAGTCGTGAGCAATCTGCATACAGAAAATACAGCAAAAGTGAAATATCTCTAAAACCACACCACCTAGAAACAAATCGCTTGGTACACCTATAGAAAACATCTTTACCAAACACATTATATTAAATTTATAAGGCTAGTAACGATGCTGTTCGATTTTGACGCATGTGCAGAAGCGATGTGTCCCTCGCAAACTGGTGTGCCGCGGAAACTGCAACACTGCCCCTCACACACCCCCACACACACACCTCTCCCGCTCCGTTGATCCAAACCAACGCCATTACTTTTAGTTTGGTGTTACTTTTATCTTAAAGTTGTATAGTCCGATGAATATATGACATTTTTAAAACCAAGGCACTCATCTAGATTTGATTCTACATCATTTATTTAACTTAAATGCTGGTGCACTTATTAAGCATTTGTAGCTCCATAAAAGGGTGTAAATCTTAGTTTCAATCCTAACTGAACTCTGAATGCCCGTACTGCAATGGCTAAGTCTATAATGTTATGCTATTACATTATGGCATTTACCATATTATGAAGCCCACACACAATAGGTAATTACAGTAAAACCTCTCTAACTGACCACCTCCACAGACCAACCACTCCCCTATATCAATCGCTTTATTTGGGTCCCAAACGATTGCCTATACAATACCATTGTAATGATAAAAAAATAAAACCTCCCTAAACCGACTGCCTCCCTAAATGGACCATTTAAAGTCGGTCCCATGATCGGTCGTTTTAGAGAGGTTTTACTATAATTACCTGCTGATCCACCAAGAAAGTTTGATATACTCAGTTTGAAGTTTTCCGTCTCGTCCTTAATCGAAAAGCTGCCATACCTGGCCATGCCTTCTTTGGAACTCTCCTTGGTGAGGTCCAGAAGGAGTTCCTGATTCAGATTTCTGGTTAATTCGTGAATATGCTTGTTACCTATCCAATAATCACCACCAACCACCCCAAATCCATCAGCGTATTGGGTCCAATTTTGATAAAAGTCAGTGTCTCCGTGTTCACGGTGCTGGATGACCTATAATGTATAAATTGCACAATTGGTTACTTTAAAAGCTTAATACGGGATGGGGATTTGAATGTGCTATGGAATACCAATAAACCCCATATTAAGTCAATAATACATATATACACATAAAGCGTATACAATCACTCAATGACTATATGCAGCGGTTGTTAGCAATCAGAAGCATATTAACAGAATGTGTTTGTTCATTGGGGTTTTACAGCCTATCAACATGCAAGGTTAAATCAGGATGGGTACTGATTTGAGACTAGATAAAAGATTTTACCGCATGCTAAAGTAGCCTGAGTAGGGGTGAAGAACAACCCTATATAAAAAGTGAGGAAAATGTGAGTAAATGAAATGAGCACATAAATCAATAATCTAAAAAGCAAAGTATATTCTTCACATACCTTGAAATATTTACCCTCAACTTTTGAACTGATTAGTAGATTTTAAAGTTTGAATTGACAGAGCCCACATGTCAACACGGCAGCCATTGGCAGGAAGCTGAGAGGTTCCTGGGTAATAATCCAATTTAGGTCAGGAAGCAGTCATTTTCATTGGCTGAGATAGTCAGGTGGTATAACCAGTTCATTCAAACATGGATGATTTACTTCATGGACTCTATCACTTCAAACTGATTTTGTGTCATTATGACTTGATATTATATGATGTGAACACTATGGAGTGTATATGTTGAGGGAAACCAGATACAATCAGTGTGTAGCTATTGGATTCTAATTAACATAAGGTAGGAATGTCAAACTGAGACCATCAACAGTGAAACCCATTTTCTCCAACTTTTACATAGGGTTGTAATTCACCTCTACAGTCAGAGGTGAATCTTTTATCTAACTTGTGGCAAGTAGTGAAAAGGCCAAGGATAAACTCAAATCAGCTACATAAAATAAATATAGAGGAGTGTTATCCTAAATTGTCTACTGTGCTTAATTACCAACGTATTTGTATTTTATCTAGTTTTGACACTAGGAAGGGAGAAACAAAAACACCAGGTTAAAGTCGCCAGCTATCCGCCGCGTGGAAAACAAACGAACTCGGGAATGCGCCAGCGGCGATTTGTATATTCGGGTGTAATCGATTATTCAACTCGGGTCACTCGAGCCACTGTTTTGCTTACACTCGGCGATTTCGGCGTAATCGGTCCCTAACACTGCCGGGCACAAGCTGAGCCCATACTGGGAACCAGCAAATCTTGTTACTGTGTGAGCCTGTTGCCGGCACAATTTCAGCCAATCACAGCGCAGCTTTTGCATTGCAAATGGCCGCCGCCTATGGGGCGGCCATTTTGAAGACAACAAACTGCCATTGCAGTTCAGACTAGCAGTGCCCTGGTCCCATACTCTCCCCACACATACTTGGTTCAGTTAAACATAAAAACTAAACAAGATTGTGCTTGGAGAGCATTTGTCGGAGTACGCGCAGTGTCCCAGCGAGCTATAGCTGGTCCCTTTAAGGCTTATAAAGTACTACAATTAGCTTTACTGGCTTTGTTTATATCTCCCGGATTATTTGGTATCTTATCAAATTAAATGTGTGTAACTAAGTTGGAGGTAGGGCTTAGGCTGTTGGCGAGCGGGCAGTTGTGTTGCCTTCGGAAAAGTTATATAATTAGTTCATCCTACTTACCGTCCAACCTCCCCCAGCTTTGTCCATCTCGCACCACACTGAGAAATTGGTGCTGCCACCTGCCGAGATCAGATATTCCCCGGATTTTCGGTGGTTATTGGAGTAGGCATCTTTACAGTCAGTGAACGCTGGAGAGAAACAAACATATCATGTTCGTGTGTAATGGACGAGGCTATTTGCAGAGCTGCTTTGCTCTGCGAATTACAAGAAGAATGAGTGTTATTTGCAGAGCTGCACATGCAATTCTGTTATTTAGGAGCGTTACTATTAAACTGCTCTGATCAAATTCTGTTATTTGTGAGCGTGACTTAATAATAATAGAGTGCTAAAATTCAAAAAGGCGAATGGACAGCTGCAGTCACTGTCACCACAAATATTAATCATTCTTCCACTAATTCACAGATCAGCAATGCAAATAATAATCATTCTTCTATTAATTCGCAGAGCAAAGCAACTCTGGAAAGCATTAGGATGAAAACAAAAGGCAAAAGAATTCTGCACATGTGCATGCACAGTACAATGATGCACATGCACAGTAAAATGATGCATGCTGATTGGTTGGTTGCAGCTCTGCGAATTACAGTATTGGTAGCAGCAGCTCTGCGAATAGCCAGTGTGTTGTGTTATTCAGCTCATTGAGGGCTTTTTAAACAATTTACCTGTGGGGGTGCTTGTTTTCAACGCTAGACCGCTGTGAGGAATGTTATGGTGTATGCCCGAGTTCCAGTTCCGGGTTGGTATCCAGGACATCCACCAGCATTTATTTAAGTAGTTAGTATCTATGTTAGTTTTGGGGGTTTTTATTTTTGGGTATAACTTCCTATCATATAACTAATATCATAGCCTAGTATGTACATCTAGTGAGATGCTAATAGGCTTGTGGATGAGGACGTGTTCCCAGAATTTGTTTGTTTGTTTTGTTTGCAGCTTTCCTTTCACTTGTGCCCTGTCCCTAGTTAGTTCTGAGATGTGCCAGAACACATCCGTACTCTTCGGGACTGCGACCTGGCGGCGGGTTGTGGTATTTTCTCATGCCATAGTGTATTATAGGTTAGGTTCGGTTAGCATGGTTGGTCTGGCCGTACCTTTCGTGATTTGTGCCAGAACACATACCAAGGTGGACTATGGCCTCATTTCTTCCAACCCTCCCAGTACTCCAGATAGCTGTGTATTTATAGGTTTGATGTGCACCCTCTTCCATGGCCTGTCCTTGGCATGTGTGCTCTTTCACAGTTTGCCTTGACTGCACCCGGTCAGGCGTTATTTGCTGCCCATATGATGGTGCATGGTTTTTATTTGTTCTTTTTTAGGAATTATTTATAGTGCTCCAGTTTCTTGATTGCTCTGACTGGAGGTGGTTGTTTGTTCCAGGCTTGCATGGCCATGACTAACACACTTCTCTCATCTATTGCTTATGGTTTCTTTTAGCACTGGTGCGCCTGTATGTCTGGTGTTTCTACCAGAAGTCACTGTGAGACCTTGTTGTGTGGTGTACTGGTGTGCAAGTAGCTTGAGGTATAGTTCTCTTCTATTTGTTAGTAGTTTTGTGTTGCATTTAATGTGGAATTCCATCATTGGGAATCTTTTGTGGACCTGGAGGCATACCTTTAGTGCTCTGTTCTGTAGCACTTGTAATTTATTTAACAGGTTTGCATTCCCTCCCATGTAGATGATGTCACCGTAGTGAAAGTAGGGTAGGATCATAACTTTGTATATTTTTATTGCCATGCTTTCTGTCATGTAGTATCTTAGTTTTTCTAGTAGCCATATTTTATAATTAGCTTTCATTATTGTATTTATTATGCAGGTGTCATAATTTAGGTGCCTGTCTGGGTTCACTCCTAGATAGCGATAGCTGTCTACTGACTCGAGTTGACCTTCCCCCAGTTGGCAGTTTAACTTTAGGTTTTTGGTGTGCCTGGTACCGAACAGTACCATTTGTGATTTACTTGTATTTATTGTAATTTTGTTTATTTGGCACCATTCGTTTAACTTCAAGTGTTTTATTTAGGGTTGCTTCTAGTTCCTTGGGTGATTTGCTAGCCGTGTAGACCACTCTGTCATCAGCGTATAAAAGCGGGTGTTCTGTTTCTAACCAATTATTGAGGTCATTTATGTAAATTAGGAACAGGAGGGGGCCCAACATGGACCCCTGCGGTACTCCGTAGTGTAAGTATTCTTCCCCCGATGTTGCCCCATTCGCTATAGTGCATTGTTTCCGGTTTAGCAGGTAGTCACTTACCCAGTCTCCTGTTTTCCATTTTATCGGCATTCGGGTTAATTTATTTTTTAATGTGGTGTGGTCCACCATGTCAAAGGCTTTGCTAAAGTCTATGAATGCTGCCCCCACCATGTTCTTTTGATTTATATTGCTTGTCATTAGTTAACTTAGCTATGGTTTTAGTTGAGTGATTTTTTCTAAACCCGCCTTGTTTGTTATTTAGGATTTGGCGCTGATTTAGGTAATTTGTTATGTGTCTATGCATTACCTTCTCCATTAACTTGCCGGGTGCTGGTAGGATAGGCCTGTAGTTACCTAATGATTGGTATATGTTAAATAAATTCATTGTTTCAATGCATTCGATTTATTCTGGACTAAAAGTAATTAAAGTAAAAATCACTTACCTATATCGGTGTATGTGAAGTGTCGTGTTACTTGTGTAGTTGTTGTGGCTTCCATATCGATAGGTGTGATATCTGGGATGGTTGTGTTGTGCGACGTTGGTGGGCTTGTAGTAGACATATGTGCTGGTTGTGATGATTGGAAGTTACCAACAATGTACACGACACCTGTGAGTAAACAGTAACTATTATTCTCATCCACTTGGCACACCATAACCATTACAAATTCGGCTTCTTCTCATTTCGCTTCACTCAGACTGTCAGAGACAGTGGTCTGCAGAGATTGTGTGATGCCGAGGTCCAACTCCTAGAGTGTATGCCTATGAAACTCAAGCATAGGGTCTAGTACTGAGAAATGTGAGCAAGGAAGACATTTTAACTATGGCCCCATATGGATGCCCAGGGCTGTGGCATCCTTGGCCCCGCACTCTGCATGCTACTGCACTAAGATAATGATTATCTAGACTAAATATGCATGCTGTTAGTGTTAGTATGAATTGATCGAGTCTTGGGTCAAGTATCAGAAAATACACTACTGCTTAATATCATGTATATATGAAGCTATAGACGGGGTGTAATGACGTCACGAGACAACTTCCGGTGGCCATATTGGATTACATACGAAAGGCTTGCAACTGTCTACATTGTGCTTTTTTCAGCAGTTTGACCTCAAAAGTTGTTGTTAAAGTGCTTTAAGTAAAGACATTGGATGTAAACAACAAATCGAAATATTCGATGGAGGATATGAAGGCTTGGAAGAGTCTAGAAGCCTACAATCAGGTGACATCAAGGTAGATAAGCGATGTAACAGTGTTTGAAAGGTTCAGGCAGTACCTGCTAGGTGGCACCACCGTACTTCGGCGGCTGCCAACCGGGTAGGCCCAGTGGTGGCCGTAGTGTTCTCGGTATGCGACAGGGGGCGCACCATAGTTAGTGTCAGTGTAATCCAAGATGGCTGACCGCTGAGTGTTGACGTCATGTGCACTCACTCTATATATATATGTTATATTATATATTCACCACTATGCAGATATCATAATAGAAGCTTCTTCATTTCTTTCTAGGGGGCACCACCTAGGTGTCGCGTTCGGGACTGCTGCACACAATATCCTACAGAGGGCGACTCTGTTGGTCTAAGCTGTTCTGTCGTCTTCCTGTGCAATATGGGTAATGTGTAGGTCTACTTTGTCTCAGATTAGACTTACCTCCAGAAAGACACAGTGCAAGCACTATGCATATTGTAATCAATACCCAAGCCCAACAAGGGATGTGGCGGTAACAGTAGCCTGGGTCTGACTTCCATCGTGATGGTGGTAGTGCTGGTGGCTTTACCGAGTATATCTCGGAGCTGTTCATCATGGCATACCCATCTATATCGGTTTCATGTTGCTGGCGGTCACCAGTAGTGTCAGCAGTTCCCAACTGACTCGCATTTTGAGCTGAAAGTCGAAGTGATATGTCAAGGCATGTGCTAGATAAAATAGTCCACCCGCCCCCACTCACCCCCCCACCCCACCCCCCCACCCCCGCGCGCCCCGCCCACAGTACGTGTGAATGATGACCATGTGTACATCCGAGAGCAAACAAAAACTGCTTTGGTATGAATCAACTACATAAACAGCCCGTAGAGGTCCTTGTCACATCATGCAGTGTGTATCTATAGTCGTATAGGGTTGATGAACTCTGGGAAAGATTGTTTTAAAAAACCACCAAGATGGCTGCCACGTGACTTTTAAAGTATATTAATCTATACGATCTGTATATTTAGCATATTATATTGAAAATTCATATGGTTATGTCCATAAGCCATCCTTTCCATACTTTTTCTATAGGGTTCTTTGGCAGTGCTGTGCATGATGCAGGGCTGCAGGAGTAACTAGGATGTATTAGTCTATATAGTCCATACACTAGAAATATTACATAAAGCAATTAATTCATACATGAATTGTAGATGAGAATTGCTCTTACACATACCCTTATTTCTCATCACACCCTTTCTTTCCTCCGCATATCCCCTGAATTCATACATCATCTCAATTTTGACCAGACTGGATGATGAAGTAAATATAGGCTGCCTACTTGTCACATTGCAACTATAGTTGGTTCAATCCCAAACAGAGTCAAAGCAAAGACTCCAGCAATAAGTGTCACTACCTAAAATGACATTTAGTGTTAGTATCGGTTTTTTCAGTGCTAGGATACAATACCGCCAGTATCCTGAGTGCATATCATGGTGTGTCGGTGGGGCCCACAATAAAGCATATAAAATTATATATTTACACATATAAAATTACATATTTACATATATATATATGTGAATACATAGGGGCCTATAATTACTTATTTATGTATATAGTCTTACATATATATGTATGCATAAGAATAGTCCCCCGCATGGCTATCACATATACTGATAGAATAGGCTACCAACTCAATATGAATTGAAAGTGGTGATGGGAGACCATGAATATTACTATTTTCTGGTGGATTCAAGTACTGTTGACTGATGTTGAGCTCATAACTGTTTCTAACGAACACAAGTGTCCACTGGGACTATGATTGTCAGCATCTGGAGATTTAGGTTCACTCTGGTGTGAATTGGCCGTCTCAGAAAAAGGTAGGGCATTTTGATGAAGATGGGTAGGATTATTTATTAACAAAAATATTGTCGGAGAGCATTAATAAAAGAATCACAATCACGGGTGTACTTTATCAGGCTGGAACTAGGCCTACCTATGACTTGAACTTCTCAAACTTAATTTTTTTTAAATAAGATTTTAAAATGACTCCACACTAAAGGGCAGAGACACGCCACGCCACTAAGCGGACAAGACAAACACTGGGCAAATACAGCACCGCCTTCCCCCACCCCTCCATCACCATTCGGCCTCCACACTCAAGGGCAGAGACCTGCCACACCACCAAGAGGACAAGACAAACACTGGGCAAACACAGTACCTCCGTCCATCACCATTTGACCTCCACTCAAGGGCAGAGACTATTTTTATCATGCCCACCCGCCCTCTTTTTAAATACACTATTTTGTAAGGGTTGGCTTGGGATCCTCTGAGGTCCAGGTCATCAGCAAGGTCCCCTTCCTTCGACTTGGAAGATGTAGTTTAAATTGTCCCCTCGTTGCTTAATAAACCTCCTCATCTCCCACACCTGTGTTGGCTTCCTTCATCCAAATCAATACATACATGAATTGTAGATGAGAATCGCTCTTATAGATATCCTTATTTCTCATCACACCCTATCTTTCCTACGCGAGCATATCCCTTTAATTAATACATCTCCATTTTGACCAGACTGGATGACGAAGTAAATATAGGGCACCTACTTTCCACCTGGCAACAATAGTGGGTTCAATCCCCAACAGAGTCGAAGCAAAGACTCCAGCAATAAGTGTCGCTACCTTAAATGGCATTTGGTACTAGTTTTGGTTTTTCAGTGCTAAGATACGATGACACCAGTATCCTGACTGGATAGCATGGTATGTCCATGAGGCAGCACAATAAAGCATATAAAATTATATATTAATACATATAAAATTATATATGTATATATATGAATATGTAGGGGCCTACAATTACTTATTTATATATATAGTCTTATATAGGCTTATGTATGTATGCATAAGAATAGTCCTCTGCATCGCTATCAGATATAGTACTGCTCAATACGGAATAAAAGGCGTGGTCAGAGACCATGAACATTACCATTTTCTGGTGGATGCAGGTAGACTTGACTGGCGCTGAAAACTGTTTCTAATGAAGGCAAGTGTCCACTAGGATTATGATTGTCAGCATTTGGAGATTCAGTTTCACTCCGGTGTGAATTTGCTGTCTCTGAAACTGGTAGAGCATTTTGATGAAAATGGGCAGCATTATTTATTAACAAGAATAATGTCAGATAGCAATAATAAATTAATCGCAATGATGCGTGTACTTTATCAGGCTGGAACTGCATGTGACTTGAACTTCTCAAACTCAATTCTTTTAACAAGATTAACAGATGATTATATCAATTTTCCATGACAATCTAGCAATGCAATATAACTCAGATTGTGTGCCTCATATGGAGATCGCCTTCCCTCATATGGGAGTCTACTTCAGACAAGTTTCAATCCCTGACAGAGTCGAAGCAAAGACTCCAGCAATTATTGTCACTACCTTAAATGGCATTTGGTACTAGTGTTGGTTCTTCAGTGCTAAGATACGATGACACCAGTATCCTGACTGGATAGCATGGTATATCCATGGGGCAGCACAATAAAGCATATCAAATTATATATTTAAACATATAAAATTATATATGAATAGATATGAATATGTAGGGGCCTACAATTACTTATTTATGTATATATATATAGTCTTATATAGGCTTATATATGTGTACATAACAATAGTCCTCTGCATGGCTAGCAGATATAGTCCCAGCTCAATACAGAATAAAAGGTGTGGTCAGAAACCACAAACATTACCATTTTCTGGTGGATGCAGGTAGACTTTACTAGTGCTGAAAACTGTTTCTAATGAAGGCAAGTGTCCACTAGGATTATGATTGTCAACATCTGGAGATTCATTTTCACTCCGGTGTGAATTGGCCGTCTCTGAAACTGGTAGAGCATTTCGATGAAAATGGGCAGCATTATTTATTAACAAGAATAATATCAGATAGCAATAATAAATTAATCGCAATGATGGGTGTACTTTATCAGGCTGGAACTGCATGTGACTTGAACTTCTCAAACTCGATTCTTTTAACAAGATTATCAGATAATTATGTAGTGGCCTGCACTGACCTCTCAGGCAAGTAACCACATAGACAGGTAGGCGTGGGTAGTGTGGTGATACCAGGGAGCCTAGGTGGTGTAATGGTTAGCACACTGGCCCAGAATGCAAAGAGATGTGGGTTCGAGTCCCGCTCTAGGCGCAATATTTCCCATTTTCATCACCCCACAACACTGGTGCCATGACCAGGATCATGTACAAGCTATGCGATGTATACTTGTTGAACCTACCCTGTGTATGTATGTGTTAGTGCATTGTCTGTATGTATGTAATTGTATGCATTAAAAGACTTACAATTCCAGGGGGACGAGTGTAGTGGCCTGCACTGACCTCTCAGGCAAGTAACCACATAGACAGGTAGGCGTGGGTAGTGTGGTGATACCAGAGAGCCTAGGTGGTGTAATAGTTAGCACACTGGCCCGGAATGCAAAGAGATGTGGGTTTGAGTCCTGCTCTAGGCGCAATATTTCCCATTTTCATCACCCCACGACAATTATATCAATTTTCCATGACAATCTAGCAATGCAATATAACTCAGATTGTGTGCCTCATATGGAGATCGCCTTCCCTCATATGGAGTCTACTTCAGACAAGTTTCAATCCCCGACAGAGTCGAAGCAAAGACTCCAGCAATTAGTGTCACTACCTTAAATGGCATGTGGTACTAGTGTTGGTTCTTCAGTGCTAAGATACGATGACACCTGCATCCTGACTGGATAGCATGGTATATGTTGGGGGCCTAAAATTACTTATTTACGTATATATATAGTCTTATATAGGCTTATGTATGTATACATAAGAATAGCCCTCTGCATGGCTATCAGATATAGTACCAGCTCAATACAGAATAAAAGGCGTGGTCAGAAACCACAAACATTACCATTTTCTGGTGGATGCAGGTAGTCTTTACTAGTGCTGAAAACTGTTTCTAATGAAGGCAAGTGTCCACTAGGATTATGATTGTCAACATCTGGAGATTCATTTTCACTCCGGTGTGAATTGGCCGTCTCTGAAACTGGTAGAGCATTTCGATGAAAATGGGCAGCATTATTTTCCATGACAATCTAGCAATGCAATATAACTCAGATTGTGTGCCTCATATGGAGATCACCTTCCCTCATATGGGAGTCTACTTCAGACAAGTTTCTTATAAAACCTTTTTTTAATTTGAAACAAAACCCACCTTAAAAGAACTCAATAAATTTCATAGCTCCTAATCTTTGAAAACCCATAGAATTTATAGTATACTAGTCTCTGGTATGGTATAAGGTTGATGAACTCTGGGAGAGATTGATAGAAAAAACACACCAAGATGACTGCCACTGGATACTCTCAATGTATATTAATCTACAGGATTTCATCCATTCTTTACTCCGGAAACAACAAGCTATGATAGATAAGTATTTGAACAGTACATTTAGCATATTATATGGCAAATTCATGTGGCTATGTCCATAACCCATCCTTCAAACACTTTTTCTATGAAGTTCTTTGGCAGCGCTGTACATGATACAGGGCTGCAGGAGTATCTATGATATATTAGCCTATATAGTCCATACTCTACAAGTATGCCTATTACATAAATTAATTGGCGCATATTTCCTAAATTGTGGTTGATTCGGGGCACCAAGCATAAATCACCATTTGGCCTCCACACTCAAGGACAGAGAATATTTGTCCCATTCCCACCGCCCTCTTTTTACATGCACTAGTTTGTAGAGGTTGGCTCGGGCATCCTCTCCGAACGCCAGGTCATTGGCCAAGCCCCCTCCCTCGACTTGGAAGATGTAGATTAAATTATCCCCTCGTTGCTTAATAAACCTCCTTATCTCCCACACCTGTGTTGGCTTCCTTCATCTGAATTGTATAAGAGAATCACTCCTACACATACACTTATTTCTCATCACACCCTTTCTTTCCTTCATGAGCATATCCCCTGAATTAATACACCATCTCTATTTTGACCAGACCCAATGACAAAGTAAATATAGTGTGCCTACTTTCCAGATGGCAACTATAGTGGGCTCAATACCTGACAGAGTTGAAGCAAAGATTCCAGCAATAAGTGTCACTACCTTGAATGGTATTTGGTATTAGCGTCGTTTTGTTCGGCACTAAGATACATTGCTGCCAGCATACTGACTGGATAGCATGGTATATCATATTTACACATATAAAATTATATATTGTAGTGGCCTACAATTATTCATTTATGTATATATTCTTATATATGTATGTATACATAAGAACCGTCCTCCGCATGCCTATCACATATAGCAGGCTACCAGCTCAATACGGAATGAAAGGTGTAGTGGGAGACCATGAATATGACCATTTTCTGGTGGATTCTGGTACCCATTACTGACGCTGATAACTGTTTCTAATGAAGGAAAGTGTCCACTGGGATTATGTTCGTTAGCATCTGGAGAACCAGATTCCCTCTGATGGGAATTGGCCGTCTCTGAAACTGGTGGGGCATTTCTATGAAGATGGACAGCATTATTTATTAACAAGAATAATGTTGGATAACAAAAATAAAAGAATCGCAATCATGCCTATACTTAATACCCCAGTCACACCAGCCCTACGTTTGCTTACAGTCGGTTTTCGACCACCATACGACCTCCTTACGACCGGTCGCCTAGTGGTTGCCAACCACTCGCCGACCATTTCGGAAGATTTTGGTTGTAAGGAGGTTGCAGCTGCTGCACTTGCAACCTCCTTGTGACCTGTGTGGTCGGCGAGTAATCGCCAGAGGTTGGCGACCACTCGCCGACTGCAGCGCCAGGAGTGTGAGAATTTTGGTCGCCGATCAACCCCCTAAACATCGGTGACCGCTTGGCGACTGTTCAGCGACCCGCTCGGCGACTGTCACACCAGGAACATCAGAATTTTGGTCGGTGACTGATCGGCGACTGGTCGCCGACCAACCTCCCTAAACATTCACAAGTGGTCGGCGAGTGGTCGCTGAGCAGTCACCGAGCAGTCTCTGATACGGTCGCTGACCGCTCAGTAGAATTTATAGTAAAATAGTCTCCGGAATTGTCTTAGTACTAGCTCAATACGTAAAGAAAACATAGTGAGAAACCATTAACTTACCATATTTTGATCTCAGATATTGTTGATTGGCGAGAACTGTTTCGAACGAAACCAGGTGTCCATCTTGATGGCGGTTGTGACCATTTGAAGATTCAGGTTCATTAGCGTGGTGTTGAGCCATCTTTAAAACTGCCTGTTTCATTTAGATAATGATGAACAGCATAATTAATTAATTAATTAATTTAAAGGTAGGAAGACAGAAGTAACCTTTTCGGCGTTTAAACGTGTGCGCTGTGTTTTAATGACACAAATTAAAATATAAGCGACATTCGTAATGTAGGCATCTATAGGCCTACACGTTCGAATGTGGTAGCTAGTAAGAAGATATTATCAAGGAAGTATAGGTCTACACCTAAGACATTTAGTTCTGGCAACGATTCGAAGCTGACTTGCACAAAAAAACACAATGGTTTCTCACAATCTGCTACAGTAAGCATATTACTTCAGATGATGTTTAGATCTATATCACCTACCTCTCCTGAGCGCGAGATGCTATAGAGCGCATATTATTTGCAGATGTCCCAGTAATTGTAACAGATAAAATAACGTAATTAAAGAAATAATGAACAAATAGCACCCAGCCAAACAAGAATCTATAATTAAAGGAGCTTAAATGGCGTAAGAAAAACAACATAAAGTTGGCAACCTCCGTGATTGAATAAATGATATTTTAAAGCAAGAATAGACAAAGTAAGGTTTAATTGTACGGAATGGAACACAAGGCGACTCAAAACATTATATATACATCAAGAAAATTTAAGTATGGGTACTGAACTTAACTTAACAATGAAATCAGCAAATTAACGAACTAAATTATGCTAATGTTTTCTCTAGAACACAAAGATATTCAAAAATAGCTATCATTTCATTACTGAAATAGTATAATATGGCATATAAATGGACCAATTAAGCCTTTTGGGACATAGTAGGCCCATATAAATGTGCGGGGAGATTTTAAAATTAGTATTACTATTTTTCATTAGATTGATATACTTCTCGGAAGAAGACTAGATAAGACGTGTGTAGGGTTTGGATCCAGGCATAGTAGAGTAAAATATTCTGATATACGGCATAGGGGGAATGCAAATGTTCTATTACTGATCAGTGTACGTGACCAGGCGCATGTATGTATATATATATGTATGGGCTGGTGATGCCTGAGTGGGATATAAATAGACATAGTGGTGCTAGCAGGTCTAGGTGTGGGTGCGCTCAGGGCCTACCCCCTCTGCTGGGATAGTGATCACCACACTCAAAGGTCAAGGTTGGTGGTGGCGATGGGGCCATACAGCTTGTGGTGGTGGGCAGACCACTGGTAGGCATGGGGACCAGGAATGCTGGATCCCCATTGGTAGGGCCAAGAATGCTTGTTTTCCATTGGGGGAAAGGGGTGGGGTGATACTCTACAATTAACCCATGTAACCATATAAATAATAAACCAGAGGGCTTCACTCTCTCTCCTTCTTTACACTTTATACTCTTCCTTTCTCTTTGTCTGTATTGATTTCACTATAGCCTGCCTACACAGCCACAGATTCGAGCCTTAGCCTTTTTAAGGTAGCTTACAGTAGCACCTGTCTTCAACTAGGTATCAAGACCAATGTTGTCCTGATATAGCAGGTGTCATATCATCGGAGAGACAATCAAATGAAGCAAAGACAGTTTGTACATTGAAAAATCATTCACACATGGCAGAGGTTCACTGATCACAGAGGTTGCTGAAGACAGGTATAGACCCTACTATTGTAGATCAAATACATATCTAGGTGTTCTAAACCTGGGCGAAATTTTGCATTGTTTTCGATGCAGTGCTTAGTTAATCACTTGGTGTAGCCTGGTCCATTTTTGGACTAGGCACAGCTACTCTATGATACTTATATATTGCACATGGTGTAAAAGTACAACGTCTGAACACTGACTTCTGGATACTGAATTGTTTATTCCCAATCCAGGGCTTGAGCCGCCGGCACCCTCTGTCTGTGACGTCATCTCATTTACATATTCCTTTGTTCTCAGTACGTGCCTGGATGTCTATTACGCATATATCACATCTCCCCGTCAAAGTATTTCTAAGACATGAAATGTCTCAAAATCACCATAAAAAATACCAAGCTTACACGTTTAGCATACAGTCATACAATAAAATATACAAGCACTTAACTTAAACCACAGGTTTAGCGAGTGTCCGAGCGCACTATGGCACTGAAGTTCTTTGAACTGTCCGGCTGCTTAGCCTCCACAAGACACATTGTCTATAATGACACAATAAAAATACACAACTCTGAAAATAACAATCCTTAAACTTAACATGCACATGTGTTCGTATGTGTTGATAGTCTGCGACTGACTCAACTATAGGTCTAACCTGCTCGCCGGCCTAATCACCCGACCTGACCTACTTAGATTAGCCGCATTGTTTACATTTGACTGCGCCGCTGGCACACTTTGTGCCTGCCCGACTGGTTCGGGCTGCCTCCCCTCGGGCGCCCTTATAATTTGAACCCTGTTCCTATATAACATATTCCCTGACTCGTTCAAAGTCTGATATTCTCTCCCTGACACACCTGTACGACCCAAAATTACCCCTTTCTTCCACTCTCCTGCATTATTTTTGTATTTGACAATGTCCCCAGTTCTCATAGGTTTGTGCGCCTTGCCGCATTTTTTGTCATGAAAAACATTCTGACTTTGCTGTCTTTTCGCTGTCTGTACTCTCTTCGGGTTTTGTGTTTCGGGTATCAACATTTCTTCCGCCATCGGCAACCTCCCTCTCAGCCTTCTGCTCATGAGCAGCTGAGCCGGAGATGCATTCAAGATGGGAATGGAGTGTTCCTGTAATTTAACAAAGCTAACTGAAAGTCTGTCTTCGTTTTTGAGCATTTTTTTAACATGTCTTTTACTGTTTGCACAAACCTCTCCACTTGGCCGTTGCTTCAGGGATACTGCAGACTAGAATATACGGTTTTAAAACCATAATGTTGTGCAAACTCTTTGTACTTGTGGTTCTTAAACTGCGGACCATTGTCTGACATGACCTGGCTTGGAATACCGTGCCTAGCAAAATTATCCTTCATCGCCTCAATAACTGTGACAGACGACGTATCCCTCAACAACGTCACCTCTGGATATTTTGTGTAATAATCCACAGTTATCAGGTAATTTTCATGATTTAATTTAAATAAGTCTGCCCCTACCTTGTCATATGGCTGACAGGCTATAGGGTGGTTTATCAACGGTTCGTTATGCAAACTTTTCCGGTTGTTCTGGCATGTGTCACACCGACTGACTTTTTCCTCAATTTGTTTGTTTATGTTAGGCCAGAACATGCAGTCACGTGCCAACTGTTTGGACTTAGTAACACCCAAGTGTGTCTCGTGTAATGCTTCAATCATTTCGCTGTGGAGCCCCGGAGGTACCACCACCCGATTGCCTTTCATGACTAGATTGTTTTCTATCGTTAACTCGTCTTTGTGTGGGATGTACTGTCTGAGACATGGCGGTGTCTGTATGTGTGTAGTGTCCCACCTATCCTCAATGTGTGTCATCAACATGGACATGGATACATCTTTTTCATATTCTCTGACAATTTTACTTAACAAACTCGACAATTGCATGTAGTCAGGGGGTCAAATGCATATTTTGGCCTGACCTGGAAAGTGGCTCTAAAGTTTTTTTCTCAGTGTTTTCATGTTATATAGGTATTGTACTCTATGAAACTGTGCGATGGCATTCTCCCATCATTGAGCATTTTCATAAAACAGGTTTTATACAATTGCGGCTATCGGGACCCAAATTACTGATTTTTGGAGGTAGGGAAATAGAAAGATCCTTATTATCTAGGCCCCTGTTTTTATATTATCCAGTATGAAATAGGTTAACTCTGAAATTGACTCCTGCCAGTGGACTTCCCATATATAATATCCTGCTGCCACCTTGTGGCCTATGTTACAGGTTCTGTTCTGGTAGCCACCTAGTGACAAGAAATAGACTTAGCACTCAACCACAAGGCTTGTTGATCTACACTTCATTCGTCATCTATCCCTTAATTAGTGGTTTCGGAGGATATGTCATTGGTCAGGATGATGTTATGAGGCCCAGAGAATAGGTAGGTGCCAACCAGACCACTGTTAAAGTTTGTGTAAGTGTCCAGCTACAAGTTGGAGTGTGTCTCTGAGTGATAATTGGAAACTACAATTAGAAGGCTTTCAAAGCAGGAAGCAAAGCGACCGATAGAGTATGATCACAAAGTTATCAGATACCATGGTCCAAAAAAACATGACATGCCTGCTGCTTTCACTGTACCAGAATTTACTACAGATCAAGATACCGAGATAGAATTAGCTGTATTAGAGAGAAGAGCCAAGGAAATTGACATGTCCTTTTTTCAAGACATCCACAAACGACCTGACTGTCCAGAATACAATGGATACAATGCTGAAAGGATTCGTGGAAATGGACAGTGTGTGAAGCCAAAACATGTGTAACATATATGCCACTCATAGATATGCCACCGGCACACCATGACACTATTATGACAGCTATGACACAGGCCCAGACACTGTCACTGGAGGTAGGCCAGAAATTTACAGTTATGACAGCAGATTTGCAACTGTACAAAATCATGATGGATGTCCTTTGGGTGTATCCAGATAAATTTCCAGAGTTTTATCCAAGGCTCGGTGGTATGCATCTCTTCATGAGTTTTGTTGGCTGCTGTGGAACCCTGATGGCTGGTTCAGGACTGTCAAAAGTCTTATCTGTGGCATTCGCAGGGCTTCATAAAATGCTTTCTGGGAAGAAATTCCCCCAAAATGTCAGGGCGCTTAGATTGGTAGCAGAAGAGATACTTAGAAAGTTTGTCAATGATGTGGACTCTCCAGAGGACCTCACAAACAAGTTGGAGAGAGCTGCAGCCAAAAGCCCTACTGCAAAATTGTGGGTTGACTGCTTATTGAAACCTGTCTTCATAATGATGCTCTATCTGAGAGCTGAGAAAGAAGGAGAGTTTTACTTACACCTTAGAGCAATTGAATTGATGCTGCCTTTTTTCTTTGCCACCGGGCACATCCATTATGCTAGGTATGCCACATATTATATCATAGCAATGAAAGCTCTCCCACAAGATGTTCTACAGCATTTCACCAAAGGGGACCATGTTGTGAGGCACATTGATGGCATATGGAATGGAATCTGGTCTGACATGTTTATCGAGACCACATTCATGAGATGGGGCAAGGGAAAGCATGGCATAATAGGCATCACACTTAACCCTGAAGCTTTGAAATCTTGGGCATTGAGCCTACATGACTGCGGTCAGATAGCTGCCGATGTAGCTGAAATGTGAGGTGATGAGAGTGTAGCCAGGCAGGCAAGCATGCACAAAGAAGAAACCAAATCCAGAATAAAATCTGATGCAAAGGATCGACAGGACATAAGAGTGAAGATGACCCAGTGCATACCACCACTTGACCATGAGCAGCACCCAGAGGGATCAATTGTGAACATTGTTACTGGAAGGGTACACTCATCTTCAACAGTTAATGTTCACAAAGCAATTGAAATCGGGAGCAAACAATCCGGGGAATTGACAGAGGCTTTGCCTCGAGGCTTTCATCACAAGATTGAAAGAAGAATAACTTCAATGGCAGGCACAAAGAAGCCTGTAAATATCGGCAGACAGAAGGTTTTTGATACAAACCTAATCTACAGTTGTGTCATATGACTGCAGGCCAGTAATAGGGACATAGACATTGACCATCTGATGTGCCATGAATTGGCTCCACTGCCAATGGCTCTCTTTGCAGACTCTGGTGATATGCGGATATCCACATCTAAATCCATCTTGAAAAGAGATATGAAAATTGAGGTGTCATCAAGAGTAGCCCATGAAGAAATTGAAGTCACTGTCATTGATGGGTGTGCCCTTGTCTGGATACCTGGTTGGCCTGCTGTTGGAAATGTGCAGACTTACATTGATGCCTTCAAGCACAAAATAGCAGAGAAGCTCTCCAAATGTGATGTTTATCTAGTCTTTGATAGATACAACAAATTCAGCACCAAAGATTCAACACGATTAGCCAGGGGTACTGGCAGGGTCTATCAGTTGACACCTTCAACACCAATCCCCTCCCAGAAAGCAGTGTTGACTGCTACAGGCAATAAGAAGCAGCTCATCAAACTGATATGCGAGGACTTGCAAAGTGATGAAGACTTTGTTCAGAACCATACACAGGATACACTTTTGATAACAGGACAGGAGGAAACTATCGAGATTAGCAAGGGCATTGTCATAGAAAGACGAGATCTGTACACCAGTCATGAGGAAGCTGACAATATTATAGTGCACCAGGCATTTATGGCAGCTTCAGAGGGGGCATCCGGTGTAGCTGTGGTGGCTGATGATACAGATGTGTGGGCCCTCCTGTTGCATCATTATCTCGAGCAGGATCTTGACATCCCAACTATAATGCAATCTCCTATACATGGAAGAAGTGTCATAGACATCAAAGCAACCACTGACCAATATGCAGACCTCATTCCAAACCTGCTTGTAGGACACTCCTTATCTGGATGTGATACTGTAGCAGGATGCTTTGGCATTGGGAAGAAGAAGATGTTGAACACTATAAAACAACACTCACTGAGTCTGCTTGGAGAAATTGAGACCCCCCTGGCCTGAAGGAGTGAAGCAGGCAACTCAATTCACTGTTGCTACTTATGGTCAGAAAAGCTGCCATACTCTCTGCAAGGCTAGAGCAAAGATATGGAAGACCAGAATAGGCAAGGGGAGCAGCACAATGCCAAAACTCTGTTCACTGCCACCAACTGATGCTGCTTTCCAGGAAAATCTGAAAAGAGCACATCTACAAACATTCTTGTGGAAGAATGCCTTGAGGTTTGAGCCTGAGAAGTTAGACCCGTTAGAGTATGGATGGAGCAAAGATGGGGATATGCTCTGCCCAACTACAGTTCCTGCAGGAAGTCAACTGGTCCCCGAGTACGTCCAAAAGATCATCAGTTGTGGCTGCTCCAGTGACACACCATGTGAAAGTATTCAATGTGGATGCAACAAAGCAGGAATGACTTGCTCAGTCTTCTGTGCCTGTTAGCAACAGGACGCAGCGTCAGTATGTCACAACAGGATGAATACTATATCACAAGGCATCCAAAGGTTCCTGGGCATGTGATGATGAAACAAGCGATGAAGGGGAATATGGTGATGATTACAATAACACTGATGATTGATGATGTTTATGATATAAGAAAGATTTTAAAACCAAATACAGAATATGTACAATTTTGGTGGTTTAGTAACCTATGAATAGGTACACCATATGCAGATCATTTACATAGCCAGATTTGATGTAATCTTTGAACATGAAATCATAAAGAACTAAATAAATATTATGTATTCTAGCATTTCCTTAGTCAGTATTGTGCTCATGAGACCTTATAACAAGCCATTAGACATTATAACAATGGATACAGGTTCAGTATAATGAAAAATATATATAGATAGAGTCATGAAATCTCTGGCATCTGAAACATAAGGCGAGCATTTCTTTTTTGATAGTGGCGTAGCCACCCTGCGCTGAATTAAGCGCATGAGATGCGAGTGCGATTGGCTTGTTATCTTGCATTAACACGGCACCCAGACCTGACTGACAAGCATCTACTTGAATAACAATGGGTTTCTTGACATTGTAATACGACAACACAGGAGCAGTTCTTAACTTTTCCTTCAACTTATCAAATGAACCCTGCTGTTTGGCTTGCCAGTGCCATGCTACATCCTTCGCAAGGAGCATGCGCAGTGGTTTGGCAACCTCGGACATGTTAGGTATGAACTTGTGCACATACCCAACCATGCCCAGGAACCTTTGGATGCCTTGTTTGTCGCACGGCTCTGGCATGTCTACAATTGCTTGTATTCTATCTGGATCAGGCTTCACACCTTGTTGGGTAAGTTGATGACTTACATACTTTACTGTGGTTTTGCATAAAAGAGATTTTGTCTCATTTAACTTGAGATTTACCAACCTAGCTCGGTCCAACACGGCCTTGAGCCTCTCGTTGTGTTCCTCCATTGTTCACCCATATAGCAAAATGTTGTCTGTGACTATCCTGATACTGGGTAGATCGCCCATGACACGGTGCATTTCCTGAATAAAAATGTCACCAGCTGTTTTTATGCCAAAAGGCAGATGGGTGTATCTGTACTGGTCCAAGTAGTGTTAAACGTGCACAGATGTGAACTTTCTTCATCTAATTCTATTTGCCAATACCCTGTCATTGCATCCAAAACAGGGAAATATTTTGCATCTGGCGTCTTGGCAATGACTTCGACAATGGTTTTGATCAACTTAGTCGGATCCAGACAAATCCTTATCTTATTGTTTTTTTACGATAGTTATAGAATTAACCCACTCGGTAGGTTCATCCTGCTCAACAATTACACCCATTTCTACCATGCGATCAATCTCGCTATGTACTTTACTCTGAATTGCATATGGGATCCTCCTAGGTGGATCTACAACAGGTTGGACAGATTTATCAACATGAATGACAGCATTTGATTTGATAAGACCTAAACCCTGAAAAACGTCTTTATATTCGCTTACCAGCTGCTCTGCCTGCGCGCTGGGGCTGTCGTCCGGCTTGGAAATGTTCGTCGGCACGGCAGAGTGCACCTCGTCGACACGTGCCAACAAGTTCAATGTCACACAAGCCTGTTTCCCCAAAATAGGCTGACATGTCTGCACCACTTGGAACCTGAAGTCTCTGCCATTGATGTCGACCGACGCCTCACCATCGGGAGTGATCCGATGCCCCGAGAACGTCACCAACGAACACCGTGTGTTCACCAGCCGCCCGGTGCGACTCTGTCGAAGATGCTCCTCGGAAGCGCATTTGACTCCTACCCAGTGTCGAGCTTGAACTTGACAGGACGACCGTTCACCCGGACGGTCGTGTACCACAGTTCGGCATCTTGCTCGGCACTGTGGTCGACGGGACCAACGAACAGATCCGTTGTCAAAACATTGACCTCCGCCGGATCGGGTCTTGCTCAGCATTGTGAGGGTCGGGCTCTTCCACGGTCAATTCGTTGACCCTGTCCAATCTGCTCCGGCAGACCTTACCGAAGTGCCCGATCTTCTTGCAGGCTATGCAAGCTTTGCCTTTCGCTGCGCAGACTCCCCGGCAGTGTTCGTATCCACAGTTTTGACAGTGGATCTTGAACTCTCCTGCACCGGTACCCCAATAATTCCAAGATGGCGATTTCCAAGATGGCGGCGCAGACGGCCGGACCACCGGTGCACCGGTACGCGCAGTAGCATACTTATTAAGAGAATCTATTTCCTTAACTTCAACATCTGATTTGGTGTCCTCCAATAGATCCGAACTGAATTCACTCATTTCACACATGCTCACACACTTCTCCAGAGTTAACTCAGCAGTTTGCAGCAATTTGTTACATAGATTAACATTCTTAACGCCAGCAACCAACCGATCGCGTAACAGCGACTCCTCAACTGTTCCATATTCACAATCCTTTACCTTGTCTCTCAGCGGCGTAATGTACGGTGCCATGGATTCTGTAGCTTGATTATGCAAATTAAACTTGTATCTTGTTATTATTAAACTGCACTTGCCTATACAATATGTCCGAGGAGATCTTCACCAGGATGGCCGACGGCCGCCTCCCAGACGGCTGGCGGGACTCGGCGGCCATCAACGCCGCGAGGGTGGAGATTATCGCCATGGCGAGCCACCTCACATCCGCCCCGGCTGCCTCGGGCGATCACCAGTCGGGAAAAACCCACCAACAAAAGGCCGGACAGGACGGCCGCACCTCATACGACCGCGCCAGCATGGGCACCCCCTGCCAGGCCTGGAATAAGGATCCACAGGCCTGCGACAAGGCGGCGAAGGGCGAGTCGCATGGGGCCGGCTCACAGAAACTGGCACACATATGCGGCTACTGTGCTAACGTCCGGAAAATTGTCACGAACCACTCCGAGGCGTCGTGCTACTCTAAAAAGGCGAGGGACAAGACCGGCAGGCGCCCCCAATCGGATTTTTAGACCCCCGGCGGGCACCCATGCCTCCGCGATCCCGCCGGAGCACTGTACTTGACCCCCCCGCACGCCCCCGGACTAACTCATTCGTTGATGTTCTGCTGAAGCCACTCGGCTTCCCTCCCGGGCTCCCCCCCGCCGCCCGGCCCCTGGGATACCCCGGAATGACGTCACGGACCGCGGCGACTGCCCCGGCTTCCCCGGCCTCGTTCCACCGGGAACTCCCTCTGACGTCATTGTGGCCGCTGGTGGTCGGCCCGGCCCTCCACTCGCCCGGCCCGTGGGCACGCCGGTCCCGGCCCGCCTCCGCCCGGGGGATTCCCCCGCGGCTCCCCCGAGTGACGTCACGGGCCGCGCTGGTGCCGGCCGGCCCGCCCCGGGCGAGGCGGCCCGCATGGACACCCCAAACACACCCGGCTACCGCTCCTTTACGGAGTACGCCCACGCCGCCCGGACCGCCTCGACACCGACCACCACCGGCCCGGCCTCCTGCGGCATCTGTGACGTGACCGAGGCGAGCCCCCGCGCCCGCCCCGGGACGGCCGATCGGGGCGAGCCGGTTGGACAGGTCCTCGACCACACCCTGCAGCAATCATGGGCAACCGCGGCTGCCTGCGGCCCCAACCCGGCCGAATACAGACAGACCCTGGACGGCTTTTGGCCCATCCTCTCGGGGGAGGGTTGGGCCAGGTACCCGGGCTACGCGGCGGCTTACGCCGCCGCCCGGGCCTCGGGCCTCCCGAATTTTTTGGCTGCCCGAGTCCCGGTCGACTCAGACTTGAACATTGGAGCCTGGCGAGAGAGGCTCGCCCGGCACCCTGAAACCACCTTGGCCGATCACCTGGAGTTTGGCTTCCCGGCCAACTACACCGCGCCGGGGCCGCCTACCCCCACCTTCCACAACCATCGCGAGGACCCGGCCTACGCCCACCACGTCACGGCCTACGCTGAGGAGGAGCTCCGGCTGGGGGCCCTCCTGGGCCCCTTTAGGGTCCCCCCGTTCTCCCCATGGACCCAGTGCAGCCCGATAATGACGCGCCCCAAGTCGACCCCCGGTAAGCGCCGGATCATAGTCGACCTCTCCTTCCCGCCCGGTCGGAGCGTGAACTCGGGCATACGCCGGAAGGAGTACCTGGGCCGCCCCCATCATTACTCCCTCCCGTCTGTCTCAGATATCGGCAGGCAGATGACCCTCCGGGGCCGAGGGGCCTTCTGCTGGTCCGCGGACGTCTCCCGGGCCTACAGGCAGCTGAGGGCCGACCCTCTCTCTGCCCCATTATTCGGCATCACGGTCGACGACAACCTATACATCGACATAGCCCTCCCCTTCGGTTGTCGAACCTCGGGAGCGGCCTGCGTCCGCGTCACCGAGGCCGTCTCCTGGATGCTCCGGGAGAGGGGGTTCTCCAGCCTCGTCTACGTCGATGACTTCGTGGGCTGTGAGACCTCATACCTCGACGCCATGCGCGCATTCGACGCGCTCCGGGACTTGTGTGCAGAGCTCGGGCTGGCCCTCGCCCCCGAGAAGTGCTGCCCCCCGGCCGTCCGTCTGGTCTGGCTCGGCATCCACCTCGACACGGAGGCCATGGTGTTGCGCATCCCGGACGACAAGCTCGACGAGGTCCTTCACGACTGCGAGCGCTGGTTGGCCCGCCCCACCTTGACGCGGAAGGCCCTCCAGCAGCTCCTCGGGCGCCTGGCCCACATCAGTACCTGTATCCCCTCGGCTCGAAAATTCATGGGGCGGATTCTCGCAAGCCTCCGCGCTTCCCCCCTCGCCGGACAGGCGGACGTCGACTCCGACCTCCGGCTCGACGTGCGCTGGTTTCGCGACTACGCGAAGAGGGGGAACGGCGTCTGGCTCCTGCCGCCCCCCTCCGCCCCCCGGTGGGTCATCGAATGTGACTCCTGCCTCACCGGGGGCGGCGCCTTCTCCCGCGACCTCTGCTACTCCGAGGCCTACAGTGACGACATGATGGCCGCCTTCCCGACCATCCACGAGCTGGAGGCGGTCAACCTCGTCATGGCCGTCAAGACCCTTGGCCCCTCAGCCCCCGGCGGCTACGAGGTCCTAATCAACACGGACAACGCCGCCTCGGCCCTCGCCCTCGAATCGGGCCGCGCCACGGACCCGACCCTCGGCGCGTGCGCCCGGGAGCTCTGGCTGGTCGCGGCCTTGGGTTCCTACACAATAGTCGTCCGCCACAAGCCGGGCGTCGAATTGATCCTGGCGGACGCACTCAGCCGGGCCCACTCCTCCCGGGCCGCCTTACAAATCGTACGGGATCATTGTCGAGATATGGGTCTGGGTCGAGTAAGGGTAGTGCACTCCGCGGAGTTGCTTTCTAACGACCTCTAATTCTCTCCCCCAGACTACGACCCCAGGGACCACGAACACCTGATGACCCTTCACACGGCGGCCCTCGCCCCCGGGACTTGGAAGAATCGGACCCGGCACGCGAGGCGCTACCTCGAATTCATGTTGGAGCGGGGCGTCGACCACCTCCGCCCCCTCCCCTACGACGTGGGGCAGTTCATCGCCCACCTCCACCGCGAGCTTCCCTCCCCCGCCTCGGTGGCCAATGTGATCTCGGGCGCACGCGCCTGGCTCCGGGAGGCGGGGGGCGACCCCGCCCCCTTTGACGCCCCCTTTGTGGCCCGCGTTCCGCCGAGGCGGGGAGAGGCTCTTCGCCGCCCCGGTGAGGAGGGCCCTCGCCATCACCCCCGACATGTTGCCCATCATACACGCGCACCTGAGGTCCCTCGGGCATCTCGGGGTCGCACCTTGGGCCGCAGTCGTCCTGGCCTATTTCACATTCCTAAGGCAATCCAACCTCCTCTCGCCCTCCCACGCCCCCTGGGGCCGTCGCCACACCCTTCGCCGCGACGACGTCCGGCTCGCCCCCGGGGGCCTCAGGGTCCTGGTGGCGTCATCTAAGACTATCCGCTCCGCCGCCCAGGCGGTCTCCCTGTTCGTGCCCGCCCTCCCCGGATCACCCCTGTGCCCGGTCCGGGCGTGGGACCGGGCGGTCACCCTCGTCCCGGCTGCCGGAGATGCGCCGGCTTTCATGGCCCGCCACAACACGCCTCTCACTTCAAACGACATCACGCCCCTGCTCCGGGCCGCCCTCGGGGGGGCGGGGGTCCCGGACGCATCAAGATACACTCTCCACGGCCTACGCCGAGGCGCGGCCCAGGCCTGCGCTTCCAGGGGCGTGGACCTTTCGGCCATAATGGCCCAAGGGACCTGGGAGTCTGACGCCGTCCACGCCTACGTCCCAAGGCAGGTGACGGCGGTCGCCCCGAGAGCCTTAGCCTTGTGTTTTGGGTCGGCTCCCGGGCCTACCCCCGCAGGCTTCCAGGCCCCTTCTACACCCTCCTCAGACATTGACCAGGTTGACTAACCATTGCTCGACTCAGATGTTGGAATTTACTGTACACCCTCCCTCAGAAATAAACACCTTCCTTTCCTCCCACTCACGTCTCGGTCTTCCTCTGTCCGGATCGGCCCACCATCCCGAATTGTGGTTGATCCGGCGGGGGAAGCCCGGGACGCCCCCCCCCCCTCCTCCTCCTACCTCCCCCCTCCTCCCTTGACCTGCATTCGGGTCCCAGTGACGATACAAACTGGTTCTTCCACGCCCACCCACCCTCTTTTTTATGATCCCACTGCGTGGGGGTCGGCTCCCGGGCCTACCCCCGCAGGCTTCCAGGCCCCTTCTACACCCTCCTCAGACATTGACCAGGTTGACTAACCATTGCTCGACTCAGATGTTGGAATTTACTGTACACCCTCCCTCAGAAATAAACACCTTCCTTTCCTCCCACTCACGTCTCGGTCTTCCTCTGTCCGGATCAAGGATTCACCCGGTACTCGCAGTACACGGGTGAATACCAGCCCTATATAAAAACGGTCGAAAAATCATGCTATACCATCAAATACATGTCAACAATGAATGCCACAGTAAATAATGTATAGAGATATCATCATGTATATGTTGTATATTACATTGAATAATATCCGCCTCTTAGTTGTAAATGTACAGTGCTGCGTGTGAATACTTACATGCAAGGAATGCGATAAAACCGGTATAGAAGCGTTGCATGTCCTCTTTTCCGCAACTGGTTGCCGACTGGGCGTTTCATTTGTTCGTCATGACTTGGTCTATTCTTAGCACATATTGACAGCGAAGACGTCCTGATTATGTAGGTAGACCTGATAGTGATACGCGGCGAAGGAGGAAGTCAAGGCAGGGGTGGAGAAAAGCACACTTTATTAATGTAAAGTGTGTGTGGGGGGGAGGGGGGGGGAATGTACAATGAGGGGGACAAGGAGAATGTACAAAGGGTAATAAAGTGCATGAGGCAAATAATGAGGAGAGTGTCAATGTCATGTTAGGGGAGGGTTCGGGTGGTGGGTGGAGAAAAAACGTCGGGTAGTGCGTCTGGTAGGGCGTGGAGGCGGAGTTGAGAGGGATGGCAGAGGAGCGGCTTATAAGGGAGAAAAGAGTGGGGGGGGGGGGGGGGGGTTATGCAACCCCAATGGTAGGCGGCAGGAGGAGAGGGGAGGGGGGGTACTCCTCCTTCACTGCGAATCAAACGCAATGCAAGCACTACGACCAATGTTGTTTTGTGGGGGGTGTGTTTTTTTTGGGGGGGGGGGGTTGCAGGTTTGTATAAAACTCTCCTATCTAATTAGTGACTAGGCTATAGGTCTTACGGGTTTTTTTTCAATGCAATGTAATAGAGGAAATATAAAAGGGGGGGGGGGCGGGGAGGAGATTTCATGCCAGAAACCAGTGCCTCCTTTCCAACGTGGGAACACGAACTCTATTCAGATAGAACATTAGTAGACAAAATACATATGCTCCTTTTAGTATCACTGAACATCCATTTAATTTAATTTCACCTATTTTTATCATTCAAATGGAAGACTACAAAAACAAAAACAGAACGCCAACTTGCTTGTAAATTGTAATCTGCAACATGTGACCAAAACACCAGTGCCTCGTGACTGAATATTAAAAGAATTCGGATGAATTAACTATTTTATTCCCCAAAATTGTCCTTTCACCAACTTCCATTATGCTTAAAGTTGCATAGTGCAATAGTTTATTTTTAGATATGAAGTGGGCAAGACTACACTCGAGCTAGGACCGTTGCAGGCTTGGGCCGAGCAACCCGCATTCTGGAAGTGCGGGCTGCTCGCCAGGACAAGCCCGCATCGGCCATCAAATGCGGGGCCGGGTTCACGGTTGTAAAGCGTTGCTAGGAGACGCAGATTGCGACTTTCCTAGCAACGATGGAAGGTCGAGCGCTTGGGCTCACACCCATCGGACGTGTTTCTGCACGCTCTGATGTTTTAGACGAGATTTAGGCCTTTATTGTCGGAATTCTGAATTGTTTTAAAGTTAATCATGGTGGGAAGGGCTGGACTTATGCGTATTCATTATTATTAGCGAATCAGATTGTATCAGTAGTGTTAGGAATAAAGCCGTGAGCTCTTAAAAGTGATTGGAACGTTCCTTGCATTCTTTACTATTCTCCAGTATTTACGTATATTAACCGCTATGGTCAACTTGATATTGATATTCGATTATTCTATATGTAATTAAGGGCCTTCTGCCTGGTAGGCCTTAAGCAGCCGATCAACCCTTCTGCGGGGATATAATAGTCACCTTTTTAATGGAAACCTGAATTAACGTAATGACACTTAACTGAGTAAAGCATTAACATAGGCTGTTTATAAGTGACAGCGGTGGCACAACATAGGGTGTCGGCCTAGATCTGGATTAATTACGGGAGGAGGAGCCAGTTAATTGAAACAATAAGTAACATCTTTCTTATTTAAATGCGGGGGAGGGACAAACAGTATTTCTATGGTACTCTGGCTCCCCCCCCCCCCCCCCCCCCCCCATAGCCCGGGATTCATAGCGCGAAGGCGGTCGACCTGCAGACGGGACGAGAGTCGGTGGCCCGTGGCAGGCCCAGGAAATTCACTCGGAAATCATTATAGAAAAATAACACATTAGGCTCGCCTTAGGCGGGGGCGAAATAGCTGAACAGTTAAATATATATACAATCAGTTGATCGTTATAATCTATCTTCTGTGAAGTAACTTCAATTTAAAATGGCTAACTTAGGAGATAGTGGAAGTGTAAACATGCCAAATTAATTTTGGTGTGCTTCTCAAAACTACCATATGCTTCAGCAGTGACAGGTTCTCATTAATTGACTTAGTATGTGTGGATGTGGCAACAACTGCTTAATAAGTGCACCAGCATCTAGGTTGGATATGTAGAATCAAATATAAATAAATGTTTTGGTCTCGATAATTTTATTTTTACATCGGACTATAGGCCTACAGCCTGCACAGACAAATGCCCTTAAATAGATAATCAGAGCATGACAAGACAGGTGACGTGAGTGAAGTCTTGGGCGGGGGACTACTACTGACCTACTGACCGGAATTCTCCATTACAAGTTGTGGAAATGAAGTGCTATTAATAAATAAACTTCGCATTCATGCGAAATTAACACATGAGACCTTATTAAATGGCAGAGTAAAGCTGCATGGTCCAATGAAATATAAAATTTTCAAAACCAAACCAATTATCTAGAATTGATTTTACATATCTAACTTAGATACTGATGCACTTATTAAGCATTTGTTTCTGCGTAGAAGGCATTACTGAGTCACTTTAACAGAACCTGTTACTGCAGAAGTCTATGGTGTCAGAGTTTTGCCAAGCTTGCCAAAACTAATTTTCCATGTTTGCACTCAAAATATCTCAAAAGATTACCATTTAAAATAAAAGTAACTTTGAACTAATGTAAAGTAGATACTAGTGATTGATCTAATATATTTATCTCAGAAAAAATACATAAATTCAAAACCATCGGACTCCGTGACTTTTTTTTAATAACATGCTGCCTCGGTGTGGTTCGTTACTATTCGCCTTAAGTTGGAGCAGTATCCACACACATTGGTGAGCTTCTGGTTGCCCGTGCCATGCGACTCCCCCTTAGTTTGTTTGTTATTTTATGTCCTAGCAACATCTAAGGTCATATCAGGACGGCTCCCCCTTAGTAGCCTTGTCGCACGATTCGGGGTCGCGGTTCCACGCTGTGCACTGGGCGCCCATCGCCGCCTTGTCATAGGCGTTCCGCGCCTGGCTGCTCGCATTCTGTGCTATCGGGCTGTGGGCCGTAGTGCCGTTCGCCGCCTTTGTTGCGTGTCCGGCCATTGCGATCACCTCTATTCGCACCTCCGCGAGGGCAGCCGCATTCCTCCAGCCCATCGGAAGACGGCCGTCGGCGATGTGGGTGAAGATCTCCTCAGAGTAATGCCGCTTCCAGGGGGGCACCCAGGAATTGGCTAGGCGCATTTTCCAAATATGGATCGAAACTACCCCTATTTTAGGGTAATTTTTTTCACATGTGTTGGTGGAACAACACCCATTTTAGGGAAATATTTTACATGGTTTTCTGATGGAACAACCCACATTTTGGTGCAATTTTTCACATAATCTTAAAATCTAGTGTTCCTTAATAAATTCAATTTGGGGGTGGGGGGGGGGGGGGGGGGAAGGGTGGGGGGGGGGGTTCCGGGCAACCAGGAAACCCCCCTGGGTGCGCTCCTGGCTTCAGTCCGAGCGTGTACTCTTCCCGGGTAGCATCTCCCCTTTTTTTTTTATGGATTTCCCATCATCCCCGCTCTCTACGAGATCATACGGAAATAGGTATTTGCCGTCGGCCGCAGCGGCGATGATGCGTATGGCCTCCTCAGCTGTTGAGTGGGGCGGGGCTTCCGGGCTGTCCCTCCGCATTCCATAAGCATATTCAGCGCTCGACGGAGCGACCCAACCAGCCACGGCTGCGACCCAACCAGCCACGGTTGAACTTGTTTGAACTTGTTTCCGCTACAAAGGTATTCGGGGTCAGCGATTGGTTAATAATATATAAAAACAAGTGCTCGCTGCCATGCATTTACTCATTAAAAGAAATAAAGACACAATGTGCATAACAGGTCGTACAAGGAAACAATTTGTAGTCTGGTGACAATGAACATTATATTTATTTGCACGAATGGTCTATAACATATTGCACATGGCGGCCCCCATAAGGGGCGGCCATTTGCAATAAAAAAGAACAGCTCTGATTGGCTAAAATTATGGAAAGATCACATTATTATTTTAGTAGTTTCTTGTTCTTCCACAACATGTCCACCTCCCTGAAGTCACTGTCCAGGTCGACGGGGAGTACGGGGAAGCCGTCCAGGTGTGGGGGCGGTGTTGGCGATCCACACTGGGGGGGGTCGCGCTTGTCGCCTCCGCCGCCTCCGCGAGAGCCGCCTCCGCGAGAGCCGCCTCCGCGAGAGCCTTCTGTCAGAGGACGTGCTGCTCCATCCGCTGCCAGCGCGTCTCCACGGCCTCCATCATATCCTGCATTTTTTTCATCAGGTCCTCCTGTTGTTTCACCGTTGCCGCCATCTTGTATACTCGTCTCGAGTTGCTCCTTCATCCGGAGAGGCCTCCTGGCCGCGTGCTTCGTGGGCCTACCGACCGGATGTGAGGCTCGTCGTGTCCTCTACATCCTCCTTTTTGATGATTGTTTTTGACGGGGGTGTTTTTGACATGGGTGCCATGGGTGGAGTCGGATGTCGGCGAGTTATTTTCCAAGTTGTGAGTTCAATGGCCAAGCGAAACTGAATGGCTAGATGCGGGGGGAGGTTTGAGTTACTTGATGTTTGTCCTGCCCGCTTGGGGCGTGGTGGGTACCCGGCTCCTCTCACCGAATGAACCACAATTTGGAAATTATGCGCCAATGTATATATTATATGGTGTTGCTTAAGTAAGCACATGCCAGTTTTATATCCTAGCAACATCCAAGGTCATATCAGGACGGGTAACAACTTGTGAGAGTGCACACTCATGGTATCTTTTATAGTGCTGCACCACTGGGAAATTAGGCTGCTGGCACCATGACCCAATATCACACTCAGTCACATTATCCTGACACTGAGCTAGCCAGTCCTTGCCATATTCTATTAATGCTGAGTGCAAGGCTAGGAAGCGAAAAGTATCAATTTTAAAGTCATTGGTTTGATTCGACCGGGAACCGAACTCCCGATCTCCCCCATGCGAGACCCACGCTCTACCGATTAGGCCACCACACCCGGTCAAGCAGTCTAATGGAAGTAATGATGAGTATTTTATTCCCATCACTTTATATAATACACAAGTGCTCACAACTTGGCTAGAATACTGTATGGATGTCCCCTTCACCCTACTAGCCTGGTTGGTGTCGAACGCTAGTAAACAGATACACACACGTCTTGTTGAAAATGTCTGGAACCAGAACGAAGCAATCCCTGCAGGCAAGTGCTGCAGCAGTGTTACTAGTTACAAATTAATGCATTCTATTCACGATTTTATTATTTAAATCTAGATTTATCCAGAATTGCTAATGTGTTTTATATCGGTGATCAAGAAGCCACGGTAAAATCACACATTGGTGGTAATATTTTCTCATGTGAGTCATGTCTTTATATCCTTGTCATTCCCAAGGGCATTATGGGAATCGCTGGCACAGTCAAAGGCTTTAAGAAGCTACAAACTGGACATATTCTGGGAGTGTGCTAAGAAAGCGCATGCCAACAATCTGCTACGTGCAAGCACGCTAGCAGCCGTCGTCATCAAGGCCTCTCCTCATCGAACTTTCAACTCTAGCAAAGGAGTAATCCGGACCAGAGATCTTGATGTTGATGAGGATGAGATAGCAGATGAGCTCAAGTCTCAAGGAGTGTTAAACGTACAAAGAATAGTTATAAAGTGGGATAACAAGTCCATAAAAGTTTGGTCATGGCAAGGATAGATGCAAAAACGAAACCATCTGTTATAAGTGCGGTCACAAAGGTCATGACAACACCAGTTGTCAAAACCAGGCAAAATGTTCCAATTGCCTGGGTGACCATATGGCCATGTCTAAAGACTGTCCTGTCTGGGAAAAAGAAAAGCTCATTCAGCAGATCAAGACTGAGAAGCGGCTAAGCTACCCAGAAGCTTGAAGGCTGGCTGAGGCGAATACTCCCTCGCCAACCACCAAGAGCTATGCTGCGGCAGCCAAAGTCTCCAACAGGACAATTGAATGCCAGACCGAATTGACGTGGTTGACTGGGGGGAAGCCCACTGCCTTCACCCCCAGTCCCAAATCCGAAGCCGGTTTCGACCAAAAGTAATAATAGTATTGCGGTGCAGACGCTGGCCGAGCCGGCGATGCCCAAAAAGAAGAACAATTTGTCGGACCAAGTTCCGAAGGGATCTTTGACCCTTACGGACAAAACGTCCAGGGGGTCATCGATCTCCAAAAACTTAACGTCAAATAGATATCGGGTGCTGGCTGATATTGAGATGCCTGAGACTGTGGAAACCCGCAGTCGAAGTCTCTCCCTCAAACCAAAGGCGAGGGGAAGAACACCTGTCACCACTCCAAAATGACAGTGACAGGTGCATCTCTTATTCAATGGGACTGCCGAAAGTTTTAGGAGCAACATCGAAGAGTTGTCTCTTCTTTGTTGCAACCTCAATCCACTTGCTGTTTGCCTACAAGAAACTTATATAAAAGCTTCTGAGAGTTGTAGTCTTAAAGGCTACACCATTCATAACAAGCACGCACCAGATGGAGACTGAGCCGCTGGCGGCTCCTCCATCTTGGTCAGACGTGATGTGGTATGTACGCCAGTGGCGTTAGACACGACACTACAGGCTGTAGCTGTTCGTCTGACGCTGCATAAGACTGTAACTCTCTGTTCCATTTACTTTCCTCCGAGCTCCGTTATCACTTTACAAGAACTGGACGCCCTTGTGGACCAGTTACTGTCCCCATATTTACTTATGGGTGACTTTAACGGCCATAGCCCATATGGGGGCGGGGGACAATAGGAAGACTAAGGGCAACAGAATTGAGGACCTTGTGTATTGAAAGATGGTTGATACACATATTTGCATCCCGGCTACGGAACATACTCTGCCATCGATCTCAGCATTGTAGAACCAGAAGTGGCGCTGGATTTTTCGTGGAGGGTCTGGGACGACCTCTGCGGGAGCGACCACTTCCCAATTATTCTTAATTGCGGGCGGGGGGGCATCTCCCGTAGAGCGAGAGAGGAGCTGGCGGCTTCATAAAGCCGACTGGCCCTAGACCTGATGGCGAGGAGTTCACTCCAGACATCAGTGACATCGATGCCTTCACTTAGACGCTGAGATGGATCGCAGAGAAAACTGTTCCGAAGACCTCGGCAACTCCCAAGCGTTTGACGCCTCCTTGGTTAGATGACGGCTGTATGTGGGCTATTAAGGAACGAAAGAAAGCTCAGCGTAAATTCCACAGGAGACCGACTGCTGAAAATCTGGCGCTCTTTAGAATTCTGCGCGCTTGCGCTCGCAGAACAATCAAAGAAGCGCGGAGGCAGTGTTGGAGACAATTTGTTTCTAGCATCACCATGTTGGGCAAAGTGTGGACAATGATCAGGAGAATCAAACAAAGGGGAGGTGATTCTTCTGTAGTCCAGCACTTGAAACACAACGGCACCATTCTCACATCACTCGACGAAATAAGTGAAGAATTGGCTCGCGCCTTTGCTGGAAACTCGTCTTTGGCAAACTGCCTCCCGGGCTTTCTGGCCGTCAAGGAACGCCAAGAGCAAAAGCTCTTGGACTTTTCCTCCAATGGCGAGGAGCACTACAACTCCCCATTCAGTATGGGTGAGTTGAGGTGTTCTTTGGAAAGCTCGCATGACACAGCCGTTGGACCTGATGGAATTCATTATCAATTTTTGAAACATCTCCCTGAACATGCGCTGAGACTGTTGCTTCAACTCTTCAACAACATCTGCGAGTCGGGTGTCATCCCCGCCTCTTGGCGGGAGGCGACAGTAATACCAATTCCCAAACCTGGTAAAGACCAGAGTGAAGCCAACAACTATCGTTCCATAGCCCTCACAAGCTGCATCTGTAAAACCATGGAGCGCATGGTAAACAACCGCCTTGTCTGGCTACTGGAGTCAGGACACCACCTGTCCAACCTTCAATGAGGCTTCAGACGGGGCCGCACCACCTTCGACCATTTGGTGCGCATGGAGACCTTCATAAGAGATGCTTTCCTTAAGAAGGAGCACGTTGTGGCTGTCTTTTTCGACCTCGAAAAAGACTATGACACAACATAGCATCATGGCATCATGGAGGATCTTCATGCGATTGGCCTTCATGGCCACCTGCCAATTTTCATCAGGAACTTTCTAGCCTTCAGGCATTTCCACATCCGTGTCAAGACTACCTATTCCAGCCTACACTCACAGGAACTAGGAGTACCTCAAGGCAGCATACTGGCCGTGACCCTTTTCGGGGTCAAGGTCAATGGTATTGCTGCTGCTGTAAAGCAGGGGGTCTCTTGTAGTCTTTTCGTGGACGACTTTGTTTTATATTACAGCGGTGCTAACATGAATGTCATAGAGACAGCTACAACAAAGCATAAATGGGATACATCGATGGTCAGTTCTGAACGGTTTCAAATTTTCCAAGACCAAAACAGTCTGCATGCACTTCTGCCTGCTGCGTAGAATGCATGCGGAACCGGAGCTGACCCTTGATGGGGATCCCATTAAAGTCATTGAGAAAACCAAATTTCTGGGCCTCATTCTTGACGCAAAACTGTCTTTCGTGCCACATATGAAGTACCTGAAAACAGGATGCCTGAAAGCGCTGGATATGCTGAGGGTGCTGTCCAGCTCAGAGTGGGGAGCGGACAGAGATGTTCTGCTCTCCGTGTACAGAACCTTGGTTCGGACACGAGTGGATTACGGCAGCATAGTATACGGTTCCGCAAGGAAATCATATATTGGGCTGCTAGACACGATCTGCCACCAGGGACTGTGCCTGGCCCTTGGGGCCTTCCGCACCTCACCGGTTCAGAGCCTCTACGTCAAAGCCAATGAACCATCACTTAAAAACAGGAGAATCAAACTGGCCATGCAATATGTAGTCAAGATAAAAACTAATGCATTGAATCATGCACACAATTGTCTATTCGAGCAACATGACAAATCCAGGTATGAAGCCAGGCTGAATTACATCCGGCCACTGAGGCTCCGAATGAAACCTCATTTGGAGGCCTTGGCCGTTGATTTGGATGTGTTGGAGGATGCCAAAGTCCCAGAACATCCCCCGTGGTCGTTGAGGAAGCCATCGGTTATCCTCCGAATCACGGAACTGAGGAAGTCTGGGACACATCCACTCGAGTACCAAGGACTGCCTGCAGAGATTTAAGGCCAGTTTGCAGACCACCTCTCCATATACATTGATGGTTTGAAAGACCAAAGCCCGGTAGCTGCTGCGGCAGTCTGCTGACGGGAAAGATTTGCCGTACGCTTGCGCGATCAGAGCTTGATTTTCACTGTGGAAGCCCGAGCACTCCTTCTCACGTTGGAGTGTATCGAGGTATCCAACCACACTAACTATGTTATATACAGTGATTCGTTCTCTTGCCTCCTGGCTGTTGCTGGACTGAAAATGAATCACCCTATTCTAGCAACGGTCATTTATAAAATGAACCAGCTGGCAACGGATGGGTATGACATCCACCTGTGCTGGGTGCCTGGCCATGCCGGCATACAAGGAAACAAACGAGCTCATAGGGCTGCGAAGAAGGCCCTGAACTGTGATCTTGAACAGTGTCTGATCCCTCACTCTGATCTGAAACCACTAATAGCCACCCACATAAAATCCAAATGGCAACATGAGTGGGATGAAAACATTAATAAACTTAAAGAAATTGAAGCATCTGTGGGAAAACCACCACAGACTCATGCGGGAGGTCGGCGGGACCAAGTGGTCCTTAGCCGCTGCCGTATTGGCCACTCATGGCTTACACATGCTTTTCTGCTCAAGGGGGGGGGGGGAACCTCCCCCTGAACGTATTGGGTGTCAGTCCCCACTGACACTCAAACACATTTGACTAAGTTGTGTTGATTTTTTGGCCCTGCACCAACAATTCTACACTGCAGACAATATGCATGACCTTTTTACTCAAGTAAAACAGGAAAACATTTTAGCCTTTTTGAGGGCAGCTGGACTGTACCAACTCCTATAGTTTACTAAATAAATTCTATCAATTATTAATCAAACTTTTCTTTTTCTATGGGAATTAGTTTCCCTTGACCACAAATATATGATTGTGAGCTTTCTAATTTAATGAGTGTCTATTGGCACATAATTGATTGTCTGCTTTTACATGTAAAAGCGATGGTTTGAACAAAAAAGAAACATTTCTCGCCGTGAATATGGCCTATGCTGCTGACACGGCGTAAAGCAACCACCAATCAATCATGTTTTGACTGTGTCAAGGGATCATATGACCTCATGCAGGCGAAAGAGTGCTTTACCAAGTTAGCCATCCCGTACAGGTGCAATAGATTTCCCAACATTATTTTTATTTACACTAAAAGAAAATTTATAAATCTATAATAGGGTCATACCCAACTTGACATCAAATTTCAATGACCTTTCAGTTTCAATGACCTTTCAGTGCAAACTTCCAGATGTTTATTAAATTAAAGGACCCAAAACAGTCATAGTCAGTCTATTCAGTGTGTGAGATGTGAAGTGTAAATAAGCACACACAAATAACAATGAATGTATGTATAGGTTTAATATAAAAATCAAGACGCAGGATAACAATCCAATAAATATCACTTTAAATACAAAACATCAATGATTAAAGTTTGGGCGTGTCAGTGAATATAGGCTTTGACAAAACTTAGTCATGGTTTGCCATTTTCAAGGATTTTCAAAGATCTTTAGACACATTCCAGGACTTTCCAGGCCTGGTATCCTTGAATTTATCAAATTCCATAACTTTCCACATTTTCAAGGACGCATACGAACCCTGTATAAATAAATTGTAAAAGGTTTCTTTAAAAAGCACACAAAAGAACCACTGGAATACTCTGTAATCCATTGAAGCAATTAACAAATGAAGAACTTTAGTGAATTCTATTTTCGGAAGGTGTTACTTAGAGCAAGCGCGTAATAAGAATCTATATACAGTAAAACCTCTCTAACTGACCACCTCTACAGTTCGACCACTTCCCAATATCGATCGCTTCATTTCGGTCCCAAACGATCGCCCATACAATAACATTTGTCTATAGAATTTGGTTCTGACTATATCCATGTGTCGTACACTGAGATGCCAATATACTTTATTCACACGTAAATGAAAACGTTAATTCAGTGCTACAACACAATGGCAAAATGCATAAAAGAATTGGTAAATATAGAAGAGTGACAGGGATGAAGAGGAGTGTTAATTATGTACTAGAATCAATTAAAGAATAGGCTAACAAACAACGAAAATACTATCTAATTTAGTTCCTTAGTGAGGGTTTTTGAGAACATCTCTCCAATGTGGTTGATTGGTTGTTGAAGTTTTACGTCCTGGCAACACCTATGGTCACATCAGGACGGGTACCGACTTGTGACAGTGTGCACTCATGGCAACTTTATAGTGCTGCCCCACTGGAAAATCACGCAGCTGGCACCATGACCCAATATCCCACTGTCACATTATCCTGACACTGAGCTAACCAGTCCTTGCCCTATCCTATTAATCCTAAGCGGCAGGCTAGGAAGTGACAAGTATCAATTTTATAAGTCATTGGTTTGACTCGACCGGGAACCAAACTGGCCCGGTCTTTACCGATTCGGCCACCACACCCGGGACTTTCCAATTTCACCACACCTAACTTATTAGTAGTTCCTTAGATTATACTGCTACCGCCACTCATTGGAGAAAATGCTATGGCAATTCTGCATCGAAGCAGTTTTAACACTAGGAATTGAATGCTATGTAAATTGACCCTACAATTAGCATCGATTCAGACACTGGGACTGTAACTCATTTAATTTAGTACATGATGTTTCTTTACATGCAAGGTACATGGATGACAATCGTACCGGTATGAGAATCAAAAGCACAACTTCCGTGTGGCAGGTGCCACTTTAGGAAACAGGTTGCCAACATCTTTTGACAAATTTTAACCTATTCTCAAGGCTCACCTGTTTATGGTAGCTTGTTCATGGGAAATGAAATTTCTCTATCCTTCAACCATCGCAACCAAGTTGGAAATATGTCATATGATTTCATTGCACGCTACCTTAGAATGGATCCTGCTATTGAGCACACTATATTAAATTTATACCATTATTTTTATTATCATATTTTGTTGTTGTTATCATAAGACCCCGATAAGTCAGCTGTAGCTTGTATTGTTAGATTACAGCAATGTATTCCACATGGACGCAAAGGCAGCAGGTTTATGGTACGCAAAATGGGAGGGAGAAGGGGTATTATTTTCCCACATCACATGGTCAATTATGAACATTGCTATGATTACTGTTGTATATTATCCTTCTGATTATTTATGCTGGCTTTGTTGAAGAACTTTAAAAAAAGAATTATCCCAAACAATTTGAGGGTACAGAGTCTCAATCAATCAATAGTTCCATCCTCTAGTCGAGGGTTGGATGCAATGGTTCTCCACTTGTCCCGATGTTGTGCTGTTCTGATAGACTGTGAATAATTCAAGCCTGTCCACTGTGAAATATTTGTAAACCATGATGTTCTTGGTCTCCCTCTCCCTCTGCTGCCATTCACCTTCCCTTCCAACAATGTACGGTATATTGAACTCTGACGAATGATGTGGCCAAAATAAATAAGTTTCTTTGTCTGTATAGTGGCAAACAAGCTTTTCTTATTTTTAATTTTTCTGAGAACTTCTTTGTTGGTGATCTTCTTTGTCCATGATATTTTCATCATCCTTCGATAAGTCCACATCTCAAATGCTGCTAAACGTTTGTACATTTTTCTTAGAGATTGTCCATGTCTCTGCCCCATACATTAGAGTAGACCACACATAACACTGAAGAATACGCTTCCTTGTTTGTATTAATATCTTACTTGATGTTAACACTCTATACATTTTGGAGAATGTTGTTCGGGCTATTGTTATCCTTCTTTTAATTTCTTCCTCACATCTCCCATCATTTGTAATCTTTTGTCCGAGATATATGAATTTGGATACTTGTTCTATGTTTGTGCCATCTATGATTATATTGACGTTTGGTTTATCTGTCTTTTTACTTATAACCATTGTTTTGGTCTTCCTGGCATTCATCTTCATGTTGAATAGTATTCCAGCTTTATTGATTCTATTCACTATATCTTGTAGGTTTTTCTCACTGTCTGCTAGTATTACACTGTCATCGGCATATCTAAGATTGTTGATGTTCATGCCACCTATTGGTACAGAGTCTAACCATCAGAAAATTTAAGGGTGCAGAATTTTACCCATTTTACCATTCGGCAAAAACGCATGGCCGGAAAATCATTCCTCAACCAATCCACCACACTTCGGGATGACGAATACGACGTGCAGTAGACATCCCGATACAGGGTTATAATCTACTAAATCAGTAGTGGATAAGTGTTGCATAATAAGAATTTAGTACTAGACTTGGTGTTTTAGTTTCAAGGATTTATTTAAGCCTATTTTACCTAGAAAGGTGACTACTTTATTTTAAGAATAGGTTTAAATAATTCACTCAAATAGTTTGTTTGTTTGTTGTTGTTTTACGTCCTAGCAACATCTAAGGTCATGTCAGGACGGGTACCGACTTGTGACAGTGCGCACTCATGGCGACTTTATAGTGCTGTCCCACTAGGAAACCAGGCCGCCGGCACCATGACCTGGTATCCCACTCAGTCACATTATCCTGACACTGAGCACACCAGTCCTTGCCCTATCCTAATAATGCCGAGCGCCTGGCTAGGAAACAACAAGTATCAATTTTAAAGTCATTGGTTTGACTCGACCGGGACTCGAACCCACGACCCCACGATCTACCAGCACGGGAGGCGGACGCTCTAACTCATTCGGCCATCCCGTCTGGTCACTCAAATAAATAAGAATAAATGTTGTCCACGGAACATGCACGATGAGCTGTTACCCACATTAGGTTTTTCTACTGTCACCAGAGGCCAGACTGGTGGTGGAAATCTTTTATAAACCTTTTCAAAAGAAAATCCTGCACAATGAGCTTTTACCCACAAGAGTAGTTTTTCCATTTCCATCAGAGGGTGGGTTGGTGGAAAATGGTCTTTTCCACTGCCATCAGAGGGTGGAATTTTGGAAAATCATCTATTGCTATTAGTCAACGATTTCGACCTTTTAAACACAGTTCGTAGAATGCACCTTCACACTCTAATCACAGGATGCTACTGTAGTAGTCTGTACATAAAAATCTGCACCACACGGTGGCAACAGGGACCACGCTGACCTCCATTGCCCTTTCAACGCAACAGGTGGCAGCACGCTAACCGGAGACAGTCCACAGGTGGACAGATCCTCTGGGACTGGCTAGCGGCGAATTCCCGCCCCCACCATGACTGGTTACCTGTCGCCTGGCTGGTCATGGGGTTGGTCACTTGATCTGTGGCATCGCAGAGTGGCGATTGAGCATTGAACAGTGAGAAGCATATTACTTTTCCCTGTTTTCTCTTCGCATCCATCTTACAATCACACAAAGAGGACACGGCCGTACCACAAGACATGGCCTATCACACTATGTTCACTTGATGAAAAAAAAAAAGAAGGTTTGTGGTGTGGGTGGAGGTTAGTTAATACAATTGAAAGGTGTGGGTGGTAAGTGTATGTTGAAAATAAATAAATTCATGTGTGTGTGGTGAACGTGCCACTTTTTAATTAGATTCTGACTTGTAATATTTAATGATATATTTAAAAGTGCATGAATGCATTTATACCAAGACACCACAATTCTATCAAATAATTTACATAATAATAGTTCACACTGCACATGCTTACACCAAACTTTACTCAGACTTTTTGAAGAAATGTTGATTATTGAACTCAGATCATTTTAATATCGCAGAGGATGATAACAGAAATACTAAATAATGGGCGGTGCGATATAACAAAAGAAAATAATACACGGGTGTTGGATCTATGGAAAAAGTAATATGTAGAGGGTGGGGTGAAAATAAAAATCTGCCTCCACCCTCCCTATAATAATATCTGGAATAACCCTAAAGGAAACAAACAATGCCGTTGGTAATTTACTTATCACATTTCGTTTTTTTATGGTTATCGTCGGGATCATTCCCTGATGCAATCTGAATAATTCCTACTGAGTATGATTAATATGTGTATGTACATACATGTGGCTGTTAGTAAAACTAAAATTGTGTAACAAAGATATCTGGGTCCAGATGGTGGGAATAATAGGCACAATTTACTGTTACGAGAGAATTCCGCCTTGTAATAGACAGCTAACACTACAGTCCATGCACCTCACAGAATAGAACTGACAGAACCAACTAGCCTATTAAGCCTATGTGGTTTCAATAGGGAAGATGGCTTTGATATATGGCCCTCCTTGTGGCAGTGGTGTAACCAATGCCTATGTCCACACCATACATTAAATTGAGCTTCTTTGAGATGGTCGCCTTTGGCTTGCCATTGTAAGGATTGAAGCGCATACTGAGTAGGTGGAACGGGTACACTCGCCGCCCGACGAAATGTACATCAGTGATCACGTGACCCGTTTGCCTCGTTTTGGAAGTGAAGAGCCTCGCTCCCGTGTAGGTCTTGCGCCACAACCGGACCCTGTTCTTGAGCGTCTGCCTCCGTGGGTACACAGTCCGGCCCTCATCGTCATCCCACATGTTACGGGAATGGATCCTAAAGGGCAGCCTCTCCTTACTGGAGTGGCTGCGGTTGGCAGGAAAGCCATCCATGATGATCACAGTCAGTGGGACGGCATTGAAACAGTGAGGGCTGTAGGCGATTCGCTGCAGGAACTGGCGAAGGGTCAAGTTAGCGGCCGGGCCCAACACCGAAGGCACAGAAATCATCTCATGGACGTCCTGAACGATGAACCAGTCACCATAATTGAACTCTTTTGAGGACATGGCCGTTTTGATTAATGACTGGACCTGGGCACTGTTCTGAACGTAGACCACGTTGAGCACATCAGTGCTGGGTGGGAGAGTGATGTTGCAGCCTCTCTGGATGACATACAGATTAACACCATGGCGTACGAGATGATGTAATGAGTACTTGAGCAGATCTGGGTGTGTGTTAGGGTGGACAACGACGAAGGCGATTACCTTTATGTTGATAGCAAGGCTTGTGTCCTCCCAGATCCGCCGCACATTACCATTACCCAGCACCAGCAGTTGATTCACATACGGGTTCTTGGCAAGCGAAAAGCCAATAGGACAGCGATTCGACCTCCCACACACCCAAGCAGTCAGAACCACATGCATGTTGACATCAGTAAACATGGCTACCATTTCTTCCACTGTCCACTCTCGCACATGGTACTTGTTCATTGGTGGGCCTTTTATTGACCGCGGCCAGTGGAATGCCTTGGCCAGTCGCTGTCGGTCCGGTGATGTCACCACTACAGCAGCAGCATATGCACTCATATGGCGTAGCAGTCGAACAAGGCAGTAGAGCGGGTCAACAAGATGCTCAATGACCTCTGCTGACATGACAATCGACTGCAAGAGAATGTCTTCTGACAAGGCCACATTGCAGCCCTTGTCTTTATCCAGGTCTGCTTCAATGAATGTCAAATGTGGGAAGGCAGTGCGTGCCCGCTCCAGATTCACTCCATAGTCTATACCTATGACATTGAACTCATATGAGAGTTTAGCAAGATGCTTGGCAGTGCCACAGCCTATATCGATGATGTACTTCACACCATAACGATGCGCTAGTTCCGCCACCACCTTGTAGGCAGTTGGTTCGTAATGCTGGCGGCTCAGCTCCACATGCTGCATTGGCCACTTACGAATGGCATAATTCTTAAAACCGATATAGAAGTTGTTGTTTGAAGGCACCACTACCATGTTGGGCACCATATCAATATCCACCATGTGGTCAAACTCAACAACAGTGTTGATGTCGGCTGATTGTCCTAGAAGGAGACGATTGTCATGGGAAGACCGCTTCATCACCTGGTGGACAGATGAGAATATAACATACTGGATGTAGAAGGTGGTGCAGGTGAGTAGGCAAAGGCCTAGCAGCAGAAAGGGCCCCGTGTTTGGTGCCATCGTACAGAAGGAGATGTGGTCATAATCATGTGCTATCTGGCCTTAACAGCTCTTCAATAGTAGGAAAAACTGCTGTCAGTCGGCAACCTGAAAATGTAACAAAATAATTTCAGTGATGCATGTAGCAGCTAGTGACAATAAAGTCAATCAGACCTAACTAGCATTAAACTTTAAAGCAATGCATAAATATTTAGTAATATTGCATATCTGACCAACTCGAGGATCACTAGGGCTTAATTGAATTGAAAAAATTGAATTAAGGCTTGAGACTTGTGTCAGGCTATTGGCCAAGGATAAATCTCCATTCCTGAGGCAAATTCCGATAATACTCATTCCCAAGAGTTAGGTCCCATATTTCGATGATAATAATACTAATAAGCAGATATTACACAGCATAGTGTTTTCGAACCAAATGCATTCCCTGGGGCCAAAGGTCTCAGCCACTATATCAGAGTGGTATTGTGATGATAAACCATTTACTGAGTCTTATAACGTAAGCATTCAAACCATGTCCATTTTGTTCAAGACTACGCTCTGTTTTATTGCTTTTAATAAAAGCTCTGTGAATGGCATGGCTGTCCAGCCAATACATGCAACCATTTGAAAAGATACTTAAGCCTGTTATTATGATATATATAGCCAATGCCAAAACTGGATTCATGTGATAGGCGTATACTCAACATTGCAAAGTTAGATGTATAAATTCGAATACATGTGACCAACGATACTAACACGTTATTAATTCAGACACGAGTAGCCTGAGGCTTAGTACCGAGGTAAAATAGTATAGTTATACAAATCTTACCTGGGTACAGATGATGGATAACTGTTGTTTTCCCGAGGTACAAGCCTCGGATAGTCATGGGCTAGGGAGAAGGAATCACATCCAGGTCCAGCAATCTTTACCTACTTATTCAGGATAAAAATGATCTTAAACTTATATGGATACTTCAATGTTTTTGTCTTGGCACATGCGAACATGATAGTCATTACAGGGTGTGGTGGGCGGGGCCTATTGTCCAAATTGTTCTAAATGTTTATTTAGAAAAAGAATGCCAGGAGGGGCGGGGCGTTGTCGACACGTCTCCGCGAGTGGTCAGCGGACCTTGGCGTGTTAGATTTCCGCGTGCTCTTGGGAATCTGAGACAGTCTGTCGCTCCCAACACCACTGCTGCTAGCCATGGCTGTGTGTCCCAATCGGGCACTATCAGAATCGCGTATGCGCGGTCCATTCTGATTTTTCTTGCCACTCTGCTGATAATGCTGAATGGCGGGAAAACATAATAAAATGTGTGAAAATGCATCCACTTGCCAAGCATTAGGCTCTGGATGCCACAAAACATATTTAGATAATTTAGTTGTTTTGTGAAGCAAACAAGTCTACTTGTGGATGTCCCCATTTTTGATTTGTTGTTGTTGTTTTACGTCCTAGCAACATCTAAGGTAATATCAGGACGGGTACCGACTTGTGACAGTGCGCACTCATGGCGACTTTATAGTGCTGTCCCACTGGGAAACCAGGCCGCCAGCACCATGACCTGGTATCCCACTCAGTCACATTATCCTGACACTGAGCACACCAGTCCTTGCCCTATCCTAATAATGCCGAGCGCCTGGCTAGGAAGCGACAAAAAGTATCAATTTTAAAGTCATTGGTTTGACTCGACCGGGACTCGAACCCACGACCCCACGATCTACCATCACGGGAGACGGATGCTCTAACTCATTCGGCCATCCCGTCTGGTCCCCATTTTTGACCAATTTGTTCAAAAATGTTGTTGTTTAACGCCCATTCTAAATGATCATGAAATTTGCGACTTTTCCTGTCTGCCAATGTGTTCTGGCTCCCTGGTATATATGCTAATGTTAGCCATATGTCATTGTCTTGAGCCCAATTCCAAATTAGTTTTGCTAATCTATTACAGGGCTTGGACTTAGTCCCTCCCATGTTACGAATGCAGGCCATGGCTGTTGTGTTATCAGTCAAAATTCTGACGTGATGTTTTGGTATACGTACCAAACTGCGTAACCCTAAATAAGTTCTAGAACATTAAGGTGATCTGAATTTTCATTTTTGAGCCATCGGCCTCCTGTTGCCTGATGGTCTCTAGTGACGCATTTGTCGTAACCACTGTGTTGGGTTCACCCATTCGAATTGGGTTTGGGGAAGAATGAATGTTCTCAAACCACCAATGAATATTTGCTATGCCTTCTGGTGAAATAGTCATCTTTCGTTCAAAATTACATTTTGTTTGCGCTAACGCTAAATTTGTATCTATCTCTAGCGATTTAATATGAGCTTTCCCGTATAGTATCGCCGGGGCATAAGCTATCATAATACCAATAAGGATTGCGACTTGTCTAATCTTTGGGCTAGCTATTTCTAATAAATGATTAGCCGTATCAATAAATTTATCTAATTTTTGGTCAGTTAGAGCGACTGTCATATCGTCTGTGTTTAATAAAAAAACCAAACATTTTAATTCTCTTGTTGAAATAAGAACTGATTTGTTTTCATGGATGTAAAATCCTAATTTGGTGAACGTCTCACAAAGATCATTTACCACTTCTTGACAATGTACTTTTGATTGTGCTACAATAAATGAGTCGTTAATATATGGAAACATGACATGTCCTTTCCTTGCCGTTAACGAAAAAATTGGTTTAAGCAATTTTGTAAACAAGCGAGTGCAAAAAGCTAAGCCATTCGGCATACAGGTGAATTCATAAAGTTTATCATTCCAAATAAACCTTAAAAATTGTCTATCCGGTTTATAAATGGGAATCGTGTAGTAGGCATCTTTAGGATCCACACTAGCTAACCAGGAACCTTTCGTTATCAAATCTCTTGCTGTTTCGAGAGAAAACATTTTAAAATGTTTATATTCAACTAATTTTTTTGAGTATTGTAAGATCTAGAATCATTCTAACATCTCCATTAGGTTTAGGTCACGAAAAAAAAATTTGGAAACAAATTCGCCTCTTTCATCGATAGGAAAAAGGAATAGTTTCCTGTACAGGTATTTGTGTGAAGGGAATACGTATTCCTTCCACAATACTTAAAACTGTTAATTTATCAGTAATTAAGTTCCATTCCTCCAAACAATTTTTAATATTGCCAGCGTTAAAATTGCTTACGGGTCTTTCCATGGCCATGTGAGTTTGCATTGCACCCTCTACTTGTTCCCTGGTCGGGAGATCGGCTTGCTGGGAGTAAACGCCCTCTTGAAGGTACGGTTCCCGCCGTTCCAGCCTTATGGCTAGCGCTGTCCCCGGCCTCTGGGCTGGAAGCCGTAGGTCGGGCCAGACTGTCCACCTCTGCCGGTCCGACGGTTTCGAAAATCTGTTCTGTTTTTTTTTTAAACGTGTATTCCCATCCGCAGCTTTCTTTTTCGCATCCATGTGTCTTCCGCACTTTGTGCCTGTCTCGACCTCTTTAAAGAGGTGTCCAGCCAAGCATTTTGGTTTTGGCCAGTGGTTTGCCTTCACTGGCTTTGGTGGGAGGAAAAGAGTGTACTCTTTCCCGTCGTTGTCCACCACTTTCTTGGATCTGGCAACTTCCTTGCCAGCATCCATACAGACGGCTTTGAAGACATTTTCAAACCGTCTGTACGACGGGAAGTTACTTGCAGCTGTGAGCATGGCAATCCCGCTGTCCATGGTTCTAGCCAATGACGAGAATTTATTCTCAGTCTGCATTCTGTTGACTACTGGCGCTATGGCTGTCAGTGCTCCCAATACCGCTTTGTGCACAGTATGCAGCACTCCTTCGAACTTCTTACGTTCTTCGCTTAGGTGAACGTCTCAGTCCATTATCTTGACCACAGAATCTGGAATGCCCTTAATTCCGGTCAATTTCTCTCCTAGCTTGGTAATTACCTCCATGGGTTTGAAGGCATTGAAGTGCCCTTTGATGGTTTCCCGCATAGTTGTGGTCAACACTTTCTTCGTCTTCTCCACTAAGCACTTCTTCCTCACTTTACCTCCGATCTTTGCCTAAATCCCTGTACGCTCCGTATCGGAGTCAGACTCCATTGACGAGGAGTGCGACGATGAGTCAGATGACGAATCCTTCTTTTTCTTTTTCAGCTTCCTTTTCTTGGTTTTCTTCCTTTTGACCATCTTGTTCCTTGCTTGAGTGAACTCATCTCCAGATGAGCACACCGCCTTCTTGGCCTTCTTTCGCTTTTTCTTGATGGGTTCTGGAGAAGAATCCATATTTGGGAATTCCTCATCTGAGACATCTTCCCAGTCCGAATCATCTGCCGTAGCGAGCGGCCTTATCCTCGTTCGGGTTCGGGGTCGGGGGGGGTCGGGGGGGGGGAAGAAGGGAAACTCCTCAAGTTTCGTCTCCAACAGCCGCATCAGTCTCACCTCTAAATCAGACGGCTGTCGGGTCTTGTGGTGACAGGTCTGTCCCACCGACCTCATCAGAGAGCACATGCTCCGGTGAAGGAGGGCGATGAGTCGTATTCATCGGTAGGTCGAGCTGCAGCTCCAGGTTTACTCCGCTTCGTAGCCATCGGGATTCTGTAACAATCGAAAGAAAGTTACTATAAACCGAATAAATTGATCAAATGTGACAACAACCATAATTTGTGCATCCAGTGGTGTTAAAAAACGTGTTTACACCGTTTCTACACAGGCGTGAGCAAGCTAATGTGTAATGTCGTAGGTTATTGGTATCGAAACCAAAATCAAACGAGGGGTAGGGACCAGTGTATCGGTCCCTCCCACACTCTCTGTTCCATACACTTCTCCCTCCTGTGGCTACGAAACTCGGAGGTACTCGTAAAAAAGTGTGGGGAATCCATAAAAAGAGACCCAGGATTAAATCCCAATGAGAATCCATAAAAGAAACCGAGGATAAATCCCAAAGGGCTGTGGCTCCAACCACATCGCTCTCCGTTCGGCAACGGGTGGCTTGTAGAACAAAGGAAAATGTTGCTTTGTGCTATCGATGTTTTCACCAAAGTAAAAACACCCATAAAAGTAACAATCAATGTGCCAGAGTTCTAAAAACTTTGCCAAAAGATGCTATAAGGTATCATAACCAAATTGCATCTATTTAAAAACAACTACTTGTCGTCGTAGATAAAAAAAATGCCGGAGCAACTCAACGAACGTCCTCCCGTCATGAGTTGATTATGCTAATTGCTGGACCCGGACGTGCTTCCTTCTCCCTTGGCTACGAGTAGCCTGATGCTTAGTACCGAGGTAAAATAATAATTTCCCTGTAATCAAAAACACATATAAATCAATTTTCATTATCTTTTTTTACACTAAAATTCTCCTTTCAGTTTCACAGTTTCAGGAAACATTTAAGATCTCTTTTAACACCCTCACTTTTAAAACTAATCTACTCTTACCCTAGATAAAAGATTCACCCCATACCTACAGTAGGTGTAAAGAAAAACACATTAGTAAAAGGGGCGAAAACTGTTTGGTATCAAACAACCAATCAAGAGAAGATGACACCCTGTCTGCCATATCCAGTGTTTAATCTATTTTAGCACAGAGTTGATGAAATGAGAGAGAATGCAAAAAGATAAGATGGCGAATACAAAATGCTCCAGATTCGACCTTTTAGAGTCTATTAATCTACATTACTTAATAAATTCAATGGTTCTGGTAAATATAAAGAGGTACATTAAGATCACATTTTGCTTCTTAAATTAAGAATTTATGTGCTCATTTTATGTATCCAGCCTTTCGCAACTTTTCCTAATGTGTTGTCATTCACCACTACTTTGGGTTGGGGTGAATCTGTTATTTACTCTTTCCCTAGATAAAAGATTCACCCTGTGCTGCTACTATAGTAGCCTCAGGGTCAGAAGTGAATCTTTTATCTACTCTTTCCTTAGATAAAGGATTCACCCCATACATCCAATACAGGGGTGAAAACCAACCTATTAGAAAAACTAGCGAAAGATTTCGACATGGCGGGGAAATGAATGTGAGCAGGTAAATTCTTAAAGGGAAGCGTTATACCTCGTTGGGGAAAACAAACAATCTCGGAATAGTTCTAATTTGTGCCACAGGGTGGTGCATGCTTAGTACTGAACTTTTCCACTTGGTGGTGTAGAGTGACCTAGATTGGTCATGTGACAGCTGTTGTTGTGAAAATGGCTGGGTGAATGGAGAGAAGGGAGGGTAAAATTGCTGTATTTTCAATTTTCTTTAGAGTAGTTCAAACAGGAATTATATTTGCTTGAATGTAAAATATATGCTAATACAATTACATTGCATAATTCAATGAGAAACACATATAGATGAAAAACGTTTTCTTGTTATTGAATGTAAAAAAGGTTTTGGACTGTATGGGGTTTGAACCCACAAGACAAAACAACTTCGGATTACAAGTTCAACACCCTAACCACTAGGCCACAGAGACCACACATAGTTACTTGTCTCAGTTCAGGCTATTTGTGTATAGGACGTCATATACAAGGTGTGTGTGTATGTATGTATGTATGTATGTATGTATGTATGTATGTATGTATGTATGTATGTATGTATGTATGTATGTATGTAAATGTTTGTTTTGCGTGCATCCATTTGAAATTTGTCAGTTACACTGTATATAAAAGGAAAAAAAATGTTATTGAATGTAAAAAGGAGTCAACCATATGGAGTGAGATATGTGCAGTTGAAGGTTGTTTATTGTCAGATCTTTTGTATTACTATTAACTAATGCAGCAGCCATTCCATGCTGGCCACATCAGCCGGACCTGAGCATTAATAGTTCGAGGAGATCCGCCGCAAATACACAGGTTTCCGGTTTTAGTGCTATGATGGCAGCAGCCGTTCTGGGTGTGCCTATGCGTTATCATTTGGACGGTGTCCATCACAAATGCACCGGGTTCTGCACTTAATGCTATAATGCCAGCAGCCATATTGTACGATCCAGTCGGACCTGAGCATTAACGGCTTGACGGGATCTGCCGCAAATGTGCAGATTTCCAGGTTTAATGCTATGATGCCAGCGACTGTTCTGGTCATGCGTTATCGGTTGGACAGGATCCATCGCAAATGAATCATAGAATGTGCAGTTCATCATAGGTGAATATAGAAACTGATATGGTTCTACTACTCAGCCCGCAGGGTGGTGCATGCTTAGGACTCAAGGGGGAACCTCCCCCTGAATGTATTGGGTGTTACTAAGTTGTGTTGATTTGTTGGCCCTACACCAACAATTCTACACTGCAGACAGTGTGCATGACCTTTTTACTAAAGAAACAAGAAAACATTTTAGCCTATTTGAGGGCAGCTGGACTGTACCACCTCATATAGTTTACTATATAAATTGTATCAATTATTACTCAAACTTTTCTTTTTCTATGGGAATCTGTTTCTCTTGGCCACAAATATATGATTGTGAGGTTTTTAATTAAATGAGTGTCTATTGGCACATAATTGATTGTCTGCTTTTACATGTAAAAGTGATGGTTCGAACAAAAAACAAACATTTCTCGCCGTGAATATGGCCTATGCTGCCGACACGGCGTAAAGCAACCACCAATCAATCAATCAAACCCTTTCTTGGCCACCTGGAACTTGACCCTCACGCTGTAGACCCCCCAAGCAAGCAGGAGAACAAGTATGTATGCTTCTTTCGTCTTTAATCTCCGCTCGCTGCTGCGTCCACGATCAAGTGACCCGCCTCTGCCCTGCCGGGTCCCACGTCAACTTCCGGGGGAGGTTATGCTAGCCGCACGCAGTAGATGGCAGCCCTGTCATGGCGCTGCCCGGCGGCTACCGTACCGCCACCTATTGCTTAGGAACTGCAACGGAGCAGTCCCTGCTGCCACCCTATGGTAGTGGAGCTCATGTCTGGACTACTACACATACATGCATACATACATGAATACATACATAGCCTGTATATATGATGTCGTATATACAAATAGCCTGAACTGACACAGCCAATTATATGTGGCCTGTGGCCTAGTGGTTAGGGTGTTGAACTTGTAATCTGAAGTTGTTTGGTGGTGTGGCTTCAAACCCTATACAGTCCAAAACCTTTTTACATTCAACAAAAAAAAAACGTTTTTCATCTATATATGTGTTTCTCATTGAACTATGCAATGTAATTGTACTAACATATATTTGACATTAAAGCAAATATATTTCCTGATTGAACTACTCTAAAGAAAATTGAAAATACCCAAGTTTTACTCTCCCTTCTCGCCACTCACCCATCCATTTACAAAACAGTTGCCAGCTAGTCCCAGCCTCAGACACCCCCCCCCCCTCCACCTTGGCCTCAGCACTGACACACTTTTTTTCTTTTTATTTTGTACATTAGTTGTTTAAGCAGGGGAAATTTCAGTCACAGACGACTGGTCTTCCTCATTCCACTGCTCCTTGCCCTATCCTAGTAATGCTGAGCGTCTGGCTAGGAAGCGACAAGTATCAATTTTTAAATCATTGGTTTGACTCGACCAGGACTTTAACCCACGATCTACCAACATGGCAGACAAACGCTCTAACTAGGTATCCCAAGTGATTTTTTAAAACAGGTCTGAGCTTAATTTAATGGATTTCATCTTTTAGGACATCGAATTTGAAACAAAATGATACTTCATTTGTCAAAAGCGCTCTAATATTAAGGAAGATATGGGCGTTTTTAGGTTGTTAGTTAATTGGGCCCATCCGAACCTAAAAAGATAGCATTTTTGATGGTCCCCCAAATTAAAACTAATCACACTATCTCACTTCTAATGTTTTTTCTGGTGATTCCATGGCCTGTATAAAGAGAATATAAAGATCTAGGGGTATGAGATGGTTACATTTCAAGATATGGATCTTCAAAAATGCTAAAAACTACAATTTCCCATAATTCACCATTTGTCAAATTTAGCTGTGGAGCACTTTTAGAGGTGGGCTTGTGGAAAAAATACGCACCCCAGATGGATTATCCTTATTTCTCCCTGCGCATACGATTGGGAAAAGTTGATAGAAATAGGTCCAAATGCTACAGAGCTCAATTTGGCAAGTGATAAAATTTGGTAAAAAATGAACAATTTTGAGAAAGTTTTAAATGACACAGAAAATCACCCATACAAGATAATTGCACGAAATCTTCAGGCTTTATTATCATCAATATGCTCTTTCTATTTACAGTATATACAATATGCTTTGACATATGTGAATTATTTTAATTTTATAATGATTGTGATCAAATCTGGCAAAAAATGCCCAATTTTGAGCAAGTTTGAAATGGAACAGAAAACAACATGTACAAGATAATTCTATGAAATCTGGAGATTGTATTATCCTGAATATGCTCTTTCTATTTACATCATAATTTATATAATAAACTTTGATAGATGTGAATTATTTTAATTTTACAACGATTTTATACATTTCTTCAAAAGTAGCAAAAATCCTTGCACTGTATGGCCAGTCAGGTAATAAGTACTACTACCACATAGGTATCCCAAGTGATTTTAAAAAACAGGTTTGAGCTTGATTTAATGGATTTCACTTGTTAGGATATTGAATTTGAAAGAAAATGGCACTTCATTTGTCAAAATTGATCTAATATTAAGGAAGATATGGATGTTTTTAGGTTGTTACTCTATCGGTCCTGCTCAAAGCTAAAAAGATAGCATTTTTTATATCTCCCAAAATTAAAACTAGGGCAATGAGCAGTGGAATGAGGAAGAGCAGTTCTCCTGCTTAAACTACTAATGTACCCCAATTTTTTAAATTTTTTTTAAATACCCCCCAATTTTTAGTCATTAAATCGCTGTGCGCATGAGCACCATAGGTTCGCATGAGCGCTGGTAATTATGATTGGACAGGAAATTAAATTCTCTTTAATTCAATACCATCTTTTAATGGTTTTAAAATTATATTTTCAGTAGAAAATAGCACTTCAAATGGAAGTTTTTGTAACTTCAAATTTCAATCATTTTTTTTTGCATTTTCTCTCAAATTAAAACATATACAGTTTTATATGAATGGAAAGCTTGGAATCTCACCTCGGCGAGAATAGGGTGAATACCTGTAGGTATGTGGACATCCCCATGATTAGTCGTTACGATTTTGTTCCACAATGCTGTGATCGGCTAAAATTTGCTGCACTCTAAGTGTTCAAATCGGTTCAAATTCGCTTTGGATGGAACTAAAAAGTAGATAGATGTAATTATATATATATATATGCATTTTCTCTTTCTACTCAAGATTATCACAATCTGATGGGTCGAAAGGTGTTAATTTTGATTTGGAATGTGGGAATGTGCACCTTGACTGTAGGGGATTTCCACATACCTGTGATTAATAGGAAAGTCAGCAAGCCAATTTAGAGCAAGTCAGGTACATTGTAAATTTTGATTAACCTTTATTTCATATTCAGTCTCTGTCAGTGTCAAAAAGATTTACAAAAATCTTGTAAATATTATGAAAATGAAACAAGTTCTGGCATATTTTGTGTTTCTTCTAGATTAATTATCAATTAATTAGTTCATTAAATAATTAATAATACAAAATCAGGCTTTGATGCAGTCTTAAAATGGACTTTTTCTTCTATGTCCGCATTTGATCCTGGAACCAGTTTCTAGTTCCTCTATTTTCCCCCGTATTTAGACTACGCTAGGGTTCACCCCTGGGCCCTGGCCCTGTACTGCAACTGCAAGTACGAGGTGAATCGTTTATCTGCAAGTACGGGGTGAATCGTTTATCTACTCTTTCCCCATATATACGATCAGCAATGTTTCGAGACGAACAGTGTTTCAGCATTGACGTTTGTTATATTCAGAGGAAACTGATAACAAACAACAAAAACATCCCCAGAGCCAGACTGCTGAGTGCTGTAAAGCAAGTGGTTCCACGGACTAACTTTGAGATTCAAGATTGTCCTTTGCAGTTTGCTTTACTACCTTCTTTTTAAAATCGTATTTGAATAGAAGTGCATCTGCGTTTTGACATCACCGTACTTTCAACTGGTAAACACAAATCCATAAAGATACTAACCACAAATTGAGAGGAACCAAAGGAAAAGAAACAATAATCATCCTCCGCTACGATAGCCCAGCAAGGCCGCCATTCTCTATTTGGTCACCAACTCAGGCACGGGTGCTTGTTCCATCGGTTCCATCCAAGCGCACGAGCCGAGCGACTCGGGTCACCCGAGTTGCTAGAATTTCAAATCGAACACCGCGAGTGGAGTCCACAAATACACGTGCCGTGTGCGAAAACGACCGACCCCAGTAACATATTTTGTTTTGCTCTTTTTGTCGTTGTTAGTCTGTGCCATTTTTAATGTTTCCAAGAATTGTGCAAGCTTGTGGATGTACTATAGAGGGGTGTAATGACGTCACAAGACAACTTTCGGTGGCCACATTGGATTACAGAAGGCTTGCAGCTGCCTACACTGTCACTGTGGAGTCCGTGCTTATTTACTGATTTGTTGGTTTATTTGTCACTGCTTTGAGCAGTTTGGCCTCAGACAGAAGTTGTTGCTAAAGTGCCGTAAGTAAACACATTCACATTCTCGATGTCGGACATCCGGGCACTTTTGGGGTTCACGGCGCGCGAAGGGTAAAACAAATGCTACTCCCATAGAAACAACATTAGAACTACCTATCTATCACAGTGATTTCTGCTTTTTGGTGCTTTGAAAGCAAATTTCTCTTGTTTCTATTAAATAGTTCAGATCTTTCTCTATAATTTCATGTTCAGCTTTTTTTTATCAGCCAATTGGAAGTTCTTGAATTTATTTGGCGAAAATAGTTTTTGAGGCCATGATCTGGGCCGCGTTCAGGGTCCGTCTCGGAGGCGCCTCGGAGGCGCCCGTGACGTCAGGCTAGTCTGAACAACAATAGCAGTTGGTCGCCTCGAAAATGGCCGCCCCCATAGGCGGCGGCCATTTGCAATCGAAATGCTGCGCTCTGATTGGATGAAACCACTGAGCCCGGCGGCCATTTTCGAGACGCTTTCTGTCTCCAACCTGAAAAGGGAGGGTCGCGAGACGTCGCCGAGACGGACCCTGACGGACTAGAGCAAAAGCATCCCGAGACGTCGCCGAGACGGACCCTGAACGGAAATAGAGCAAAAAGCATCGCCGAGACGTCGCCGAGGCGCCTCCGAGACGGACCCTGAACAACTGGCACTGACACTCAGAATATCCCAACTTTCACTATTATCTCTGTTTTTAATACTTTCAGAGAAAATTGCTCTTAGGTTAAATTAAATACCTCAGATCTTCCTCTTCAATCGCGCATTGAGATATTTTTAATCGATTCGATGAAAGTTTTTAAATTTATTTTACAAAAATAAATGCTCCCCATAGACATAGCATTGCCGCAGCACATATCACGGCGTATTTTACCCTTCGTGGGCTAGTTTCCGGGGTTGTGACGTCATGCCGACATCGAGAATTGGATGTAAACCTCCCATAACACAAGAAAACTCTGTTTTACTGCATCTGCATGCATTCACAACATGACTAGTCTAGGGAGGGTGCTCTAATCCAAGATGGCAGCAAATCGCTTGGTACACATATAGAAAACATGTTTACCAACAAGATTATATTAAATTGATATGGTTAGGGTTCTGGATTTCTAACTTTCATGGAATTGGTGAATCAACAATCGACAACAGAGATAAAATCCTACATGGGCATGCCCCTGGAGGGGTGGCCATTCTATGGAATACAAAAATTGAACATGTAATAAAAGAGCTGCACTTCAATGTTGACTGGGCCATTGGCATTGAAATCAATATTGATAGTAAGAAAATTGTGATAATAAATGTCTACATGCCATATGAATCATATGACAATGAAAATGAATTTATTAATAGAATGGCTCATCTATCAGCTTTTGTTGAAGATCTAGATACTACTTGTGTATGTGTGATGGGTGATTATAATGCTGACATCTCGGATGATCACTCTATTTTTGCTAAACATTTGCTCAATTCCTGCCAAGATTATGGATTTGTACTATCAAGTCAACAACTGTTACCACTAGATAGCTTTACTTTTGTGAGTAACTGGGAGACAGTTTCTTGGCTGGACCACTGTGTTAGCTCATCTGATGCTCATGATGCAATACAAAGTATGGAAATTTATTATAAATATGCCACCACAGATCATATACCTGTAGGTATGACCTTGAATTTAAACAATGTACCTGATATGTCAAAGACTGCAAACAGCTGCAATAAATGCAAATTAGACTGGTCCAGAATAAAACAAGATGAGATTCATAAATATAGTGTAAATACTGAAACTCTCTTGCAAAATGTTAAAATACCCACAGATGCTCTAATGTGTAGAGATGTGCATTGTAAGGTTTCTCAACATGCAGATGAATTATGTAGTTTTTATGAAAACATTGTAGCGGCCCTGAAGCTGGCAAGTAAGCCATTATATAATTTCCCTAAATGTAGCACTCAGTGCCGTCCAGGATGGAATGTACATGTAGCAGACCTTCACAAAGCTGCAAGAGAAGCCTTCTTACTGTGGAAGGAACAGGGTAAACCCAGGCAGGGTTATATTTCTGAAATGAAAAGGAGGACAAATTCCCGTTTTAAATATGCTTTAAGATACATTAAATACAATGAGGATGCTATGAGGAGAGATGCCTTAGCCACTAAGCTGCAGAATAACAATGTAGAAGAATTCTGGAAAGAGGTCAAATTGATAGACAATAGTAAAACACCACTTCCCACAAATATTGAGGGTGTGGTAGGGTGTGAGAAGATAGCCGAGCTCTGGAAAAATAATTATAAAGAGTTATTTAACTGTGTATGCAGTAATGTTGATAGTGTTACGTTTAATGTCAAAATGTGTAGTGATATAAATGTTGGTGCTAAGGAAATCAGGGATGCCATATTAAAACTTGATAGTAACAAGACTTGTTGTGCTGACAGTATTTATGCACAGCATCTCAAATATGCCAGCTCAAGAGTCTTTTCCATGTTAGCTATGTGCCTCACAGGCTTTCTCATACATGGAACTCTGCCTGATACTATGATCTCTGTTATTCTTGTACCAGTAATTAAGGACAAAATGGGAAGGATTAACAGTAAGGATAATTATAGACCTATAGCACTTGCTAGTATTTTGTCAAAAATATTTGAAAATGTACTGCTAGATAGACTGGAGTTGTATTTAAAAACAGATGATAATCAATATGGCTTCAAGCGGAAGCATGGGACAGATATGTGCATTTATGCTCTTAAGGAGATTATACAGAAGTATCATAGTTCAAATTCTACTATGTTTTTGTGTTTTCTTGATGCCTCTAAGGCATTTGATAGAGTGAATCATGCAAAACTGTTTGAAAAACTAGTGCAGCGTGGTACTCCAGGCTATCTCATCAGGATATTAATATTTTGGTATTCGCACCAATCAATGGTAGTCAGGTGGGGTGATGCCATGTCAGAACCCATCCAAGTCAGTAATGGTGTATGTCAGGGAGGGATATTGTCCCCCTATTTATTTAATATTTATATGGATGACCTGTCGAAAAGGTTAAATCAGTGTAAAACTGGATGTATTAATGGATTATTACTTCTAAATCATCTCATGTATGCCGATGATTTGGTAATATTCTCACCATATAGCAGTGGACTGCAAATGCTACTTAATATATGCTCTGAATATGGCATAGAAGCTGATATCAAATACAATGCTATTAAAAGTATGGTTATGATCATTCGATCAAAATATGACAAGGATACTGTGTTTCCTGATTTTATGTTAACTGGTGCTCCCCTGTCAATCTCTACTGAAGTCAAGTACTTAGGACACTTTATGACCGATGACTTTAGAGATGACAGGGATATTAATAGACAGTGTCGCAAGTTATATGCTCAGGGAAATATGCTCATCAGGAAATTTCATATGTGTACAGCTGATGTGAAGGTAAATTTATTTAGAACTTTCTGTACTCCCTTGTATACTGCCCAGATTTGGTGGAACTATAGAATGTATAGCATTAGAAAACTGAATGTAGCATATAATGACATTATGAGGTTATTACTCCGGCTACCTAGGTATCACAGTGCTAGTCAGCTGTTTGCCAATATTGATGTGCCAGCCTTCCAGGCTGTTATCAGGAATCTAACATTCAAATTTATTACTAGACTTGACAAGTCAGAAAATGTTATAATACAGGGACTTGTAAAAATAGAAGAGAGTGATCTCAGATTTACATCTGCCATATGGAGGCATTGGTACAAACTACTGTATGTAGACCAACATTTTGATATTGGTTAGTATGGTAGTATTCATACTATTACTTATATCCTATTTACATTAATTTTTATATGATCTACCTACTATGGACCGAATTGTGTAACTACCATAATCCTGAGTCTGAAATAAAGAATTGAATTGAATTGAATTGAATATATTAATTTTGAATAATGTTTTGCACTGCATGTACAGGCAAACTCAAGGCATTGTCAATGGTCGTGAGCAATCTTCATACAGAAAAAGTGAAATATCTCTAAAACCATACGGCCTAGAAACAAATTGCTTGGTACACAAACATGTTTACCGAAAAGATTATATTAAATTTATAAGGTTAGTGACACTGACACTATGGTGACAGTATGAGGTAGCGATTTGCGGCGATCGGCGACGGTTTGAATCGGGCTGATGTTGACACATGCGCAGACGATGCTTTGAAGCATGCGCAGATGCTTTGACGCATGCGCAGAAGCGATGTTGAGAACTGAAACTGGTTGAGAACTGAAACCGTGACACAGGTGTGGCGGTTTCAGCTGTGTCCCGTGCTCAGTCGTGTCAAGTTGCTTCTGCGCATACGCGGATTTCGCATCAACTCGGGTCACCCGAGCCACTTATTGGCGCATGCGCAGATCCTACAAACTCGGGTCGAATAATCGAATACGCTTCCCTGCGCTCGGGTGGACAATTTTTTCTTTTTTTTAAAATAACCGATAAAAGTACAGCAAAATAGGATTTAAAGTATTTTATGATGGCCTATTTTAGCTATATTTCCATTTCATTAATCTAAGTTATTCTTTTTTTGCACACGGCACGTGTATTTGTCGACTCCACTCGCCGTGTTCTATTTGAAATTCTGACCACTCGGATGACCCGAGTCGCCCGGGTCGTGTTAATCGATTACGGCCATGTTTATTAGATTCTGACGCATGCGCAGAAGCGATGGACACGGCTGAGCACGGGACACGTCTGAGTACGCCACACCGGGCCGCGTTCAGGGTCCGTCTCGCAGGCGCCCGTGACTTCAGGCTAGTCTGAACGACAATAGCAGTTGGTCGCCTCGAAAATGGCCGCCCCCCTAGGCAGCGGCCATTTGCAATCGAAATGCTGCGCTCTGATTGAATGAAACCACTGCATGCGGTGGCCATTTTCGAGGCGCTTTTCACCTCCAGTCTCGAAAGAGAGACGTCACCGAGACGCACTCTGATCGGAAATAAGCCAAAAAGCATCGCCGAGACGTCGCCGAGGTGCCTCCGAGACGGACCCTGAATGCGGCCCTGCTGACGCTGATTGCTACGTAATGACGATATAGCGATTGGTAGACAGGAAGTGTGAACACTTATTTGTCTCTCTTTTTTTTTTTTTTTTTTGTTGGTCCATTAGTTGTTTAAGCAGGGGAAATTTCAGTCATTCCACTGCTGGTCGATAGAAAGCCCGAGCCTACACTTTTACCGACCCAAGGGATTTTTAACCTCCCACACCACATAGACATGGTATGAGAGCAACCGGCCTTTGATGACGCTGTAAGTTATACACAGCGGTTATACACAGAGCTGGGGGCATGGGGAATCGAACCGCTGACCCTCAGATTAGGAGTCTGACCTAGAAAAAAGTCAGACACTCTAACCACTCCGCCACAGAGAACGCCACTTGAGTGCAAGTAATTAGCAACACAAGGAATAAATTAGTAGCATGTGGTGAATAAGTGGTCAAATTTCCCTGGATCATCAGCCCATGCTTGACGTCACCTGCACTCCCTCCATTATCAACTATTTTGTGAAACTACATGTAACCATGATAAACAGGTGTCTGCTATCTCAGAGTATCTGACTGTTTATAAGAGTCTTATAAACACATATGGGTGTGTGTTTGTTATAAGGTTGAATAGTGGTTACTAACGGTTTGTGTTTTGTAATATGTATTGGTGCAAGTTGGAGGCAGCCATACAAACAACAACAAAAAAACACTGAAAAAACCCTTGGTTAGTTAAAGTTGCATAGTCCGATGGTTTTGAGTTTCGGTCACTTTTCTGAGATAAATATATTCAACTGAATTTACCTTATTTTAGTTTGAAGTAACTTTTATTTTAAATGGATAACTTTTGAGATATTTGAAGTGTAAACATGTCAAATTAGTTTTGATAAGCATGCCAAAACTCTGACACCATAGGCTTCTGCAGTAACAGGTTCTATTAAATTAACTCAGTATTCCCTCTGATGTGGCAATAAATGTTCCCTTCTATGTTGCAAAAAAATGTTTAATAAGTGCACTGGTATCTAAGTTAGATATGTAGAACCAGATCTAAATAATTGTTTTGGTTTTGAAATGTTGATGCTTCATCGGACTATGCAGCTTTAAGATGTGTAGGCCTATATTGATATGTGACAATGACAGTCACATTTGTGCTGCTACCCGCTGTTGTAGGATAACATCTACCACTACTGTGAAAGTACGACGTCTGAACACTTTGACTTCTGGATACTGAATGCTTTATTCACCGTCCAGGGTCCTGAACCGCCGACACCCTTTGTCTATGACGTCATCTCATTTACATATCTTTTGTTCTCCACACGTGCCTGGATGTCTTTTATGCATATATTACATCCCCCCCGCCCCCCTCAAAGTATTTCTGAGGCATGCAATGTCTCAAAATCGTCATATCAAATTTACATGTAAAAAGATACAATGCAATATAATAATACAAGAAAATATCACGGGTACTTATACAACCACAGGTTTAGCGAATGTCCGAGTGTATCATGTCACTGATGTCCTTTGAAATGTCCGGCTACTTAACCTCCTATATGACATAGTGTCTAGCTTGACATAATACCAATATATGACTCAAGAAACAATATAACTTAAACTAACATGCACATGTTTTCGAAAGTGACTTTGCTTTAAAACCCTGCTAACTTGGGAGATATTTGAGAGTGCAAACATGCTAAATTAATTTAGGCAAGCTTGTCATAACTCTGATCACATAGACCTAGGCTTCAGCAAAAATAGGTTCTATTAAATTGACTTAGTGTGCCCTTCTATGTTGCAACAAATGCTTAATAAGTGCACAAGTGTCCAAGTTAAATATGCAGGTTCAAATTTAGAAAAGTTGTTTTGGTTTTAAAATATTATGCTTTTATATTATTATAATTTTATTTCCCTCCTGCTCAGACCAAAATTCATTTAATATTGCTATAATTATATTTCCTGTATTTAGTCTATTACTGCATTGCTTCAACAATTGTAGCTTAGTTGTAACTGAATAATGAAACAATGACATAGGCTCTTATTTATTTTAATATTTCTATCTTTCAGATGACAACGCAGTGTGATTTGTCACAGCAAATCCTAGATTCACTGAAAGAGGATTGTGAAATCATGACACCCCCATCAGATCTTCCAGAGGCATATCATCCAGCTGCACCAGTTGAAGACAGCAGGGAAGAAGTCAACAACAAGAGATGTTCTAAGGTGGTTGTGCAGTTTATTACCAGATATTAGCATTTGTCAGAGGGAAGCTATCAACGCCAAGGACTGGGCCATCAGCATCAGCCACTGTTTCCATGCAGTACTTCCTGGTGGTTCAGGATGTTAACCTGTCCCTGGGGAAAGAGGTGGCTGTTCTCAAAATGAAAAATGCAGAGCTGCAACTGAGGCCATCACCACACAAGGAACAAAATGCACAAAGGAGGGAAGAGCGTCACAAAATAACTATTAAACATTTAAGAAAGGACTCACCTAGACTTTCAGCAGAAAATGTTATGCTTTTTGAAGGACAAACAGTTGACTTGTAAATGTGTTTCTGAACAACCTAATACACTAAAAAGAAAGTGTGCATGATTTGAGTATGACAATGAGGAGAATTCTAACAAATGCAAAGTGTGTATTGAAATGTCTCAGGCATTAGAAAAGTCGAAGGAAGAAAATAAGCAATTAAGAGACTTCAACGCATTGCTTATTTCTAGAGTTTCCAACCTTGAATGTAGTGAGATTTAACTTTTTTATGATGAAGGGGTCAGCAAACCAGAACTAAATAAGTGTGTGTGTGGGAACTTCTTGCAAATAATGTTGCCCATGACAAAGTAGCTCCAGTGATGGCGGCATAACGAGTGAGCTGGAAAATCCTGCAGTAAGCTCCTGGTGAATCAACAATTCGCAACATAGACAAACAACGCCTATTAGTAGCTCAAAAACAACTTGCTGATATCCAGGACAAAAAGAACACGAGCATCCAAACTCATGAAACACCAAAGTTTGGGGAAAAGTTCTGTTCCTATTTAGTGCAGGATGAGGATAGGAACTCATACCTGCTTGGGATGCGGCACATGGCCGACAGATCTGGAAAGACTACCCTAGATACATTGAAAGAAATTCTTGAGGATTTGGATAGTGTTTGTAGTAGTAACTGTGAGGCTCCAGGACAGAAGGTTCTATGTAACATCTCTTCAACTATGTCAGACAGAGCTGCGGCAGAGGTAAAATTTAACTCTTTACTAGAGGACTATCGAAAAGAGTTTTTGCCACTTTATAAGGATGGTTTTAATGATCTGACACAAGAACAGCAGGCTGTAGTTCCTGAACTCCATGAATTTGTTTGTGGTCTTCATCTTTTGAGTGGGATGGCTGATACTGTGTGTGCTGCCTTCAAAACACACAAGGACATTAATTTCAACGCTATACATGAGGACGATGATGGTGATGACATCAAGAGTTCTGAAAAGACAGGCGGAGAAAGTGGCATTGTCAGGCTAGTGCCTACAGCATGTAAATCTCTATTGAAAGGTGGGGATGAGAAAAGTGGATGTCACCCAAATTGGAAGACTTATTTGGAACAAGAAGGCATTGCCAAATGCCAACCGATTATCATAAATTTGAAAGGAAATCGCTTCAATATAGTTTTCCTTCTGGGGGGAAATGTATTTTTCCTCTCAAAACATATTCTTAACTGCTTACAACAAATAAAAAATCCAAATAAACTATTGAGAAGTGTAATGAGTGATGTTCAAGAAGAATATTATCTCGCCGGTTGCAAAGCACTAGGGCTTTTGCGCAAATTGATTACCACTCCATTATGGCGCCTCACTGAGAGTGAAGGACACATTCTGGACATGAACCAGACATACAAGTCTCTTGTTGACTTTCTTGGTGAATGCAGTTAGGATGAAGAATCACCCCTGTCCTTCATGGAGGGGGCAAGTCTTTTCCTGAACAGTTAATAGAAAAGGATGAAGTGTTTGACTGCCTTTTAAAGCCCAGTGATTGTGATGAACAATGTGCACATATACTACAGCCAGTGATGCTTGCCCTCAAGACATATATGGAGAAGGCCGGGAAAGAACACCTGCCAGGAGGGAAATCCTGGGACTGTGCAGATGAAGTCAAAGAGGTTACCACAGCTACGCCAAGGCACAACAAAGCACCAGAGAGTATATTTGGAATCCTAGATTTCTTAGTTCATCATCGACCAAATTCTTCAACTGTTGTCAATGAAGCATACTTGATGTACTGCTACAATAAGACATCAAGTTGGGTATCTCAATTACCTCCTGAGCAGCTGGAGCGATTGGTTGCTGATGTGCGAAATGGAAGAAAAGAACTTGAGTCCAAATTCAAAGCTAGGGAAGCCACCATATCTAAACTTCATATAGAAAGACAAGTACAGGCATCACAAGCTCTAGTAGATTCAAGAAAGAGAAGGTTCGACAAAATAAAGGATCTCACAGAGACCATTATTGATGCAGAACTTTGGCAGAGTGAAGAGGCTGTTGAAATGAAAATGAATGAGTGTGATTCTGATGCTGAAAGATTTAGAGCTCTTTCAAAACAAATAAGATTCAGACAAGAAGTGCTCCAACAAAATCCAATGGGGAAACAAGATGTTTTTTTGACAAGTAGGAAGTGTGAGAAGAGTACCAGTTGCAAGAACAAATCGTGGAATGAACTTAGGACAATTTCATGTTCTTAATCAATTCTGCAGCAGCAGTAGATTCCTCACAAACAGTGTCAAAGTGTGCGCAGGAGAAAATTACTATCCCTCTGCTATCAGGGAAAAGAATTTGCCATCGATTCGCAGATCCAGAAGGAGATGACACAACATATGAGTTGGCAGGGTCGTTTCACAAGTCCCAGGCTTCCCATCGTGGTTCAATTTTATTTATGAAAATGATGAAGCAGTATATAGTTACAAGCTCATAGATGGGAATTTGGAGATCATTATAGAAAATTAGAAGGTAAGTCCTGTTGAGAGCTTAGAAATGTGAAAAGAATAAAACAAGAATTAGCCTCACAGCTATAATATTAAAGAAGTTAGACTATTTGTAATTTTACTTACCATAACACCATGCAAGAGGGGGAATGGAAGAGAGGGGAATGGGAGAGAGGGGAATGGAAGAGAGGGGGATGGAAGAGGAGAATGGAAAAGAGGGGATTGGGAGAGGGGGGAATGGAAGAGGGGGAACACAAGACAGGGGAACGCAACAGGGAGGAATGCAAGAGGGGGGAACGCATCAGGGGGGAACGGAAGGGGAGGGAATGGAAGAGAGGGAACGGAAGAGGGGAATGGGAGAGGGGGGAATGGAAGAGGAGGGAATGGAAGAGGGGGAATGGAAGAGGGGGACCGCAAGACGGGGGAACGCAAGAGGGGGGAATGAAAGGGGGGAACAGAAGGGGAGGGAATGGAAGAGAGGGGAATGGACGAGGGGGAATGCAGGAGGGGGGAATGCAAGAGGGGGAATGGAAGAGGGGATAATGGAAGAGGGGGAAATGGAAGTCGTGAAACGGGCGGTATATATGTGAGCGCTCCAGTCTTTAGCAGTCAGTATATGTGTGTTGTCCGTGTTTTCAGTTTTAGTCGGGAAACGGGTCGGGTCGGGTTGTGACGGGTCACATCGGGCAGTCAGTTTTAGCGCGTGAATCGTATACGGGAGGTGTGTACCAGGGTTAACAGTTTTTCAATGAGCTTGCCTGGGGTTTGAAGAATTGATATTGGCCTGTAGTTTCCCATGTTTTGTTTGTCTCCATTTTTGTGAATGGGGGTGATGGTTGCCATTTTCCAGGCTGAGATGAAATGCCCCTGTTCAAAGGAGATCTTGAATAGGTCTACGATAGTGGCCGGGATAGCGTGGAGTGCCTCTTTCAGTATTTTGGTTGGGGTTTCATCTATTCCACTTGGTTTATTTGTGTCTATGTCATTCATTAATTTGTTTACGTCTATTATATCTGTTTTGCAGGTGGGGATTTCGTTCTGCACAGTTCCTGATCTATTTTCCCATCTTTTATTGAATTTTTCTGACAGCTTTTGCCCTATGGTTGCAAAGTGTGTGTTCAGTTTATTTGCTGCATCTTTGTCTGTGAGCATTGTCCCTTCGTTATCTTGGAAGTTTGTGTGCTCGTCTTTGTTATTTTTTTGGAATAATAGGTGTACATTAGTTAATTAGCTATATTTAAAAGTTCTATTATCCGTTAAGAGACCATTAAAATAGTTGATAGTTTTACTTAATGGAACGTCTCCCGTGTTGGTAGATCATGGGGTCGTGGGTTCGAACCCGGGCCGAGTCAAACCAATGACTTAAAAATTGATACTTATCGCTTCCTAGCATGGAGCTCGGCATTATTAGGATGGGACAAGGACTGGTTGGCTCACTGTCAGGATAATGTGACTGAGTGGGATATCAGGTCATGGTGCTGGCGGCCTGGTCTTCCAGTGGGGCAGCACTATAAAGTCGTCATGAGTGCACACTGTCACAAGTCGGTACCTGTCCTGATATGACCTTAGATGTTGCTAGGATGTAAAACAGCAACAAACAAACAAACTTAATGGAACATTTATTACTCCAAACTGAATGTAGGTCATTTCCAATTAGCATTACATGATATTTAGATGGCCTCTATGGCCCCATAATTGGGTAATTAACTATATTTTAAAATTATATTGTTTTCTTTTAAGAGGTTGTTAAAATGTAATTCATTTCCCCATCAATAGTTGGTAGTTCTACTTAATGAAAGATTCATTACTCCAAATAATGAATCTAGGTTATCCCCAATTAGCCTGTGATTTCACCAAGTTCCCCCATAGACAAGTGTCCAGGAATTAAGACAAAAGAGTGAAGTGAAAATCATCATAACTATTTTAGTAACAAAGCTATGGAGCTAAAGAAATGTATATTGAAGGACTTCATTCAATTCTATACTATTTATGGTGTTTTACTTTTAGACCTGTTTTAAAATGTTTGTGTGTGGTCCCAAGACAGTAAAGACAACCCTGATCATCTGTTAGAAAAGTTCTAAAACACTAATCTGTATGTTATTATTTCATTTTTTACATTTGAGCGTGTGAGGGAAACATGATATTAATAGGAACCAAAAGGGACAAAAGATATGGGGGCTTTGTGTAACTAACTGCCCGGGGAACCTCAACAATATGAGTATGCCTTGTGTATTTTTATGGAATGGACATCAGACAACTATGGTTCCACCCGCGTATGAAGTGTGGGTTTGTAGTGTATACTTGTTGAACTACCAGACGGTGCTGCATGATCTAGTCCTCTTCTTCGTGTCCTTCCACCAGTTATCCCAAGGGATTTTCGAGCAGAGGTATGATCTTTATTCGTGGGACGCGCTCTCAGTGGTGGATCGTGGTAGCAGGATTTGCAATCATATAGCTGATTCCCAGGGCCGCGATGTGGACGCTCCTGCTGTGGCCAGTTTGTCGATAGAAAGCCCGGGCCTACACTTTTACCGACCCAAGGGATTTTTAACCTCCCACACCACATAGACCCAGCCAACATGCCCTGGTGGGCCCTACTTGGGTTGTCAATGGGTGAGCTGTGCACAGCTGGGCAGGGGCTCCAGGTGGGCGTGAGATGGGCCCCACATGGGCTAGATTCCCAACTTTAAAAAAAACAAAAACATATTTTGTCTAAAATATAGTGAACATATTCAATAACTGGGATAAAATTTAATTTTAGCAGTCATTTTTGACATCTGAAAATTTGCTAAACTTAATCATTTTCTGTCAGTGTGTTTCTGCCACCTTTTCCCTAGGTTTCCCTACAGATGGCGCCACTGCCAGTCTTTAGCAGTCTAGAGACAAGCAGACAGTGGCGCCATCTGGGGCCGTATGCACCAAGTTGTGCTAACGTTAACCGGAGCTAGGCGCTAACTCCGGTCAGCTATCACCGGGTAGTGGGGGGTCGGCGAAAGATCTAAAGTGGTATGCACCAATGTCTTAGCCGGGGCGGACAGCTGACCATGAGTTTATTTATAGATTTGGGAATTCCCTCCAGTCGACGATATGAATAACGCCGCCTTTGCGGCAGCGGCGTTAATATTGGTTCGAATTTACGGTTAAATTGATAAGATTTCACTTATTACGTATGTAATTCTGTTAAATATGACAGCATTGAATAGATTTGGGAGCAATATATTGCCGCCGATACGGCGGCGACAGTGGCGGCCATCTTTATTTGACGTTCAACAGTATGGATATCGACGTCGCTGCGGCGGCGGCGGTTTGTTTACTTTACATTCGTCGATTCGAAAATATTAATATCGCCGCTGCTGCGGGAGCAGCGTTGATCTCGGTTCGATTTTAGGGTTAATTTAATAAAATATCACGTTTAGAGTATGTAATTCTGACAAATATGATCGCATTGAATAGATTGAGACCCACACACGCACACTAACCGCCCCGGCTAGCCCTTAAACCTGATTTGAAACTGGGATAGCTTAGCCTAGGCTACGGTCGGCGGTTAGCGCTGGCACCGGCTCATGCATGCGGATTTTCCAACTTTAGCCGGGTGGAGCTACCCTAGCCATGGTTAGAGCCCTAACTCCGATTCATGCATACGGTCCCTGTAGGGATAGGAACTAACCTACATCAGTCCATATAAGGAAGGAAGTGGTGAAGGGAGGGACCAGTGTAGCTGCCCCTCTGTGTGTGCTACTCTGCATTAGGTCTTTCCTGTCCTAATCGCAAACATCAGTTGAATTCTTCTCGATATGTACATGTATAGCCGTGTTTACACGGGGAATTGTGAAACGTTCTAGACAAAGCGATTTATATGAAGCGTTTTAGAGGCGCGTTTACACAGACAGAGTTTGAAAGTGTTTTGTCGCCGGGAACAAGCAGCCTTAGGTCCGCCTGTAGCCGGCAAGCACTGCTATTTGTTTAGTTTACACAAGTCGATTCGACGCAGATGTAGCTGCTATGTTAATATCGCTTGGAATTTAAGGTTAATTTAATTAAATTTCATTATTTGTTAAATATGATCGCATTCACTAGATTTCAGCCTAATCGGGCCCTAACACTGCCGGGAACCAGCTGAATCGCTTCATCTATACTACCTCACGAGGTGGTATAGATGAACCGTTTCATACGAATCGATTCAGCCCTAAAATGCCACAGAGCCGCGTTTACACGCCAAATGTGAGTCGATCTAGGCAAGTGGTTTCATATGAAGCATTTTAAATCGCCCGTGTAAACAGGGCTTAAGTGTTTTGTTCTGCAATTAAGTATGTGTAAAAAAGTATTTTAGCATTATTTTCCAGTATGTTGTGTCATAGTAACTAAAACTAAGTTCTTTATGTCTCAGTTGTGTGCAATTCTATGGTGAACAGCGGCGCCGACCACGCTGGAACGTAGATAAACCCCTATTCTTACGTCATCTTCCGAATACGGGAAGCCAAGTCCCGGGGAGAGTATAAATAGCCTGCGCCAGTCGCGTCCCAGTCAGTCATGAGCCGGCAGTTGGGCCAGCAGCACATGTAGTACAGGTGAGCGAGACACATTATATACACGTATAATACGTAGTATAAATGAAGTTCTACAATTCGGTAAGTATGTTTTTATTTTACTAATGTTGAAAATTCTCGTTGCAGGTGCATTCGCTAGCAGACTTCTGTGACTGAGATACACAGTTTGTCTGCAGTTAACCTGAAAACCTCTGCCAGGTCTTCCTCAGGCGAGTTGAAGGATTGACGTTAGTGAAGATGTCGTCAAGTGAACAGACTCGGCCTGAACCACACGCTATAATTGATTCAGACCCAGACGTGCAACTAGTGAGTAAGAAGAAGTTGCCACGCAAGACAAAGTTGTCGTTGAACGTACCAGAGTTACTGGGCATGCCGAGCCAGGCGAGACCGGCGCAGACACCTACACACGGGTGTCGCTGCAGCGGTCGGTATACCACCAGAAAAAAGAGTTGACAGAAATGAGGCTCATATTTAAAGAAATGAAGACTCTGACGGAGAAGAATGCCGCCTATGTACAGCTATTAGATGAAGCAGAGGAGAAGAGGTAAGCAGATGTAAACAAGACATGGACAGAGGCGGTTGTTGAAAACACCGCTGATGTAACACAACAGGTGCAGGTAGATGAAGACGATGCGTGGTGGCCTCCGGATCAGTTTGGATTTATCCACCGATTTGAGGATTGGCCGTTGTCTACCGACCCACATGATTTCTGCTGGGAAAAGGAAAGTGAGCAGCCGTCAGTGATCGCCACACCATCTGTAGTGCAAGAAAAAATCACTAAAGTTACGGTTAGTAATAAATCTAGTGTTGAGCCTACCCCACCAACTACTGTAGTAAAATCGAGTGAGGTTGGGGCAGATAAGGTTGAGTCGCGAAAAATATTTGTTTTGTCTGACGAGATTAAAGAGGGTAACTTGTATTCGGAATTACAGGAGGTGCACAAGAAATTATGTAAGCCGATAAAACAGAGAATTTCTCTGGATGATAATCTAGCGGGCGCTGTCGCTCACTTTTATGCTTACACTAAACCTAAAAAAGCGCTAAATGACATAGCTAGACAGTAGACAGGTTTTGAAAATATCCCGGAGGCGAAAGTACAGTCTCTCAATGACGAAATTAAGTTTGTAGAGGGACGAAAATTGGCCGAGGAAGGGATGCTCTGGGCTACACAACGGCCATAGCACCAACAGTAGTTCTGATTCTGTCCAGAGGGAAAGTTGATAAAGAGCTAGATGAGCAGGCTAAACCTATGTTAGACGCGTTAAAGGTTTTGGTACATGGACACACTCAGTTAACCGCTGACAGGCTGTTGAATGTCAGTAAAGTAGTGAATAACCCATTAGGCAAGGAGGTTGTTAAACATAAGGTAGATAAGTATGGAGAAAAAGAAGTTCCCACTGAGCATTTGTTAGGTGAGAATTTAGGTGATAAGAATAAACAAGTCATTAAGAGTGCAAGCGCCGCAGATACGGTAATGGGCACTTCATTTGCTCCAAAGAAGTGGAAGCGTAGTTCAGATAATTTCAATCGATCCACTGGTGGTAGGCGGTTCAGGGGTCAGTACTTCAGGGGCCGAGGGGGGCAGTCAAGAGGGATGCCCTACCGGACCTGGAATCCGCGTCTAGGAAATCAAGGCCAGAGCTATAATAGGCCAAGTGGTTACGCAGCCCCTAATTATCAGTCGGCATCGAACGGCCGGGGCCGTGGTGGGGCCGCCAGTGGCCAAACCAGGAGTTTTCCCAAGTAATCACACATACACTCAGGTGAGCGAACAGGTAATAGGTGACATGAGTGGTTACCCCGAGTTTACAGTGGGGAATATTGCTAAATTTATAAATAATTGGAAGGAGATTACTTCCGATGTTTGGATTATAAATTGTGTACAAGGTTTACAAATACCTTTTCTCACAGAGCCGTTACAGTCGTGGACTCCACACACATTTCGAATGGGCATGGAGGAAGCACGTTTTGTTGAACATGAATTAAAACTGTTGTGTGATAAAAATGTTTTGAAAATAGTTGAACCAATGTGAAATCAATGGATTTCGAATATATTTTTAAGACCTAGGCCTAATGGTAAATTTCGAATGATTCTGGATCTTACATCACTGAACAAATTAATTTGTTATGAACATTTTAAAATGTATAGCTTGAATACAGTGTTAGATTTGATAAATCCGGGCACTTGGATGGCTAGTGCGGATTTAACGGATGCCTATTACTCTGTACCTATATGTGAGTCACAAAAAATATTTGAGATTTTGGTGGAGAGAAAATTTGTATGAGTATCAAGCATTACCTAATGGTCTGTCACCAGGTCCTAGGGTGTTTACAAAACTTCTAAAACCATTGTATGCCAAAATGGGTGAGAAAGGCCATATTTGTTTCCCATATATTGATGATAGTTTCATTATGGGAAATACGAGGGAAAGATGTCTGGAAGCAGTTTCAGACATAGTAATTGAATTCCAAAAATTAGGTTTTGTTATAAATAGGGAAAAATCTGAATTAGTACCCGACACAAAATTGCTGTTTTGGGGTTTTCTTATTGACTCTGTCGAAATGTTAGTATCATTAACTCGGGGAAAAAAGGGAAAAGTTTTTACAAGTTTCCGAAGAGGTATTAAATGAAGAGAATCCGGTTATTAGGCAAGTCGCAGGCTTAATTGGTCTTATGGTGGCTTACACTCCGAGGGTCGAATATGGAGGGGCACACAACGAGATAAGATAAGGGCCTTAAAAAGTAGAAAAGGCGATTTTGATCCACATATGTGGATTTCCTCCAACGGGTTGGAAGATATCTATTGGTGGAGGAAGTATTTGTTTGTCCCAAGGAAGATTAGAACTTCAGACCCAGATGTAGAGTTATTTACATACGCCTCTATGTTAGGATGGGGAGCCCACACAGAGACCCTTCAGACAGGGGGTCGCTGGCTGGAAACGGAAATGGCACATTTTATTTGGCCTTAAAAGTTTATGTGTAGGCATAGGCCACCATATACGTATACAAACAGATAGTACAACGGCCCTAGCATATGTTAAGAATATGGGTGGCACCCGTTCAGCGGATTGTTTACAATTGGCAATTGAGATTTGGCAATGGGCCCAGGACAATGACTGTTGGTTAACAATTACACACATTCCTGGGGTTGAGAATACACTAGTAGATATGCGGTCTAGGAATTTTAAGGACCATTTGGAATGGTCATTAAATGTGGATATTTTTCAAGATATTTGCCACACATTTGGTACACCAGAGGTAGATTTGTTTGCCTCCAGGCTAAATTTTAAAATTGATAAATATGTCAGTTGGAATCCGGAACCATCAAACTGGCGTACGGATGCATTTACATTTAATTGGAATAAATGGTTTGTGTATTGTTTTCCACCATTCAGAATCCTTCCCAGAGTGGTTCGGAAGATCCTGAAAGACGACGCGCATGCCATAGTAGTGGCGCCACATTGGACGTGTCAACCATGGTTCCCGCTGTTACAAACAATGTCGGTAGCCAGCAAGGTGTATCGCAAAGACCCGAACAACCTAATTGGGCAAGGTCAGGCCAATTTAGACATGAGCGAAGAGGGGATAAAAGCTACGAAATTAACGGCATACCTTTTTTGGCCAAATCGTTAGAAGAGTATGACTTAACAAGAGAAATGTTAGATCATTTTGGCTTTACGTGGAGAACGTCCACAAAAAAGACTTACATTACCCAATTGAATAGATGGTCACTTTGGGCACATGAGAATGATGTGTCAATATTAAACCCTGAAATTAAACATGTGTTAGAATATCTTAAAATTTATTTTGCAAGTGGAGTAGGTTATGCAGGAATTAATACTGCCCGGTGCGTGTTAAGCTTGGTGCTACCATATCATGAAGGAAAGACTATAGGGGAGCATTTTCTTATAAAATGGTTCTGTAAAAGTTGTCATGAACAGCAACCGTCACAGCCGCGGTATGCTAGTTTCTGGTCAGTTGATAAAGCACTGGTGTGGGTAGAAACACTAGGGTCAAACACTAACATGTCGTTAAAATTACTGACGTTAAAACTTACTATTTTGTTGCTATTGGTCTCCTCGCAGAGGGGGCAGACAATTTTGAATTTATGTATGGATAGAATGATATGTAGGAAAAAATCTATTACATTCAAAATGAGACGACTCTTGAAACATAATCAATTGGGTCAACCGCTTGATGCAATTACGTTTCATGCATATCCAAAAATTAAAAAACTTTGTGTAGTTAGGACACTGTCCAGATATTTGGACAGGACAGCACTGTTACGTAAAGGCAATACTCAACTTTTATTGTCTTACATTGTACCCCACAAACCAATCTCTAGAGCAACGCTAGCCCGGTGGACTATGGAAGTGCTGAGTCAGTCGGAAATTGACACTGCTAGGTTCAAAGGCCATAGCACAAGGGGAGCGGTGGCGTCCCCAGCTAACGTTATGGGGGCGAGCCTGAATGCGGTAATGAGGAACGCGTCATGGCGTGACGCAAGGAGTTCCGCACATCATTACCATAAAATGATAGAACATCCAGTTCAAGCACAACGAGCTATCCTGGAGACAGTTAATAATGTTCGATAAAGTAGTTTATAAATTAAAATTAAAACGTTACGACGTGATGGTTGTCAAGATTTAAGCATTGAATTCCAATATTTTGAAAATGATCCAAGAAACGGAAATGTATTTCTATGATTATCACTGCGTGTTGTCGCAGACAAGTTAAGAATGACGATGAGAAACATGTTGGATTCTAAATAAAATATGGAAGAGAAAAAAAAGGAATTTACTTGGTGTGGACAATTGATTAATTATAAGTATATAGACATCTGAGATGACTTGTAAAATATTACAATGATATAAATCATAAAGAGAAAAATAAGAGATTCAGAATGTTAACTAATAAGCTACAAACTCTCTCCCCGGGACTTGGCTTCCCGTATTCGGAAGATGATGTAAGAATATTATTGTTAAACTAGACTTACCTGTAAGTTGATGTATAACTAAGATTCTTGCGAATCTTACGAATACGAAGACAAGGATCAGGGGCCCACCCACCCCTTAGTAGGTGACTAGTGAAGAAACTTACTAGGGGATTGTTGAGTTGAACACTGGGTGTTGGGTTGATTGACTTAGAGTTATAAAGGGGGGTCCCTGGTAAGTTAGATTTAGATTAGTTAACATTCTTCATACTACAAAGGCTGACTGGGACGCGACTGGCGCAGGCTATTTATACTCTCCCCTGATCCTTGTCTTCGTATTCGTAAAATTCGCAAGAATCTTAGTTATACGTCAACTTACAGGTAAGTCTAATTTAACTGTAATATTATCACTCATGGTGCATATTCTCGATGGCGGACATCCGGGCACTTATTGCGTTCACAATGCGCGAAGGGCAAAACAGATGCCACTGTCATAGAGACAACATTAAAACTAACATAACTATCACAGTAATTTCTGATTTTTGGTGCTTTTAAAGCAAATTTATCTTGTTTCTATTAAATAGTTCAGATCTTTCTCTACAATTTTACATTCAGCTATTTTTTTATCAGCCAATTGGAAGTTCATGAATTTATTTTGCGAAAATTGTTTTTGAGGCCATGATCTGGTAAGGCTAACACTGGCACTGACACTCAGAATATCCCAACTTTCACTATTATCTCTGTTTTTAATACTTTCAGAGTACATTTTTCTGAGGTTAAATTAAATACTTCAGATCTTCCTCTTCAATCGCGCATCAAGATATTTTTAATCGATCCAATGAAAGCTTTTTAATTCATTTTGCAACTATGTCTTAAACCGTGTTCACACCTGTGCGTTAACTCGCCTCATCTAGTGCGCCTAATCTAAGTCGGCTCACATTGGTCGTGTGAACCCGATGTTGAGGCGGATTAGGGCTGAGTCACCTCATGTAGTTCGCCTCATCTAGTTTGCCTCGCGTGGTGGTTTAAATGAAGCGAACTAGCTTGAGTCGACCCATAGTGCCTGTGTGGACGGTAGCGGTTTAGATGAGGCGGATTAAGGACGTCACAGTCGAGACCTTAGTTTGTTGACTTTTCGGTAAATTTGGTCTATGAACCTGCTAGAGGTGCACATATATTTTTTTCATCATTTATTTTTAGGGTTTCACTGCACAGCAGAAGTTTTGACCGTTCCAAATCAATACGATTCAGTCATTACATATCTAGGTCGAACCCACACTCTCTCGTGCCGGCGTCGACGAACCCAAAATGGCGCTGGTTAGTCTGGACTTGCTCATGCGCAGATATCAATTTCTCCCTTAATCCGCTCCGTGTGTGGACACGACACTAGTTCGCCGCATCTAGTTCGCCTCATCTAGTTCGGCCTAAAGTTGTGGGTGTGAACACGGCTCTAGTCAACTGTCTTAGGCCACGGTAGTTTGAAACTGGGTAGAATTTGACGCATGCGCAGACGATGCTGTTAAATTCCGCGCATGCGCAGAAGGAACAGAAGGGCGCTCAAACTGCGACATGGGTGTGGCAGTTTCAGGCATGCGCAGTTTCAGCCGTGCGCATAGACTCAAACTAAATGAAATTTTCAGTGTAAGTAGATGCCTATCTGCTCTGTCGATCCTATGATTGATCTTATATTTATAACACTGAAACTTTGGGGACCTAGCAAAGTACCTCTTTGACCTTACACCATGAACAGTCACACAATGATCAAGTAATAACAGATTTAAATGTCTGTCTACTTTTTAAATATGCCCAAGATATATAGAAGGTGGAGTTTGAGCATTGAAATCAAGTCAAATCTTCTGAATACGCACAAACACAGAAAACATGGTCAGATTTGCTAATTCTAAACACAAGGTTGTAGAGGGACATTTTATCTATGTCATACGCTGGAATTCCTGGTGATAGCCCATAAGAGCCAATGAAAATTGAGCACTTTGAATTTGTTCTTTCTTAATTTTGGCTATTTAATAAGTTAGCATTAATATAGCATTGACACTGGAACTTCTTACCTGGGAAGTGCTAGGACGATTAGAAATTGTGTATTGTGTTTTTCCATAGTTAACTAGGGATATATATGTTACTAGCAAAACTTGTGAGCTGATGTTTTAAATTATTTACTATTAAATATTTTCTGCTTGAAAACTGCTTCAAAATAATATATTGTGCAACTGAATGTGACCATTATTCTTTGAATTTCAGTATGAGTGCTGTCATATGGGTTTCACAATCGTAAAGGGTATCAAGAAGTAGGTACACAAATGTGAGTAATTGCTATTACAGAAATAATTGTCGGAGCGGGAGGCAATTAGACTATCTACATATTATTTGTCCACTGATAGTAACACATTGTTCACTTTTTAATCTTTTTATGATATTGCACCATCAATTATTTATTATGCTTTACAGCCCTGCCAATATTTAAATTATCCGAATTCAGTAATAACTGTTTCTTCAATAATATTAGTTCATATTGATTGGTAATGTTAGAGAAAGTATTGGCTGGATCATGTGTATGCAGTTATAATGTGAAATATAATAATGTAAATCTTTGAGAGAAATGTGATGTATTCATCTTTATAAATAATGTAATACATTTTTAAAACATTGTTTCCTATGCCACACCCCCATCGATTCATTTATTTTTCAACATTTACCACCAACACAAGTTTTGTTGCCCCCAGTCCTACCAGCCATATATATTTTTCTAAGTGTGGCCGTTACCCGTAGACAGTTATATTTGTAATACTAATAGTTATCACCCCATATTGCTGTTTTAGTGGTTTTTTTATCTATATATATTTAATAATGGTGGCTATCAGGAACTTGATGAGGTCTAATCACATGCCTTAGAAGTGGAGGGATAAACACATTAGCATTGGATTTGGAGGCTGCACCATGTGACTTCCTTATGTAGCACTATATTACTCTTTAATCAAGATTTAATATAATAAGAATTAAAGCAATGTGGTGATATCTCTCTTATGTAGGTATTGCTATACTACTGGACAACATGGCCCTGGTGTACATCATCTGTGAGAGGAGGGATCCAAACCAGGAATCCAGCAGGAGGCGCTGTCCACTATCTGTAAGAGGGTGAGGATACAGACCTAGGATCCCACCAGAGGTCTTGTGCACCAAGCCAGTAGAGGATCTGAGATCCTACCAAAGGATGCTAGGTGTTGAGCAGATGGAGAAGATCCAAATAAGGAATGCAATCTGAATGCGTGGCCAATGGATCCACATACACAGCTAAACAGTTGGAGAGGAATCCAGAACCTAATGAGGTCCTGAGGAAAGAACTCATGGACTGTGCAAATGGTATTATATCTTTTTTCTTTTTTTCAACAAGTTAATGTAAATAAGTGATACATACAAACTACTATACATGGACGACATCATTGATTGATATCATTAAACTGAGAGTATGTTCTGAGTCATGACCGTACTGGCCATGAGCTGAAAACGGCATCGAGAGCAAAACAATATGGCCTTTGCTGCCAACATGTCATTAAACAACCACCAATCAATTCAATATGGGTACTAATATGATGTATTTGAATGGTCAATAAACCTTGCCTTGGAGGAATCTGTTTATGTTTTAAATTAATTGGTATTCCTAAATCACCTTTCTCAATTCAGCCTCGCCAGACTATGTATCCACATATTGGTTATATTTCTTTCTAAAACCAAATGTGTCAGGTATGAAAATTAAAATTGTTCATGAATATTTGTTCAAAATCTGATTCTACCATGTGCTTTAAAATTACCCCCCCACCCCCACCCAAAATACCTGTCACATTGGGCCTGCGATCATTTCAAAACCTTTTTGCGACCACCTTACGACCTGTCAGCGAGTGGTCACTGACCACTTGACAACTGCTTGGTGACCGTTGCGCCATGAGCATTAACCCCCAGTCACACTACGGCCAGCGTTCACTTCCCACCTTGCGACCAAATGTAGCGACTCGGTCCCAAGCAGATCACCACCTTTTTGGTCGTAAGGTGGTTGCAAGCGAAAGCTGGCTGTAGTGTGACTGGGTCTTTGTGTTGTTGTCTACTGAGTGATTTGTTGTGTTGTTGCCTTTAATTCACGACAATGGAAACGGAAGTAGTGCAATATACAAACTTTTATTTTCACAATATGAGATAATTTTCATTCAAGTACACAATTTACAGTTTCAATGACAATACAGTTTTTGCACATATATCAATAAACATTTTTCTCTCTGGCACTATATTTTTTACACAGTTACAGCTTTTATTATGTATTACAGTTACATCCAGGCTACATGTACATATTTTTGTTTAATATTTTTTAGTGGCGGATATATTTTATCTCTTTAATTTTCGGTAGCGTAAACTCCCTTTACCGGCGAACTCGAATATGCTTGCTAATAAACGCTAACATTTGACACTGTTACTTTTTGTATATTTTTTACCATGTGACTATTAGGCTTTAGGGAAACCCTGCCCCTTGTAATTTCGATTTGTTAAAATAATGTAACAGTTTACTATAGGCGAATACAAATTTTCTTCCATAAATTTTATTACCAGTTGAAAAGACACTAATACGGGTAATTACATGTTTGAGATCATCCAAAATATTTTAAAGCATCTCAGACACTCAGCCCCTTATATTAAACTGACATATGGGTGGGTGGGTGATTTTTTTAATGAAAAGGCCTAAAGATGTTGGATCTGCTATTTCAAATCGACCCGTACGGTGTGCTGCTCCAGTAGTGAATGGGCATAGGCTTGTTTGCATTCGCGACGAAGGCTAAATCCCCATAGAGATTCAAATGCTATGCCGTCATTGGCAGGATCGGAATTCCCAAGCAACCCGACATGGTATAGCACCTGGCAACACTAACACGGTTTCCAACGTCGTGAATTACTCATGTTACCGGCAACATGCATAATTGCTAGTTGTCAATAGGGGTTCACAGTAGATCATCATAGAAAAAGTTACTAAAAATAACATTACATACCAATTTGTAGTTTTGTGTTTATTATTGATCAATTACACAAACTTTATTAATCACTTATGACAATTAGGTCAAATACAAAAAAATTGCTGATCGTTCCCGCCTGTGCCTGAAAAATCGCCCACCCTTGAATTTTTGTTGTTCAAAAGCTTAAATGGAGAGGGTGGGTGGACTGAGAAAATGAAAGTGGTGTGGATGGAGTGAGAAATATAAAGGTGAGTGAAGAGAGGAATGGACAGTTCAGTGGAGGGAAAGGAATTGAGAGGGATTTGAGGAGGGAACTGGGAAGGGGAGGGAGCAGGGTCGATAGTGGAGGAAAAAATAAATAAAAACCGCCTGCCTGACCCAGATTTTTATTTCAAAAGAATGATCTATACAGTATACATAGTTCTGCTTAATAAAACTATATATATATGGAAATCTAAATAAATTGGAACATAGCATAGGAGAATCTGGTATGGGGATGCAGTTTGTTACTCCAATACCATATGTGCAATGCATCCAATGCTTTCTAGCACTGACTGAATTTTTCTAATTAAAAAAAAGTGCAATCAGCTTAATGTGCGTACTTCAGTGAGGATAAGATAATCAATTCCCCCCCCCCCACCAATTCCATGAAGTCACAAAAATGTACTACAAATAGCTATTATTTAGAACAGCTTCCACATAGGTGTACTATTCATATATTCCTTACCAAGTAAATATTTGTTAAATTGATATATATATTTGAATAGTGGATAACATGGCATCACCATGGGAAATGCTGGGCTGAAGCTGCATGCAAAAAAGCAGCTGATAAATGATATTATTACGTGGTCGCAGTGACTTAATTATGTCACCTCAAATTTATTGTTTTACACCATTGTCGTGAGCACATTTTATTCAATTGAAATAGAATGAATGAAAATACATTGTAGCTGCCTACTAGTTTAGTTTGCTCAAATAATGCCCCGAATGAGCAAATGGGGAATATATTCCAATGTTAGAATGTAGGTATGTGGACATCCCCATGATTAGTCGTTGCAATTTTGTTCCAGAATGCTGTGATCGTTTAAAATTTGCTGCGCTCTAAGTGTTCAAATCCGTTTTGGCCGGAATTAAAAAGTAGATAGATGTAATTATATATGTATTTTCTCAGTTTCTACCAAAGATTATCACAATCTGATGGGCCGAGATGTGTTAATTTTTATTAGGAATGTGGGAATGTGCACCTTGACTGTAGGGGATTTCCACATACCTGAAATTAATAGGAAAGTCAGCAGGCCAATTTAGAGCAAGTCAGGTACATTGTAAATTTTGATTAACCTTATTTCATATCCAGTTTCTGTCAATGTCAAAAAGATTTACAAAAATCTTGTAAATATTCTGAAAAATAAGCAAGTTCTGGCATGATTTGTGTTTCTTCGAGATTAATTATCAATTAATTAGTTAATTAAATAATTAATAATACAAAATCAGGCTTTGATCCAGTCTTAAAATGGACCTTTTCTTCTATTTAATCTATTACAAAAATCATGCAAATATCATGAAAACTAATGAAGTTATGCACTTTTTTCATTCAGTTTGCATTGTTTAGGATCACACCCATTCCCTTTGTTAAAGTTTAATTTCATGACAAAAAAACATGCGATTTTTAAGAAATAAAAATTCACAACTTTCTTAATATTGGACCAATATGCATGATTTTGGTGTCATTTAATAGCATATTTTGTGCTATTTACAATGGTATGAGTTTCATTTCTATACAGTAAACTCTTTTTTTTGGTCACATACCTATAGAATGTAGGCCTACAATGCCAGTTCTTCATGACTCAGAACGTCATCTCAATGGCTCAGCTCAAAGTCAAAACAAAATTACTGTTTTACAGCATTGTAGTGAGGACATCTTATTCAATTGAAATAGAAGGAATGAAAATACATTGTAACTACCTACTAGTTTGCAAAAAAAACACTAAAATATGGTTCTGAATGAGCAGATGGGGAATATATTCCAATGTACAATGCTGGTTCTTTCAGATTCACAAACTTAATATGGGGGCTGCCATTTTGTAGTTCCATGGCCTCCAGAAAAAGGCCCTCTCATTGGACGCCATGTAAGGTAGTATCTGATTGGATCCTACGTCCTGAGTCGTGGCCGTACTGTTTGATGACTAGTTAGGTGGAAATCCAAATTGGCAGAGGTGGGGAACTCTAACTACCGACCATCAGATCAGGCATCCGACCTAGAAAAAACTCAGAGACTCTAACCACTCCGCCACAGAGAACACCACCCTGATCTCGTGTGGTTCCACTACACATCGTGGCCGCTAGGTGCCGTCTGTGTGCATTCAGGGGACGGAACGACCACAGTGGCGACCTCTGTTGAGACAAAGGCCAGGAGACCACTGACTAGTTCTGGCGCCGAAGCCTGAATTTACATTTTACATGTTCTTTTCCTTCAACTAGGTGCAACTTATATGTCACTATCAGCAGTTGTTCTAGTTCCACCACTCTGACATTCTGTACACTGGACAGAATCTCATACTACACCGCCATCTATTACAGAAGTGAACATATTGCTGCTGGACTGATTTATTACCACGTCGAGTCACTGATGCTGATGGCCTGCCCGCATGTCAACATTGTCAAGTCTGACTGACACTAGCGATATAGCGAATGGTAGACAGGAAGTGTGAACATTAGTGACAGCAAGCTGAGCACGATGACTGCTTTAATTTCTCGTATGTGGTTTGTTTGCGTGTCTACATGCTATTTGGTGCGGATTGTGAAACCCGTTTAAATGCAGTGCGGACACTTCCCATTCGGCTAATTGCTGCACAAGCAAGAAACACCATCGGACGGTCACTGACTCAGTGACTGAATAGAATAGCATTTTGCCGTAGGGAGGAAATAATACAACACTTTTACATTACAATAACTAATGATCATCTGATTCAGTGATTGGTAACCTGGCTATGTTATACTAGATCTGCATATATATATAACTCACCAAGGAATCAGCATTTCACGTCACACATGAAAAAGCTGCAAAACCCATTGATCCATCGTGATTTAAGTGTGGCTGTTTAACTTTAGCTCAATACAAATAACGTACGCGCGCCATTCAATGAAAAAATTCATACATTTTATTGACATTTCCCACTTTTATAATAGAATCAATCATGAGACTATAATTTGGTGTTCCTTGGTTATTGCATAACGTAAATTATATCATATGTTAATTTCACCAAAGGGTAGGCATAATGCAGACAGGCCATATAACGAAAAGAAACTACATGTAACATGGTGCTTAGGCTCATGCTAAAAGGGCGAGCTGAACTACTTTGGTATTTCTTTTGGTGAAATAAGTAGTCTCATCGGAACAAAAATATTTGCATTATAAGTGACGAAATCTTTAACATGAAGTTCTCATTACGCATTGCTGCTTTGATACTCCTCTGCATTGGAATAGTGATTTTATATGGGTCTAAATGGTTTTCAAGTGGTGGACTTGAATCTCTGCTGTGGAACAGCATTCATGAGATTCCTCACCACAGCAAACATTCTAAAGGCCTTTCCATTGATAAGATGCCTTCATTTAGACATGATGTAGGCAACAATTCTGCTGACCAAGGCATGATCCATCAATGTGCACTGGAAATAGATCCGTCTAATGGAGTTGCGACTGCTGATGTTAAATCTTGGACAATTCTAGAAAACCTAACTCCAGAAGCTGAAAAACTAAATGGCGTATATGTCTATGAATCTCAAATAAAGGAAGACAGTAGGTTTGATCCTGCAGCAGAAGCTAAAGCAAATAAACGTCCATTGAAGGTTATCCTTGTACCGCACTCACACTGTGACCCTGGGTGGCATAAAACAGTGGACGGTTACTTTGAAGACCAAGTTAAGCCGACTCTTGACAATATGGTGGAGAAGCTAATGACATTCCCAAAAATGACTTTCATCTGGGCTGAGAGTGTATTTCTTTCATTGTGGTGGAAGGGCATTGATGACAATAAGAAAGCAGATGTGAAGCGTTTGATTAAGCAAGGTCGGTTTGAGATAGTGGTTGGATCGTGGGTAGTACCCGATGAGGCGAACCCACACTACTATGCACTTGTAGATCAGATGGTGGAGGGTCATCAGTGGCTGTGGGAGAACATTGGGGTGAGACCAAATAACACCTGGTCTCTGGATCCGTTTGGATACTCAAGTGGAATTCCATATTTATACAAGCTGGCTGGCTTTGAGAATATGGTAATCCTTCGAGTGCATGAGCATGTGAAAAATCAGTTGATGAAGCAAAAAGCACTTGAGTTTAGGTGGCGTCAGATGTGGGATCAAAATGGGCGCTATGATATACGCACTCAAATGATGCCGTATAAGTTGTATAATATCAAGCATTCGTGTGGTCCTGATCACCATGTGTGCCTTCTGTTTGACTTCCGAAACATTCCTGGCGAAATTAGTGAGTCACGAGCAAGCCCCATTACTCAGTTCAATGTTGATAGATTATCTGCGGTACTTCTAGGACAGTACTATAAAAAAGCAAAGTTGTTCAGACATAATGTTCTCCTTGTGCCACTTGGCGATGACTTCAGGTATGATAGGAACATTGAATGGGATCAACAGTATAAAAACTATATGATGCTGTTCAACCATATGAACAGTCAAAAGGAATGGAACATTCAAGCAAGGTTTGGAACTCTTCAGGACTATTTCAATGAGTTAGATAAAGAAATGGAATTAGATCCGACATTAAAACTTCCTATACTTGAGGGTGACTTCTTCCCCTACACTGATGAACACAGTGACTTCTGGACTGGATATTTCACATCCCGTGCATATGACAAGAATCTTGGACGAGAGGTTGAATCTCATATTCGTACTGCTGATATTTTGAATGCCATTTCGATGGCCACTGGAATAAGCCAGGACAAGGAGTATATTTCCTTAAAAGAAAACCTCCGGCTTCTTGAAGATTCACATCAATCACTTGGGCTCTTTCAACACCATGATGCTATCACAGGAACAGCCCGGAGTTATGTAGTGAAAGACTATGAGGTGCGTTTGAATGCAGCTTTGAAAGATATGCAGTCAGTCATCCTCAACTCTGTTAAATATCTTTTGTCTAGTCCCTTAGAGAAGAGTTCATTCACTCTTGATATAGACGATGCATGTAGTCTAAGGGCAGTCATACAAAAGCGGAAAGTACTCCATGTATCTCCACTTGGGACTGATGTCATTTTTGTCAATAGCCTATCAACTGTTCGGCATGAGTTGGTGCACCTTCTCGTGAGCTCTGATACTGTAGAAGTCATGATTAATGACAATAATGTTATTCCCTCTCAGACCTCTCCAGTCTGGATAAGCATGGAGCTCCTCAATGACAGGTTTGAACTGATGTTCTTTGTCATGCTTTCTCCAATGAGTATCACAACATATAACGTCAGAGCGACAGCACGGAATAAAGGGCGCATGAACACTGCTTCGTTGGTACATTTGTACAACACCCAAGACTACAGGGTGCCCCACAATATTCGGTTCCAAGTCCTTCCCGGTGTGGGATTGTCAATCATGCTTGAGAATAATAAATATCGAATACGGTTTTCAGGACGTAGTGGCCTGATGCATTCTGTAACAACAAAGAATATTATCAAGACTACAAAGTTAGATATGCGGTACCTAATGTATAAGTCACGTGGAAGTGGGGCATACATCTTCAATCCTGCTGGTCCTGCTACTGACAATGAGTTATATATGAAACCATTAGTCAGGGTCATCAGAGGGCCTCTTGTATCAGAAGTCCACATAGTCCAAAACAGTCTGAACAGTAAGGTTAGCATTTATAACACGACATCACAACTCTCTTTTGCTATATCAATAGAACATGTCGTTGACCTGCGGACCGTGGATGATAAGGAGTTAGTGATGCGGTTCAATACTGACCTGCATACCAATGGAACGTTCTATACTGACATAAATGGGTTAGAAATGATTCGTAGAAAGCGCAACCCACGTTTTCCAGTCCAAGCCAACTACTATCCAATGACATCAATGTCATATATCGAGGATATAAAGACGCGCTTGACCATAGCCACTGCGCAACCACTTGGTTTGACCAGCCCAACAGATGGTAGTCTGGAGGTGATGCTCGACCGACGGCTGAACTATGATGATGGACGTGGTCTAGGAGAAGGTGTGCTGGATAACAAAGCCACACCCAGTCGGTTCCTGCTCTTCATTGAGCATCCTAATTTGAGCAACCAGAAAGTCGCCAAAACACAAGAAATACCAAAAGCTTCTCCAATCAGTCTGCTCTTCGCAGAAAGCCTCAACTATCCTATTTTTACGCTTTTTACCACAAACAGGACCAAGGTCCACCTGAAGAAGTACATGGCCTTTTCAAATCCACTGCCATGTGATATGCATGTGGTGTCTATGCGGACAATAAGAGGGTTGGCTGCGAAGGACCCAGAGCGCATGGCACTTATTCTTCACAGGCAGGCCTATAACTGTGCGTTCCGAATGGCCAGTGCATCCTGCCCTGCGCAAGCTGTAGTCCGACTTGACAAGCTACTCAACAATGTCTCTGTAAAATCTGTAACGGAAACTACTCTTTCATTGATGCATTCTAAGAGATCTCGGAAAATCGACGAAAATGTAGTTCTTAAGCCTATGGAATTGGCCACATACATCCTTGCGTTTCAATAACTGAAAGCTAGATGTATGTGCTTTTCATGGCCTTGTATGCTTATGAAACCTGGTTCATTTGTTTTACGTATTGGTTTAAAATGATTCTTGCCACTGCTCAATATGCATATTCTTAACTCAAATGATCACACCAAGTGTCAGACTGACGTTATTTCCAATCCTGTAATTACTAGAGCATATAAGAGACAAAGCTTATGTATCTGCATATTCCATTCAAACGTGAAAGGATTGTTGTTGTCTGTAATTAAATACTAAAGAAGTAGATGCTGCGAAATGAATAATTTTGCTTTGGGATACACCACTGTCGTTAATACTTGGTACTTAATATGATATTGCATAGTCCGTTGAAAACGCCAAAATGTTGAAATCAATATTTATTTAGATTTGATCCGACATACTAAACTTAATCTTTGTTAAAGACTGGTGTACTTATTAAGTATCTCTTGCTACATATAACGGAATACTAGTCAATTTAATAGAACATGTTACTGCTGACCCCTATGCTGTCGGAATTTTGATGTGAATGCAAACATAAATTTGCCATGTTTTCACATCAAAGATCTTTAAAAGTTTACCATTGAAAGGTACTTGAAGCTAAAGTAATGTATATATAAATTATTAGGATGATCAGCCTAATATATTTGCAACAACAACAAACAAAAGAAGCAGAATCTCAGAAGTGGGACTATGCAACTTTAATCAAGTTTTCTAGAATACTTGTGGAGTACTATGAACAAAAGTTGAACAGTGCTGCAGATCCATATTTGGGATTATTCTAACACTGTTCAATGAAAGTCGTTAATATAATGATTATAGTTTTAACCAAAACATTATATACTTTGGAAAATTGTAATGTACTATACGAGGATTTGGTAACTGTGTAGAGTTTTTTTCTAGTTATATCAAAACACAGTTGACTGGTTTTCCCCCCTACTCAAAGCCATGTCAAATTTACAGTGCTCAATAGTATGCCCACTGGTTCAATGTGCTGTATAGTGTGGGTGCAGGAGGTGGTGGCATCTTGGTAGAGTGGTGTATTTGGTTTGCCAAAATGATTATATCTAAACAAGCCGTTCAACTTGCTGATGTAATAATGTATGAAACATTCCTGGCTATTTGCATAAATAGTTCTGTGTCATGGTGTGTGGAAAGGGACGTGAGGGGGGGGGGGGGAGATCTCTACTATTAGTAGGTACTCCAAAGTGATTTCTATTTTAAACAGGTCAGTATTACAAGTTATATATATGTACAGATCTTTTAAATTGGATCTCAATGATATAAAAATCATTTAGATCGATTGAATAGCTGCAAAGTTAGTGTTTAAAGATTGATTTTTTTACCCTGATTTGTGCACATTTCCAAATTAGCCAAATCTTGGTTTTTAGGGTCCCACCTGGAAGCTATTTTGCATATGATCTGTCCAATATTTAAGAATCTCATTCTCTATAGTACAAATAAGAAGCTCAATTTTTTTACAGACCATCAATGTTAGTATTCTTTCTGAAATTTCATGTCAAACTTGCTAAATTCCTTAATTTCCAGCAACCACCAATAATAAATTCAGTAAAATAAAGAAAAATAGTATAACTCCCATTCTAATTGTCCTATAACAGCAATCTTTATACCAAAATAACCAGAATTAAAAGCTCTACTTGATGACATAATTTTCTAACTGATCAGAGAAAGAAAGCCAACATTCACATTTAGGCATCGCAAGCTGACAATAAAACTAAGAAAAATAGTATAACTCCCGTTCTAATTGTCCTATCACTGCAATCTTTATACCAAAATAACCAGAATTAAAAGCTCTACATGATGACATCACTTTCTAACTGATCAGAGAAAGAAAGACAACATTCACTTTTAGGCATCGCGAGCTGACAATAGCCACATTCTTGCAGCAGTCACTTCTCAGACCAACGTTGATGCGCATGATATAAATCTCAACCAAATATTGTTCTGGTTAGGTAGAGGAAGACTTAAGCTTTCTGATGATAAACTTTTCAAAACGATCCTGATCAATTTTCAAGGAGGATTAATGTCTTAATGTTTTCACTCCTTCAGTTCAATCAAATTTCCCACTCAAAAACACCCATGCTTGATATGCTAATGAAGCCTAGTTTATTCTCTGTCTTTCATTGGTGGTTATTTTTAGCTCAGGTCACTGTACTCACCAAGGTATCAATTTTAGGGAAGGGAGTAGCTCAGACTGTTTGAAAACAAACTCGGCGAGCATGCTCAGAGCTGCCGATAGTACCCCCCAACAAGTGTCCATTGACTGTAATTTATTTCATAATGATAATTAGAAATCAGATACCCTAAAATACAAAAGAATGAGCTTTAAGTTCATATAAATTTTATTTCAAACCAAGCAGAATTAGTGAAGATTGGAGTGTTTTTAAAAGGGTTAAAATATGTCAAATTTCGCGCTGCGGACACCGTACACGCCCACTTTGGAGTACCTACTATTAGTTGCGGTGCTAGTTTCTCAAAACCATGTTTCAACATTGTGCCCATGTATATTATTTATCACCAAAATTGTAGTCAAAACACCAATGAGCGAAATGATAATCCGTACGTTTCATTAGTTAATATTGAATGTACGTGCTCAATACTTCAGCGCTTTGATTTTGTGGGTGTGTACATTAAGTATGTCTGAATGAGCTCTGGGTGTTGTATAGCCACCCCGATATTCTTTGAGCATCTCTCCGAGGTTGAAATGGTTCCCCATGGGTGTTAGGGGAAAGAGGCAGGCAGGGAGCTAGGTTGATGTTGTACCTTGAGGAATATTGATGTGTATATATATATTTAACTGTCATGAGTAATTATTTGCAAGTTTACTCTGTGATGGTTTAATCATTAATTAAATTAGGAATGCTATTTAAGTCAAAGCTGCTATTTTTCCATAAATATGACTTTTGTTAAGGTACTATCATGGCGTAAAATTACTCAGTCATTAACCTACCTGGTCTATTTTAAACATTGCATCCAGGCAGGATCTACTTAGTAATAGTAGTATCCTCTTAGGAAACCATGTTAAGCAATGAGTAAAACATCAGATTTGATATATCAAAAGGTGCAAATTGCTTACAATAAATGTGTGTTCATGCATTCAGTTTTCACCGCACCTGTATAATTTTAATACAGGATTGCTTCTCCGTTAAACGACAGTCCCATATGAAGTCACTAGGATATATATATATTTTACCTCGGTACTATGCCTCAGGCTAGCTTCAGGCTAGGGAGAAGGAAGCACGTCAGGTACCAGCAATTAGCATAAGGTTCTCGCAGGGATAAGACCTATGCGAGTTGACAGCGGACTTTATCGACAAATAACTACGTTATTCGCAGTAAGTTGGAGTTTATTTTTCACAGGAGTGTTTATGAAGACCTGTGGAGTCTTTGAGGCAAGTTATATTAATATGGCGGACGTATTAAAGTAATTATTAGCGTTAAAACGGTTTGACGGCCGGTACGCTGTAGTTGGGTTCGCCATTTTGTTTATTTCTTGTTTCCCGTTTATCGCTATTGCTATGGCGACTTTATGGGTCTTTAACCCAAGAATACCGGAGGTTTGGTAGTTCTTGTCTATATATACTTCGGTTTGTTAATTTATTGGATTAATTGTGCATCTCGCGGTGTTTTTTCGATAAATTAATTTACGCCGTTTCGGCGTTGTTGACGGTAGTCAGAGGAGCGAGGCCCGTAAGGGGTTTGGAACTGGTTTATCGGGTTGCTCCTGCCAGGCTAAGTGTATGAAGACTTGTTGAGGCTTTATAGGTATTTCTTGTGTATATATGCTTTGGTTTGTTAATTTATTGAATTATTGTGCATCTCGTGGTGTTTTTTCGATAAATTAAGTCACGCCGTTTCGGCGTTGTTGACGGTAGTCGGAGGAGCGAGGCCCGTAAGGGGTTTGGAACTGGATTATCGGTTTGCTCCTGCCAGGCTAAGTGTATGAACAACTGCTGGTGTATATATGCTTTGTTTTGTTAATTTATTGAATTATTGTGCATCTCGTGGTGTTTTTTCGATAAATTAATATACGCCGATTCGGCATTGTTGACGTGGAACACGTAAGGGGTTCTGGAAATTAGGCTCATTTGTCTTTTTGGGATTATTTCCGCGGTCTCTTTTATGGATTCGCGTTGGAAATAATCTTGGGTTTCTTTTATAGACTCCCCATAGTTAGGCGTACGCTCTGAGTTTTGTAGCATTTTCTCCAACTTGCTGGCGCAGTAGCCGCAGGAGGGAGAAGTGTACGGAACAGAGAGTGTGGGAGGGTACCGGTTTACTGGTCCCTACCCCTCGTTTGGTTTCGGCTTCCATACCGTTACCCTACGACATTACACATTAGCTTACACGCCTGTGTTGGAACGGTGTAAATACGTTCTCCAACACCAGTAATTGCCGCCCGTTGCTGAACGGAGAGAGGTGTGGTTGGAGCCACACCTCGTTGGGACTTGTTCCTGGGTTTCTGACAAAGATTCCCCATGTGGTTTTATTAAGGCGTACCTCCGAATTTCGTAGCCTTTTCTCCAACTTGTTGGCATATTAGCCACAGGCGGGAGAAGGGTACGGGATGGAGAGTGTGGGAGGCTACCGATATACTGGTCCCTACCCCTCGTTTGGGTTTGGTTTTGAACCATAATCCTATGACACTCACAAGAGGAAGGGTTTTTGTTCTCATGCACAAGTATGTAACTGTCCTGATATGACCTTACATGTTTCTAGGACGTAAAACAAAAAACAAACAATGGTTTGATCATTACCGGATTATTGAGGCGTAGTTGGCTACGAAAAGTAGTAAGCCCGAGGCTCCCATGTCTGATGATAAGGACTGGTCACCGGTGGGGACAGTTTAAGCCTCCCCGGTTATGTTGGTGGTTAGCTCCAGTACCTCTTTAAGGAAGTGGAAACTGGGGTTAATTTGGTAAGAACGACAGAAAACGTACTCACGTTTTACGTCTTTGCCAGTACAGGATGTAATTTCTTTTTCCTTATCGATTTGATAAAGATGAGAGAGAAGCATTAGATAATGAGTGGGAATTTTTGATTTAAAATCAATTATTCAAGGAGAATATATTGTCAAATATCTTTTCTCGACCTAAGCCCAATGGAGAGGTGAGAATGATTTTAGATTTAACAACACTTGATAAGTGAGTCGAAGATTAGCATCTTTTAAATGTTTTCTTTGGAGACGGCAAGAGACTTGTTTTCCAAAGGCGCTTGGTTGACAAGTGTCGATCTTAGAGATGCAGGTTACATAGTCCCAATGTACGAAGCAGATTGAAAAACTTTAATGTTTACTTGGAAAGAACAACTATATGAGATTACTTGTTTACCAAATGGTTAGCTTGCGCCTTGCTTATTTACTAAGTTCTTTTCGCTCATGGGGCGTGAAGGACATGATTATGTTCCCGTATATTGATGATTTATTTAGTGGGGCACAGTCGAAAGCAGCTTGTCAAAATGCAGTAAATGATTTAAGGTACAACATTTACTAAGTTAGAAATATTTTATTCATGACTGTTACAGCATGTGAGTTATTACAGTTAAACAGGCCAGAGATAAGGCAAGTTGCTGTTATAATAGGTATTAGAATAGCCTATGCCCAGCTATTTTATTTTTGACAGATAGTACTATAGCAATGGCTTACATTTGCAACATGGGAGGGACAACGTCCAAACCATATAATAAAATAGCGAAATTAATTTGGGAATTGGACACATTTACATTTGTTTGCATCAAGAAATAATAACAAATTATAAAAATTGGTTTCATGGCATCCAGAGACTAATGTTTGGGAAATGGATGCTTTCTCTTTGATATGGGGAAATCAATCAATTTTATTACTTTTTCCTAACATTCAGCCTAATCAGCAGAGTAGCAAGGAAGATTAGAATGGACAAAACACATATAGAATTTTGATAGTTCCAGATTGGGACACGCAGCCATGTATGGCAGGAGTAGCCTTAGGAGCCAAGAGTTGTTAGATTTTTAAGGGTGCTAGAAAATCAAGGTTTATGGGTTGGAGCGAGTAAAGCTGCAAGATGCGTTTTATCTGTTATAGTTCCCTGAGCAGATGGACAGACAGTTGGTAAACACCAAGTTATTCAGTGGTTTTGAGATCAGTTTACGAAAGGAATCCCCAAAAGCCAAAATATAATAGGTTTTGGGATGGGTCAATGGTATTCGAATTATTTACGAAATGGCCTAGTAATATTCTTTTGAATATAAAACAGCTAGGATTTTAGCTAGCAGTATTGTTACTGTTAGTCACTGGACACAGGGGACAAACTTTTGTAGCATTGTCCCTGGACGGTTTAGAAATAGATCGCAAGGAAGCGACGTTTGATTTACAGAAATTATTGAAATCAAACCGCACAGGGGATCCATTATCCACAGTGCATTTAAACAGTTTCCTGCATGACCGACAACTTTGTGTAGCATCTGCCATACAGGTATATTTATTCAAGACAAAAGACGTTAGGAATTCAAGACAACTGTTGGTGAGTTTTATTAAACCACACAAGGGCATTTCAAGAGACACTCTTGCACGATGGACCATTACAGTTCTGAAGGCAGGAGTGGATACGGGATGCTATGTTTCCCATTCAACACGGGGTCTATAAAGCATGACTGCTAGGGATCTCCGTGAAGAGAATCCTGGCACACGCAGGCTGGAAAACTGCTAGATCGTTTGCAAAACATTACAACAAACGACTAGAAAAGTCGAGTGGCCTCACCACACGCTTACTCACCAGTTAACAAGACAGGTGAAGTTAAAAGTATTAATACTAATGAATACTGTATGAAATGTAAAAAAACTATAAATGGATATGGTTTTGAATATGAATGAATTAAGGATAAAAATGAAGTTATGTAAAATTCTCCCTAGCCTGAAGCTAGCCTGAGGCGTAGTACCGAGGTAAAATAGTATAGTTATACGAATCTTACCTGGGTATAGATGATGGATAACTGTTGTTTTCCCGAGGTACAAGCCTCGGTTAGATGTTGGCTAGGGCCCACCCTCCACACCCTGCCACATCTATCATGTTTGCTTGTGCCAAGACGAAAACATTAAAGTATCCATTTGAGTTTAAGATCATTTTTATCCTGAATAAGTAGGTAAAGATTGCTGGTACCTGACGTGCTTCCTTCTCCCTAGCCAACATCTAACCGAGGCTTGTACCTCGGGAAAACAACAGTTATGTTTCTTGGCATCCCGAACCGGATGCTTGGAAAGTTGATGCATTTGCTATTACCTGGGTAGATAATTATTTCTATATCCCACCGTTTAGCATTATCAGCTGAGTGGTGAGAAAAATCAGCATGGAGGGAACACACGCCATACTGATTGTGCCCGATTGGGACACGCAACCTTGGCTACCAGCAGTTTCACAACTGGCAAAAGAACATATACGATTCCCAAGAAAGGCCGGGAACCTAACGCACCACGGACCACTATCGATTCACGGCGACGTGTCAGCGACACCCCTATTGCCATTCCTTTTCTAGGGAAACATCTACAGCAATTTGGATTGGATAAAATTACTGAAGACAGAATAATAGCCGATGCATGGAGGCCAGGAACTGTCAAAATGTACACGACATATTTAAGAAAATGGGGTGTACACTGTTTGCTAATGAAAGTCAAGCCAACAAATCCAACAATTGCACAAGTAGCCCGTTTTCTTCGTTCTCTAGAGGATGAAGGACTAGGGTTTGGGGCGGTCAATGCAGCCAGATGCGCGTTATCGATTGTCTTACCTAGAATTGAGGGAGATACAGTTGGTAAACATTATGTCCTTCATTATTTACTTCGGTCAATTTATCAAAGGAATCCTCCAAAACCAAAGTATAGTCGCTTCTGGGACGTTTCTATAGTATTAAGTTGTTTATGGCTTGGCCTCACAACTCTTTGTTAGATGTAAAGCAATTAGGTTTTAAGGTCGCTGTCTTGTTACTACTAGTAACGGGACACAGAGGACAAACAATTGTTGCATTATCCTTAGATGGATTAGAAATAGAAAAGAAACAAGCCACGTTTGATTTAGCACAGTTGCTAAAATCGAACAGATTAGGTGACCCTTTATCTACGGTTCACTTAGACTATTTCCCAGAGGATCGTAAATTATGTGTTGTGTCAGCCATACGGGCTTATATATCCAAGACAGGACTTACGTGCATCACAACAACTGTTAGTGAGCTTCATAAAGCCACATAAGGCAATTTCAAGAGACACCCTTGCCAGATGGACGATCACGGTGTTGAAATTGGCTGGAGTGGATACGGGCAGATACTATTCCCACTCAACCAGAGGTGCCATGGTTTCCAAGGCACGTTTGCTCGGCATTTCTGTAAAAAGAATACTAGCGCACGCAGGCTGGAAGACGGCTAAGTCGTTTGCAAAACATTACAACAAACGACTAGAAAAGCCTACCGGCATTGCAAAGCGCCTGCTCACCAACTAACAAGAATAGGTGAGAACAAAAACTTTGAATGATACAATTACTAATACAATGACACATGAACATGTTACTAATAAGAATAGATGATATTAAGGATAAAAATGAATTATGTAAAAGTCTCCCTAGCCTGAGGCTAGCCTGAGGCTGTATACCGAGGTAAAATAGTATAGTTATACGAGTCTTACCTGGGTATAGATGATGGATAACTCTTGTTTTCCTGAGGTATAAGCCTCGGATAGACGTGGGCTACGGCCCGCCCACCATACCCTAACACGTCTATTCCGTTATTGTACCATTACGGGGGAAAATCATAGTATCCATTGTATTAAAGATCATTTTTATCCTAGATAAGTAGGTACAGATTGCTGGACCCGGATGTGCTTCCTTCTCCCTAGCCCACGTCTATCCGACGATTATACCTCGGGAAAACAAGAGTTATCCATCATCTATACCCAGGTAAGACTCGTATAACTATACTATATAGAGTTGCATAATGGATCACAAAATAACCGCATAATTTAAGTCTTTTAATGAACGACATGATTTGATAAATCTATCATTAGCAATCTAACACTGTTCATATGTGTTCGGAGTAATTCGAAATGGGCATACGTCTTCGGCCCATGTGAAAACACTGATTATTTTTGTTCGTATCTAAAATGTGTTCATGCATTCAGTTTTCACCGCACCTGTATAATTTTAATACAGGATTGCTTCTCCGTTAAACGACAGTCCCATATGAAGTCACTAGGATATATATATATTGAGTTGCATAATGGATCACAAAATAACCGCATAATTTAAGTCTTGTAATGAACGACATGATTTTATAAATCTATCATTAGCAATCTAACACTCTTCATATGTGTTCGGAGTAATTCGAAACGGGCGTACGTCTTCGGCCTATGTGAAAACACTGATTATTTTTGTTCATATCTAAAATGTGTTCATGCATTCAGTTTTCACCGCACCTGGTATAATTTTAATACAGGATTGCATCTCAGTTGAACGACATTAGTCCCATATGAAGTCACTAGGATATATTATTCGAAATGGGCGTACATCTTCGGGCCATATGAAAATACTGACACTGTTTTTTTTCATATCTAAAATCATGTCTTTCTCCTGTAATGTATGTTATTACTTATAAAATTGATATGTATTGCTTCCTAGCCTGGGCCTGTATGCAGGAGTCGGTGGTAGCGGGTTTTGGTTTTACAGCCTATTACCAGGTAGCTATCGCCGACGTCGAGAACTGTGTCAAGTCGTATGCAGGAGCGCGTAACACTTTGATTATAGCTACCCGTGAATTTATTTATAGATTTGGGAAATCCCTCTGCGTCTGTACCCATATATTAGGCTTAACTATATTCAATGCGACCATATTTAACAGAATTACATATGCAATAAGTGAAATTTTATCAATTTAACCCTAAATTCGAAGCGTTATTAAGGCTACCGCTGCATTGGCAGCGATATTGATAGTTATATTTTCGAATCGACGAACGTACAGTAAACAAACCGCTGCCGCCGCCAGTATGGAAATTCCCGATTACCACCGTTTTGCCTCGCTACCACCGAATAGCACCGGCTCCTGCATACAGGCCCAGGTGCTCGACATTAATAGGATATGGCAAGGATTGGTTAGCTCAGTGTCATGATAATGTGACTGAGTCGGATATTGGGTCATGGTGCTGACAGTCTGATTTCCCAGTGGGGCAGCACTATAAAAGTCACCATGAGTTTGCACTATCACAAGTCGGTATTCATCCTGATATCCTTAGAAGTTGCCAGGACGTAAAACTGTACCAACCAACCATGTAATATATGTTCATGTTAGTTGAGGACAATGCAAAGTGCTCACCCATTTCGGTTGCTGTGGCCCAGTCGGGCAAGTTGTTTATACGCTCATTATATACTATTACAAGTAGTTGTGCCTGTCGTCGCTCTAGTCAGAGTTAATTGAGCAACTCTAAACTAGCCATTGTAGGGCACTGAACCTGTAAATATGTTGATCTAAAGTGCAAATTAAAGAGTATGGCCAAATATAACAGGGTTCCTGCGGATCCTTAAAAAGTCTTAACATTAATAGTTAATTTTCAAAGCCTTGAAAGGTGTTAAATATGGTAATATTTCCGTAAACGGTCTTAAAAGGGTCTTAAATTGAATTTGGTCATTATAATATTGTTTCAATATGTTTTACCAACTACCTTCACAAAGCACAAATGCAGTGGAGCTGAAAATGTCTCGGAGTTGACGCTATAGTGTACAGACCGTAATGTACTAGTCACAAATATGTATGTTACATTTGCCGCGGAAATATGTCTTAAATTGTATGAAAATGGGTATTGTAAAGCCTTAAAACGGTCTTAAATGTGATTTGATGATAGGTGCATGTATCCTGTCTTTTAAAAAACTGGCAGTAAATAGCGGTTGAAGAATGATAAAATACCCTTCTTATTAAATTTAAAAATGCATCAATATGGTTATATATTCATATTGAGTGAAGAGTATTGTCGTGGGCGTGATGAAAATGGGAAATATTGCGTCTAGAGCGGGACTCGAACCCACATCTCTGCATTCCGGGCCAGTGTGCAACCATTACACCACCTAGGTTCCCTGATATCAATACACTACCCACGCCTACCTGTCTATGCGGCTCCTTGCCTGAGAGGTCAGTGCAGACCACTACAGTATTAATCCTCCTGTGAATGTGTTACAAAATATAACTAAAAAACTCACAATATAATTTTTGTAGGATTGAACAGAAACTAATTGGCATTATTACAGCATGGCGATAACCATCTGAGCAACTAAACTAAAACACTGGAAAATACAGTTATTCAGCTGTTGACTTCTTTTAAATGAACAACGTCCAGATGTGTTTAATGTACCACTATATATGAAACTGAACCCTGTTCAAATGCACTACTGTGTGAAGAGTAGCGGGAACAGGAAGGCCAATTGATTATAGTTGAAATTTCCATGAATTCGCGTGAAAGTATAAATTATTTAATAATTAATTTATTTGGGTGTGGTGTGGTGTAGCCATGGGTTAAAAGACTGAATAGACGGGGGGGGGGGGGGGGGGGGGGGGGGGGGCGAGTGACATATGCGCTTGGGTTCAGATACTGAATAGACCTTTAGGGTGCTATGGTGTATTGTCTTTAAATGTTGGATGTAGGAGTTTAATCCAGGCCATATATAATAATCACTAGTTGAATTAGGATGTAAAATCAGTTTTTCTTCCCGCAGTGGAGATGGGGGGTGGTGGGGGGGCGCGTAATGTTAGCACTTCAAAAGAATCTTAGTAAAATTTTTGGAGGTCAATCTCGCATTAACAAAGTTTTATTCATAATTCACTAATTCTTAAAACTTTATTTGGAATGGAACAACACTTCCGGGCATTAAATATTCCCTCCTCATTCCTTTGTGTAAAGGAATCGGGTGCGGATATATATGCTACCAGGTGGGTTCTATCTAAGCTGCTATCTGTTAAAGCTGCATAGTCCGATGAAAACAACAAATTTTCAAAACCATAGACCCCTTTCAATGTTTGTAAACATTGTGTATGCGCGCGCAGCTTGGCTGCAGAACGAATGCACACTGCCACTGAGTTTGCCAGTACGCGCAGTGCAAAACCTCAGATTTATTCAAAATTAATAGAAATCCAGAACCCTAACTTCATTAATTTAATATAATCTTTTTGGTAAACATGTTTTCTATGTGTATTCCAATCAGTTTGTTTCTAGGTGTTGTGGTTTTAGAGATATTGAACTTTTTCTGTATGAAGATTGCTCACTGCCATTGACAATGCATTGAGTTTGCCGGTACGCTCAGTGCAAAGCATCAGTGTTATTCAAAATTAATAGAAATCCAGACCCCTAACCATATCAATTTAATATAATCTTTTTGTTAAACATATTTTCTATGTGTATTCCAATTAGTTTGTTTCTAGGTGGTATTGTTTTAGAGATATTTAACTTTTTCTCTATGAAGATTGCTCACCGCCATTGACAATCTTGCCATACGTGCAGTGCAAACCGTCAATTTTATTCAAAATTAATAGAAATCCAGAACCCTAACCATATCAATTTAATATAATCTTTTTGTTAAACATATTTTCTATGTGTTTTCCAATCAGTTTGTTTCTAGGTGGTATTGTTTTAGAGATATTTAACTTTTTCTCTATGAAGATTGCTCACCGCCATTGACAATGCATTGAATTTGCCATACGTGCAGTGCAAAACGTCAGTTTTATTCAAAATTAATAGAAATCCAGAACCCTAATTTAATATAATATTTGTAGTAAACATGTTTTCTATGTGTATTCCAATCAGTTTGTTTCTAGGTGTTGTGGTTTTAGAGATATTTAACTTTAACTGTATGAAGATTGCTCACTGCCATTGACAATGCATTGAGTTTGCCGGTACGCGCAGTGCAAAACGTCGATTTTATTCAAGATTTATAGAAATCCAGAACCCTTACCATATCAATTTAATATAATCTTTTTGGTAAACATGTTTTCTATGTGTATTCCAATCAGTTTGTTTCTAGGTGTTGTGGTTTTAGAGATATTGAACTTTTTCTGTATGAAGATTGCTCACTGCCATTGACAATGCATTGAGTTTGCCGGTACGCTCAGTGCAAAGCATCAGTTTCATTCAAAATTAATAGAAGTCCAGAACACTAGCTTCATTAATTTAATATAATCTTTTTGTTAAACATATTTTCTATGTGTATTCCAATCAGTTTGTTTCTAGGTGGTGTGGCTTTAGAGATATTTAACTTTTTCTGTATTAAGATTCATTAGATTGCTCACGGCCATTGACAATGCATTGAGTTTGCCGGTAAGCGCAGTGCAATACGTCGATTTTATTCAAAATTAATATTTAAAAAAATGCAGAGCCCTAACCTTGTAAATTTAATATAATCTCTTCTTTGAATATGTTTTCTATGTCTTCCAGTTCAGTTTGTGGCTAGGTGGTTTGGTTTAAGAGATATTTCACCTTTTCTCTATGAAGATTGCTCATAGCCATTGAGTTTGCAGTGTGACCGGATGTTGTCCTGCAGCCAAGCAGTGTGCGCACTGACGTGCTGACGTCATGAAATTGGCCAATAGCAATAATCTAGATTTGAGCCTAGAAGTCTAACTTAGATACTGGCACACTTATCAAACATTTGTCACCACATAGAAGGGAATATGGAGGCAATTTAATAGAACCTATAACTGCAGACGTCTATGGTGTCAGAGTTTTGGTGTGCTTACCAAAATTAATTTAGCATGTTTGCACTTAGAATATTAAAAAAGTTAGCCATTTAAAATAAAAGTTAGTTCAAACTAAAGTGAGATATATTATAATGTATAATGATCAACCAAATATATTTATCTCAGAAAATGACAAAAACTTAAAACCATCGGACTATGCAACTTTAAAGTAATGGAATTCTTTACCTTTTTTAAAAGACATGTTTTACTTAAAGTTGCATAGTCCGATGATTTTGAGTTTCTATTTTATTCTGAGATAAACATATAATGTTGGTCACTATACTCTTCCTTACTTTAGTTTGAAGTACTTTTTTATGTTTAATGGCTAACCTTTGAGGTATTTGAAGTGCTAATATGCTAAATTAGTTTTGGCAAGCATGCTAAAACTCTGACACCATAGTCTTCTGCAGTAACAGGTTATATTAAATTGCTTCAGTGTTTCCTTCTATGTGGCGACAACAGTTTAATAGGTGTGCCATAATCTAAGTTAGATATGTAGAATCAAATCTAGATAAAGTTTTTGGTTTTGAAAATTTGATGTTTTTATCGGACTATGCAGCTTAAATGTATGTAATTCCTTGCTCATTAATACTTATAGTCCTAGTTCCACTGGTCCTTCAGGAATGGCTGAACCTGAGACCCGGCACACCGGGTCGTAGCTATAGCATACAGGTGGAAGGCGGTGAATGAGGTGAATACACATACACGATGATACAGAAAATGGCATTTTATTTCATGTAGACCGTTTCACTGCAATGCACATTAGAAATGTACTCATGGCAATAATTTCATTAAGTTTGGTTATTAGCAGGCACATGGTTATACTTATAGGTAGGTGCAACGTGAGTTTAAAGTACAGGTTCTATAGTGGAGGTTAACGCTGGAAGGAGGGGCCATCCTACCCTTCCACAATTTAAGCGGTTCAAACCCTGGTCGAGTCAAACCAATGACTTAAAGGATTATACTTGTCACTTCCAAGCCAGGCACTTGGCATTATTAGGATAGGCCAAGGACTGGTCGCCTCAGTGTCAGGATAATGTGACTGAGTGGGATATCAAGTCATGGTGCTGGTGGCCTGATCTCCCAGTGGGGCAGCATTATAAAGTCGCCATGCGTGCGCACTGTCACAAATCGGTACCCATCCTGATATGACCTTAGATGTTGCTAGGACGTAAAACAAACAAACAATTTAAGCTGTAGCTGCGACCCAGGCTGCTGGGTCACAGCTTCAGTCCTTATTGAGAGGCCATTATTAGTGGTTATATTTTGTACCATAATCTCGTGTCTACTTAGTGTCACCCCAAAGGTGAATATGGCTATTTTTGTCATCTTTTAAACCATATAATAATACCTATTAAACTATATATATAATATGCCTCCATCGTAAACCAACTTCGACACAAGCCTTTTGACATGAGTCTAGTACTAGAGAAACCCGGATGTCCTTTACTGATATCGGATGGAATGTGTGTTGATCTCCGACACCATACATGATTAGTATTAGTATTACATACACCACATGTAACGAGTTATCAAATATGAGTTGTGAAGCAGTTTGCAATAGAGTGTATAATTTTGTCCATATATAATACCCCAATCACACCAAACTAGTTCTCACTATGTGCTTGAAAATGTTGCTGAATGGACTCAAACTGTGTGCGAACGGAATGGATGTAGTAGCAACTTTTTACGGTCTTTTTACAAATGGAATGGATGGGTTAGAACAGAATGGTGCTCAAGAACTTTGAGCATGCCCAAAATTTTCTTGCAGCCACGTTCTACCCCGACCACAGCCCGTTTTAGAATGTGGTCGGATGTTTTGAGAACTAGTTTGGTGTGATGGGGGTGTAAATAACCTAAGCTTCTTTTTTTTCTTCCTTGTAATTCGTTAAAATCTAATATTGTAATACCTGCATCGGAAAAGGCATGGCATTGCATTTGCCCATATTGCACTGCCCGTATGAACATATAAGTACCATAGATGGTACAGTTGAATTCTGTAGGGAACATGCATCGTTCACATTTACACCAGTTAAGTAGCTGTCACCGTAATGATATAACTAGATGTGTGAACAGCATGGTTGTGTGTATTTCACTTGCAAAACAGCCCTCGATCATTTATGTACATATTTGCAACACCAAATAAAGGTAGTACACTGACGAATGTGTTTTTATTGATATATATATATAGCCATAGGGGTTTCTCCAACAACGTCAGCTATAGTGTTGGGAGGAAGTATCATACCTCTTAAATTTGTGACTGTCATTCTATATCTGTTTCCCAGTAAGCCTACTGTGATTGGGATATGTCGGTCATGTAATTTTAAAGCTGCATTATCCGACGATGAATCGCATTTTCAAAAGCAAAACCTAGATTTGATCCTCAATATCCTATTTGCATACTGGTGAACTTATTAGGAATGTGTTACTCAGCCAATTTAATAGAGCATGTTACCGCTGAAGCCTATGGTATCAGTATTTTGATTTACTGGCCAAAATTAGACGGCATGTTTTCACTTCCAATATCTCCCAAATTAGCCATTTAGAATAAGTTACTTCAAAGTAAAGTCTATTATCACGACCAATCTAATGTATTTAATAGATTAGAACAATGTATCTAATGTTTTTATCATTAGTTGGTTAGTGATGATTGCTTCACACCCTTTCGGCAGCAAAGGCCATAATCACGGCGAGAATTGTTCAGATCTTATTCTGTCATATTATTATCAGGTCGTCACTTTTACAGAGAATGTAAAAGCATATAGTCAACTATGTGTCCTGAGATACTTGTGAAGTCAAAAGCTCACAATTATGCATGTTGCCGGTAACATGAGTAATTCACGACGCTGGAGACTGCTAGGGTGCCAGGATAATTTCCCTGATGTGTCGCTAGTGCATTCTCGCCCACAACCAATAATGGTTTAGCATTCATATCACTATGGGGACACAAGCTTCGTGGTAAAGCTAAACAAGCCATTGGGCATTCACTACTGGAGCAGCACACTGTGGATCGATTTCAAATTTCGAATCAAACGGTTTAGGACTATCTTCTGTAAAAAAAAAAACACAACAAAAACCTGCAACATGCCTTAAGTGTATGCGTCGGAAAGAAAAAATATAATTGTCGACGTGTAGAATCTCCTTCAACATCAAAAAGTGATATTTATAGTGTTTTAGTGGTGAATCCGCCGGACATGGTGACTGTGTCATTCCTGCAGAAGACGTTATCAACACAGTAGGATGCGGCAACAAAATCTCTGCGTGCTAGGAAGGATTGCTTGGAGTCGTCGTTAACCAGGGCTACAACGGGGATGGCGCACGATGCGCAGGAATGGCAGCATAGCAGCCGGAAGGATGATGTGGCACCGTTTGGTGCCAAATGCCGGCATTTGCGGTGTTGTCGTACCGTAGCAGTGTGGAGAGCCGCATATCATAAAATGGGCGAAAATGACGCGTAAGATGGCAGCAAGCAGCTAGCGAAAGCATCAACACGAGAGGCTCCATGCGTGTTGTGACGGGTGGTCAATGGATTTGAACGAATCCAACTCCGAGCTCGAACCGGACAACTCAGGGGAATTGGTTCATCAGATGCTAATAACAAGGGCCATACTAACAAGAAAAAGCGTGGTAAAAAAGCTTTCTTGTCACAGTTATTTGTTATTCGCGATGACTGTATGGGCAATATTGCTAAAGACTAGGCAGTGCCACATGGTTTAAATATACTGCTGCTGTATATAGACTTCAGAAGAACCTGGTTATATAAAAAAAAAATGGATTCCTACATAAGAAAACATCTAATTGACATATCAGACATGGCTGCTAACTGGGAGTGGACTACAGTTTTATTTATGGGTAGTTTATTATGCCGTTTATGCGTCCCCAGATGCCTTTACAGGTGGGATGAAAAGTGTAAAAATGTGGGCGGGAAAAGGTTCAGATATAGGTTGTCATGGAAACGAGTCAACAACATCTGCATCTTCCATAGCAACCAATGCTTTATATTTATTTGAAAGTTTGCCACTTCTAGCTGACAAGATTATAACTAGTAGTAGTAACAGATCACACGACAAACATAAATTAATTAAAATATGTAAAGCTTTTGAGGCAGGAGTTTTGTCATCATCAGAATACAAGTCTATTAATGCGAGTAGGATAGTCCCTTAGAGCCTCTTTTCCCTCTTTGGCACTGTCTGGCAATATTCCGAACAACACTCAAACTCAGCAAACATGCTCAAACTAATGGACTTCATAATGGTACACAACCATCTCATACGTTCACCAAATTGTATAGCCCTTAGTGTGCTGGTATGCCATTAAGCATTTATTCATTCATTCATACGTTCACCGACAATCCAATTGCCGTAACATTTTCATTCGGATGCCTGCTGGATGCCATAGGCAGTCTGTCATGCTCCTTATTTTCAACTGATTTGTGTATTGATGATGTCACTGCCGTTAAAAATGTTTTTTTAAACAATAAACACAGCATGCAGGATAGTAGTAGAAATCAAGCACAATATAGTAGAGATCAACCACAAGAGTGGGGTTAATAACTCAAATTTGAAGGCAGGAAAAGTCGTTTGGTAGGGTTGTCAAGGTACCATATCAACTCTATATACATTGTTCATAAGTGAAATACAGTACGTCTAGTTGCTACTTAGCCTGGCGTTCAGCATTACTAGGATAGGTTATGGACTGTTTAGCTCAGTATCAGGATAATGTGACTGAGTGGGAGTTCAGGTCATGGTGCCGGCAGCCTGATCTCCCACTATAAATTTACCATGAGTGTGCGTTGTCAAAAGTCAGTACCCATTCTTATGTGACCTTAGATGTTGCCAGGATGTAAATCCCCAACAGACACATTTTTATACACGCCTATCATGAATAAAGTAAATAAAGGAGTGTATAGTAAATGAAACCAGCATACGATAATTAAATACAAGAACAGGAAGATTGAAGGGATTTATAATATGGAATAGAATTCTGGGTCGAGCGGGTGGTTTTGTTTATATTTCCCCTGCATTCCGCACCCTGTTCTATATCTCCTAACCAGTTCCCTCCCTATCATCCCTCAAATCCCTCTCTATTCCTTTGCCCACGTGTCCTAGCTGTCCATTTCCCATTTTTCAGGCACGGGCGGCAACGATCATCAATTTTTTTAAATGATTTTGTGATTTATTTGGCCTTAAATATGGTAATGAATTCTTGTAGCCGTTTCCAAAACAAAGTAACAAGATCAGCATGCAGCATCGGAACACTTAGTTGAAAGTATCTAAAAATGTCAGAACATCAAGAGCGTGTTGATTTCGTAGTCACACCAATGATAAAGAAATGAATGAATTCTTGTAGCTGTTTCCAAAACACCCGACTGCCGGGTCTCAAGTGAAGAAATTTGGTGCTGCTTCAGAAAGCTCTATATAGCCTTGTTCACACGGGCAATGTAAATCGATTCGTAGAAAGCGACTTGCCTAGTTCGACGCACATTTCGCGTGTGAACGGGCGTCTGAGTCGAATTAGGGCTGAATCGATTTCTGTGATGCGCATCCTGTAAACCACCTATCGAGGTAGTTTACGTGAGGCGATTTCTGTGAATCGATTTATTTTGCCCGTGTGGACGCACTGAGGCAGATTAAGCACCTCACACGCATGCGCAGTCGACACCTTAGTTTGTTGACTTTCCGGTTGATCAAAAGCGCATATTATATAATTTAGTCTATGAAACCGCTAGCTGTGCACAGATATTTTTTTCATCATTTATTTTAATGTTTTCACTGCCCAGCAGAAGTTTTGACCGTTCCAAACCAATACGATTCAGTACATACATATCTAGGTCGAACCCACTCTCTCGTGGCGACGCCGAAAAATGGCGCTGGTCAGACTGGACTTGCTCATGTGCAGATATCGATTTCCGGCCCAAGTACTGCCCGTGTGAACGGGTGTCTAAATCGATTCATATGATTCGCCTTGGCTGAATCGCTTTAGATTTTGCCCGTGTGAACACGGCTTATATCTATGGCTAATTCTTGTTGGATTTTGACCAGAAAAAGACACAAATCTGTCAAATTTAACTGGCTTCAAAATGGAACAATCACCGTAAAATTTGAAAAAACCTAACTCCCCCCAAATCTGTGAAAGTTGGCTTTCATAGAAAGTAACAAGATCAGCATGCAGCATCAGAACACTTACTTTGGCTGTCATGACACATAGCCCTTCTTTCATGCACACCTGTTTATCTCGGACCCATCCGCAAACAAACTGGTTGTATGCATCCAGTCCTTTAATTGTAGGCCTGTAAATCCTTCATTGTATATGGACTCGGAGAAAAGACCAGGTAGTTCATGATGTCAATATCATGGTAGAAGGGTCACATTCTCCGTCCAGTCCCGACAAGACGGGATGACCGAATGAGTTAGAGCATCCGTCTCCCATGTTGGTAGATCGTGGGTCGTGGGTTCAAACCCTGGTCGAGTCAAACCAATGACTTAAAAATTGATAGTTGTCGCTTCCTAGCCTGGCGCTCTGCATTATTAGGATAGGGCAAGGACTGGTTGGCTCAGTGTCAGGATAATGTGACTGAGTGGGATATCAGGTCATGGTGCTGGCGGCCTGGTCTTCCAGTGGGGCAGCGCTATAAAGTCGCCATGAGTGCGCAGTGTCACAAGTCGGTACGCATTCTGATATGACCTTAGATGTTGCTAGGATGTAAAACAAAAACAACAAAGAAACAAAACAGTCCAGTTTGAATGTGTACGGATCTTTGTGTCCTATAAGACTTAGTTTAGCATCGTATCGCTCTAATTCAGCAGCTTTCAAAGTATCACGATAACTGAGCACGATATGTCACTGACTTTGCTAGATGTCATGTCGAGGAAATGTAATCAAGATATGCCAACGTAGACTTAAAGCAAGCATGAGTGGTAACATGTGGTTTGTTATTGTGGTTACTATAGCTACAATGGCCACACTTCCGTTTAGCATGACGTCAGTGCATACCCTCTATATGGGATATCCTCTCATACGTCATACACTTGTCAGTGCCGCCCCCCCCCCCCCCATTCTTTTTACACCCTACAGCGCTACATATGTGAGATGCCTGACCCCGGTTATAGTACGTAGTAAACAAACTAGCGGTGCGGAGTGGCACATGTTATCAATGTCAGATCACCCTAGTAGTGCCTATTTTTTATTTCAACGTGTTTAGTGCTCGTCCAAAGCCGTGTTCACAATTTAGTCTACATACAAGCAAATACGCAGTAAGTATAATAAAAACTGTGGTTAGCTTAATTATGATGCATTAGAGCATCATTATGGAAAGTTTAGCCTTTCTTTGGTCCATTTTGGACGAGTTATTTGGTTATAAAAAACCAAGGATAGAATTCCTTCTCGAAGGAACGAAACCGATCATTAGCGGTTCTGTCAACACCCGTGTCACTGTGTGATTATGGGTAGAGATGTGGGCTCTGCCTCATCTCCTGTGGAAATTCTCTCGTACTCTAATAGAGAGTAATGTTGGAGATGCTCCTGGGTTTCTTTTATAGACTCCCCACAAACTTTTTCAGGCGTTTCTCCGAGTTTCGTAGCGTTTTCTCCAACTTGTTGACGTAGTAGTCACAGGTGGGAGAAGTGTGTGGAACAGAGGGATGGGCGGGACGATACACTGGTCCCGACCCCGCGTAAGGTTTGGGCTTGACCCACAATCCACGCACAAATTTAGCTTATTACGCCTGTGTTATAACGGTATAAACACGTTCTCTAACACCACTAGATGTCCAATTGAGTTTGAAACAACCATATTGTGACATATATATATAACGGGACTGACCAAAAATCTTTGTTTCAGTTCCCGATGGCCACGAAGCGGAGTAAGCGCGGTGCAGCAGCAGCCGAGGGGCGTGTTCCGAGTGGATTGGACGAGGAGTACGACTCCTCACCCGTGTTGTCGGCAGTGCCTTCGACACATCCCGGGGCGCATATTCTCTCCGAGGCGGATGAGGACATAGTGCCTGACGGCGCCGCGGCTCAAAATTGGGAGACTCGGTTTGCGGCGATGGAGAGTCATATTATGTCTCTCAAACCACCGGTGTCTCGTAAACGGCGAATGCCGAGTGTCCAAGAGGAATCATCATTCGAGGATTTCTCGGAGACAGACTCAGCGATGGAGCTTAAGGCTCCTCCTCCTCCTTCTCCTAAACGGAGGAAAAAGAAGAAACATATCATTTCTTCTGGTGATGATTTCACCAAAGAACGGGGGAAGACTGGACTTCGCAAAAAGCGGAAGACCAAGTCCAAGAAGAAGAAGAGGAAAGATTCTTCTTCTTCCGATTCTTCCGCAGATTCCACTTCTACGGAATCAGACTCAGACACACAATTTGAGGGTGTCTATGCTGCCATTGGGGGCAAAGTGGCTAAGAAAGTGGAGAAGCCAAAGGCTAAGCGTGTGAAAACCACTACGCTTATGCGCGAGACCATTAATGGCCATTTCCGCACCTTTAAACCCGCGGAAGTTATCTCCAAGTTACGAGATGAGTTAACAGGCATCAAATGTGTTCCCAACTCCATCATTAAGGAGATGGATCGAGATGTCAATATGACGGATGACCGTAAGAGATTTGAGGGTGTGTTGCACACAGTGCATAAGGCGGTGCTTGGTACCCTAACAGCTATTGCTCCTGTGGCAAATAGAATGCAAAGAGAAAATAAGTTCTCGTCTTTGGCTAAAATGATGGACAAAGGAATTGCATTGTTAGCAGCGGCAGGTAATTATCTGTCGTACCGAAGATATGAGAATGTCTTCAAGTCGGTTTGCACAGATGCTGGCAAAGAAGTGGCTCGCTCAGAGAAGGTTACGGATAATGATGGGAAAGAGTTTACGCTCTTTCTCGCTCCAGAGCCGATTAAAGGGAAACCTTTAGATAACACGAAAATGTTTGGCGGTCAACTACAATACCTCTATAAAGAGGTAGAAACTGCAGCCAAGAGTGGCAAAAACATGGATGGCAAGAAGAAACAGGAAAGAAGAAACAGGAAACCCCTCGTTTCAAAAGGCCACGATGGTTCACCAGGGGAACCAGACCGGGCTCAAACTTTGGTCAAGCTTTTCGGGGCCGGGGCGCTCGCTCAGGCTGGACCGACAACACCGCACGGCCACTAGGCCGAGGCGTCAACTCGCCGAGACCCTTCCCCAGGGGCGGGTCCAAGTAGAGGTCAAAACACAGACGTTACAAGTCCTTGCAGCCTCTAAAACCACACAAACTGTAAGCAACTTTGTGGCTGGCAATATTAATAATCATATTTCTGAGTGGCACAAAATTACTAGTGACCCAAGAAATTTTACAAATAGTTAGGGGTGTTCGCATTCCCTTCACACAATTTCCGGTACAAGGCAGTATACCTTTTCCTTATAACATTGAACCGGTTGAACGAGAGGCACTAACTAAACAGGTACAAAAATTCTTTGACAAAGGAATTATACAAAAAGTGACATACTGTTCAGGAGAGTTTATTTCAAACATCTTCTCGAGACCAAAGCCTAATGGCGAGGTTCGAATGATCCTGGATTTAACAATCCTTAATAAAATGGTGGAATATCGACATTTTAAAATGTTTTCGCTAGATACGGCACGAGATCTGATTACGCCAGATGCGTGGATGGCTAGTGTTGATTTACAAGATGCATATTATACGCTTCCCATAAAGGAAAAAGACCGGAAATTTCTTCGGTTTCTTTGGGATAACCAACTCTATGAGTTTACCTGCATGCCGAATGGTTTAGCTTGTGCCCCTCGTTTATTCACTAAACTGCTTAAACCTGTTTTCTCAGTAATGGCGCGGAAGGGTCATATAATGTTCCCATACATAGATGATTCCTTTATTATAGCATCAACACAAATTGATTGTGTGAATGCAGTTTTGGATTTATGTGCATTACTCACTAAACTGGGGTTTTATGTACATCCACAAAAGTCAGTGCTTAAACCAACAAAACAACTCAAACGTTTAGGGTTTATTCTGGATACACAGTTTCTTACAGTGTCGATAACAGAACAAAAACTTATTAAGTTTATGAATACAGCGGCCCAGCTTATTAAGTTACCAAAACCTAAAATTAGACAGGTCGCAGTCCTTATTGGGATAATGATATCGTATGCACCCGCTATTCTATACGGGAAGGCCCATATTAAATCTCTAGAAATAGATAAAAATTTAGCGTTAGCACGAACTAAAGGGAATTTTGAGCGAAAGATGTTTATTTCGCAAGAAGGGCTACAGGATATTGGATGGTGGATGCAACACATAGCAAGTTCACCAAATCCAATGCGCATGGCGGAACCTAATACAGTAATAACTACTGATGCTTCGTTAGAAGGTTGGGGAGCTCATCGAGATGGGGTCACAACAGGAGGTAGATGGCTTGATGATGAAAAATCAGACCATATTAATGCACTAGAATTGCGTGCTATTTATCTGGGCTTATGTAGTTTAGTAAAGATAAAGAAATCACAAGTTAGAATACTAACTGATAATACTACTGCCATGGCATATATTCGTAACATGGGTGGAACCAAATCAAAGCCTTGCAATCAGTTGTCTAAACTGATTTGGAACTGGGCACAGGCTCAACACGTCTGGCTGACTGTAGCGCATATTCCAGGGTCACAAAATACACTTGCAGACCATAAAAGTAGAAATTTCCATGACCATTTAGAATGGTCTCTCTCTACACCTTTGTTTAACTTCATTTGTGAAAAATGGGGTACACCTAAAGTTGACTTGTTTGCATCACGAAATAATAACAAATTACATTGGCATCCTGAACCGGAGGCTTGGAAAGTAGATGCATTTGCTATTACCTGGGAAAATAATTATTTTTATATTTTCCCACCGTTTAGCATTATCAGCCGAGTTGTGAGGAAAATCGGCTTGGAAGGGACACATGCTATATTGGTGGTGCCCGATTGGGACACGCAACCTTGGCTGCCAGCAGTTTCACAACTGGCAAAAGAACATATATGATTCCCAAGAAAACTCGGGAATCTGATGCACCACGGACCGCTAGTGGTTCACGGCGACGTGTCAACGACGCCCCTATTGGCATTCCTTTTCTAAGGAAACAGCTGCAGCAATTTGGATTGGACAAAATTACTGAGAATAGGATAGTATCTGATGCCTGGAGGCCAGGTACGGTCAAAATGTACACAACCTATTTAAAGAAATGGGGTGTACATTGTTTGTTAATGAAAGTCAAGCCAACAAACCCAACAATTTCACAAGTAGCTCGTTTTCTTCATTCTCTAGAGGATGAAGGACTATCCTTTGGGTCGATCAATGCGGCAAGATGTGCGTTATCAATCATATTACCTAGAATTGATGGCGAAACAGTTGGAAAACATTATGTCCTTTGTTATCTACTTCGGTCAATTTATCAAAGGAATCCTCCAAAACCAAAGTATAGTCGGTTTTGGGATGTTTCTATAGCATTTAAGTTGTTTCAGGCTTGGCCTCACAACTCGTGGTTAGATATAAAACAATTAGGTTTTAAGGTCGCGGTCCTGTTATTATTAGTAACGGGACACAGAGGACAGACAATTGTTGCTTTATCCTTAACTGGATTAGAAATAGACAAGAAACAAGCTACGTTTGATTTAGCACAATTGCTCAAATCGAACACGTTAGGTGACCCTTTATCTACGGTTCACTTAGACTGCTTTCCGAATGATTGGAAATTATGTGTTGTGTCAGCCATACGGGCTTATATATCTAAGACAAAGGATTTACGTGCATCACAACAACTATTAGTGAGCTTTATAAAGCCACATAAGGCAATTTCACGAGACACCTTGCCAGATGGACAATTACGGTGTGATTTGGCTGGAGTGGGTACGGGCAAATACTCTTCCACCAAACTAGGAGGTGCCAATTGGTCTCCAAGGCACGGTTGCTAGGTATTTCTGTCAAAAGAATACTAGCGCTTGCAGGCTGGAAGACGGCTAAGTCGTTTGCAAAACATTACAACAAACGACTAGAAAAGCCTACCGGCATTGCAAAGCGCCTGCTCGCCAACTAACAAGAATAGGTGAGAACAAAAACGTTGAATATTATAATAAGAATGAATGA